>MU182007.1:478850-651646 GCA_016904865.1 Pissodes strobi | reverse complement strand
AGGGGGCCCTAGAAACATCTTTGATTGCCTTAACCCTGGAAGGCGTTCCCATAGACTGGTCCATTTGGTTCGCTCTTCTTTCCTGAATTCTTCCTTGTAGGTGTACGTCTCTATGCCACATAAAGGTTTCGGTCCTAAAAGTGGAGTTTGTGGAGTTGTTTACTTTTGCCAATTGATCTACTTTTCTGTGACCTTCTATTCCAGCGTGTTCTGCTATTCATTGAATGGATAATTTGTTATTCTTGCCTAACTCTAACTTAGTCTAATCACCTAAGCTCGAAAGATATAGCTATGCGAAAGGGGACTTAGAATAGGCCTTATAGATCTATCTTCCTTAAATAAACGGAAAGAAAATTAGCAGTTCTGGAACATTTGGCATTTAGTTGGCTTTTTCAGTATGGCTTAAGTGAACAGTATACGATTGCCTTCGTAAAGTCCTCTGTAAATGCAAGCTTATATATATATGTCGCTGTACTAATCTATCACGGAAGTTGAAAAGAGATGACTATTGTGAAGAAGTGCTTACAAAAAAAGTTTGTTATGAATACACACACCTCATCATGATTGAATGAAAGAAGACAGGCAGTATCAATAATTTTGTGTCATGTTGATTCTGCGTTCAGTTGGCTTCCTCAATAATATGGCTTTCAAAATGATGTGATGATGACATGATGAGATTCAGACAGAGCAATAAGATATTTAAGCTAGTTTGATTATTTATCTGAAATTTTATAATGAAAACAAGGTATCATAGTATTATATATAACTTTGCAACTTCCAAACCAAAATATAGGGTGTCCGGAAATACCATTCGAATATAAACATTATAATAAAAAACGTGAAATTTTTTCATATGAAGCTTTGCCCGGAAACGCAAATCGTTTTTTTTATTAATATCTTAAATATCCTTTTACTGATTTTATTGAAATTTGGTAGTGTTGTTTGTAATAATAGGGGGCTCATTTAGCTCTAATTAGATTAGAAATATAAAGTCCAGTGGCGTCCCGGGGGCATCACATCGAATATTATTGAAAAAAATGTGCACCTCTGACTTTTTTGTATATTTTGTATTTTTTTCGGATTAAGCAACTAAAAGTACAGCATTTCGTATGAAAAAATGTTTATGTTTTCTTATGCACAATCACTCCTGATATTATTCGAACGATATTTCCGTACACTGTATATTAAATTGCTAATATAATTTAACGTAAAGATTTTTATGGAATTCCACACTTGTCACTAATTTTATTAAATTCCATCTTCAATATACAGATTCTACTAAATTCCAAGTTCAAATTCCGTTTCTTCTCTGAATCCCCGAATTTTACCGTATTCTATAATCATTATCATCAATTCATAAGTTCCAGAATAGTATTGTTGCCCACTTATCTTTACTTTTCCTACATTACATAATCAATATCATCAAATCATAAGTTCCAAAATAGTATTGGTGGAGAGAGCAGTAGGATATTTAAGACGGAGAGAAAAACCTCCATTCGTATTGATGTCCACTTATATCTATCCTAGACATTGTCATAGAGATTGTTATCAATCAACAAGATATTTTTAAGAATATTAGCCAAGTTGAAATGTACATAAAAGCCAAGATTACTGAAGAAAATTCTGCTGGAAAAACTGGTCTCTGTCTCGGAGCTTCCTTATTAAAATTCATAACCTATGAACTAAATGGTAAGGAAATTGAAAATATTCGAGATTCTGGTAGTACTAGTACTGTTAAAAGCCTTCTATGGCTTAACGAACCTGAAAATAGGAGAATGAATATTGCAAGATGGTGGTGGCCTGCAGGAACATTAAAATCGGTGGTTCAAGCTTCTGGAAAATTTATCTTCCTCATACCATGAAACTTTTTCTTGGGTACCCAAATTGAGACAATCAATATTTATTTTTTGCTTGACTTTTCGATGGTACCTTTCAATTTTTCCTTTTGGAACTTCTCCACTATATTATGTCGATAAGAAAGAGACCCCTCCAGACAATTGTAGATATGTTTATTCCCTCAAAGTCACAGACAAATTTAATCGATAAATCAAGATCCATTTTCTTTTTTTTCTGATAGCGATTACTTGCTTAGGAATATATACCTTTCTTGGCCAGGCAATGCAAGAAACGCAAATACGTATAATAGTTTTTAAAATATATGACATAATTTTTTCCGTTCGGAATAATTCGTGACTACCTAACAACCACATTGGCACTAGCTCCAGAATTAGATTCTTCTGGAAGACGATTTATTCTATCATTTTCTCTGCCAGTATAAATTTCAAATTTGTATGAAAATGAAAAATTGTAGCCCGATTTTCATGAGCTTTAGCTGGCATATACTGCTACATGTGATGTCTTGACTTCGAAGCACACATTTCCTCATCAACAGAATTTTTCTTCCAGTTTTAATAAGTGAAATAAGTCTTATTTTTCGATGTTGATACAAGAACTTCCGCAACAGTTTATTTAAAAAGCATCAGTGATTCCACTTTTTGAATGTAGGACTGGAAAAACAAGACTTTCTTTTTAGAAGGTTCATTTTTGTCTGGATGTGGAGTGCATGCCGTGCACTTTATACAAAAATGCTCCTAAAAGAATTTCTGATATAGTTCCAACGCAACTATTTTTTTCAGTGTCGCACAGCGGTTTCCTTGGGGCTGTTTCTTAATTGTTAATATTAGGGTATTCGAACTTTGAGTGGTTGTAAGGCAAGTACTAAATATATAATATTCATTGGTTCGCCATTTAATGATGCTAAATCATACAGAACGTTGGCCATAAAAATGGTCTGCGCATTGCTAGTAATTAGCTTTATACCAATTACTTTTTTTAATCAAATCTCTAGCCAATTTATACAACAAAAAATATAAATGAAATTCAATGTCGTTTATATCATTTTACGTCAAGTCAGTCAATTCACCTCCGAGAATCCCCGCAATCGTTTCCAAGTTCAACAATATCCTATTTAAAATCTCGTTATTTCGACCAAATATTTTCTATCGAACGAAACGGTCGTATATGTTTGAAAAGGCTTACATTTTCGGAGCCCGAACGACAAAACAAGGGAAGCCAAAAATAACAACAAATCGTCGATATATTTCTGATTGTATATTTCTGTTCTGCTTTTGTACGGTATCGACAATGGAGCCGCAAAAAATTGACGGTAGATCGAGTAAATCGGTATTATAATTATTATTATACGCTTCTTAATAGACTGTATTGTATAAAAGGTTTGCAAAAAATTATATCCAATAATATAGCTCCTTTATTAGATGAAATAACAATCGTTATTTACACAAAGATTTAGCATGTATGTTTACCACTCAAGCTCACAGCTAGCCTAAATAAAATTGTATTTATATTTGTACCATAAAGAACTCAATCAAGCAAAGTGCCCTAACGCAATAAATAGAATCCAATTTGAAGCACGAAGCACATTTTGCTATTTCGCAACACACGGCCTTGTACAAAATGCACAAATAATTAGATATCGAATTAATCATTCTATTTGAAAATGATGGGGATGAATTCGGAGCTACAATTTTGAATAATTCTCGTGGCGAATTTAACAATAACAAATCATCTCCGACGACCTTGGCCTAGTTTCTGTCATTGTTACTTGTTTACAAGTGCTCTTTATAAAAATATTTCATAGTCGTAGTATATACATGAGGATGTCTGAAAAGTGTTAGTGTGGGCTATTAACCAACGTTAGGAACCCAAATTCCAGGATATATGTATTATGACATCTCACTTCCGCATAATTATACCATTACTTTAATGACTGATATAAATTAAGAATCTCCAAGCGGACAATTGTAGTTTTGAATTATTTATTTACCAGTCAGAGAATATATGAAAGATGCATTATCAAGGTTAGGCCTCGTGGAGTGATTGAATGGCCACCCCGTTTTCCGGACTTTACTCCACCTGACTTTTTTTTCTCTGGCGATATTACAAGGTCAATGCGCTCATAATCAAACCAAATATGCCCTAGACGAGCTACTCCATCAGTGCTCTTTGATTGTGCATATTATATTTTATGACATTTCTATAGTTCATGACATATTATTCATACTAAGTATCATTGAGACATCCGCTATGCAGATCTATGGCAAAATGTATCGCGCACATTCATATGAGCTGAAGATATAACTAATCCAAACTCACGCGAAATGTATAAATGAACTATGTCTTTAACTCTTTATAAAAATTAGTATATACTACCTTAGATTAAATTAGACTTTTTGGAAATTTTCCTAAACGGTTTGTCCCCCACTACGACGTGTAAGACCTATTGTGGCTCTCCCTGTTTTTAGAGCGTCCCATTAAGTTTTGTATCTCTGATTATACTGAGGTTTGTGAAACCGATGCCGATGTGAGCGATGTTGGGAAATCCTCCACCTCCGATTTACCATTGCCCGAACCTGTACTTGCACATTTAAGCTTCATCCCCAGTAGTTCAAATTGGGAAAACGATGACCATCTTCGGGACAGAAAAATCTCAAATATAGTTAATATGAAGCTGGATAGATTAAGTAATTATTTAAATATCGATAACATACTACATTTTCATATTTAAAAATGAAGTCCGCTTATACCGATATAGAAGCTGCGAGAAAAGGACCTGAGCCATTGCATCATAAGTTCCTCTTGATAGCAACGGAATGCACTGCAGATACTGTCATATTTTAAGGTTAAGTGCGGTTATCCATTCAAGGCTTGTGGGTGTAGCGCTAAAAAAAATCTGCTCGATCTCCCTGATATGCCCTTAATTCGCATTCCTCGATTATATGGCGAATGGACTGGTCTAGGGCGCCACAGTCGCAGCTTGGATTTGGTTGTTTCCCCCATTTATGCAGACTGTGTGCACATACTCCATGCTGTTCGTATCCGGTTGAGGCTCTTCCAGATATGTCGTGGGAGTTCAGAGCCGTTGGGCTTTTTAACTAGGTCGATAAGGGCGCATATCTCGGGTGGCACTTTCTGTCGTTCCAAAGATCATACCATTCGGTGTTAATGTTAAAATTGTCAGCTGATAGTTATTGGGTTAGTAGGAGCGGTGGGTTTCTGGAACGGAGGCGATTCATTGCTAAGCTTGGGATATCAGTATGGATTGGAAGCTGAAGGTTACTCAATATTTTAGTATGCTCTTTCATCAAGGCTTCTTTTCTCCGTAGGGCAGGTGGGGCTATATGACCGAGCGTTGGAAGCCAGTATAATGAGGTGGTCTTGATACATCCCGTGATGGTTCTCATTGCTATATTGAATTGAGCATCTACCTTCTTTACCTGAGGGCTGTTCATCCACACCGGGGCGCAGTATTCAGCTGCAGAGTACACCACACTAAGCACAGAGGTCCGTAGAGTGTCCGCTGATGCTCCCCAGTCAGTCCCGCAAAGCTTTTGGATTATGTTGTTGCGTGTGCTTATTTTTTTGGCAGTGATTTCAAGATGTCTTTTGAATGACAGGGTTCTGTCTAGGGTCACCCCCAGATATTTTGGGATGTGTTGATAAGGGAGTAATTCATTATTTAAAAGGACCTCTAGTTCATGGTTTGCCATTTTATTATTTAAGTGGAAGCAACAGACTTCGGTTTTATTAAGATTTGGTATCAGTCTCCATTTTCTGAAATAATATTTTAATTTACTAAGGTCGTCAGTCAGAGTATTTTCAACCGGTTCAAACCGCCGCTTATGTTGTACGGCCAAAGCCAGGTCATCAGCAAATCCAAAATTTTTTGCGTTAGTTTCAGGTAAGTCAGAGATGTAAAGATTGAACATCATGGGGGCTAATACTGACCCTTGGGGGAGTCCGTTATTTAGTTTTCTCTGTTTGCTCATAGTATTACCCTGAATCACTCGGAAGTATCTGTCCCCTAGCATATTGCCGATTAGCTTCAGCATAATTTCACAGGGGATTATTGTGAACAGTTTGTATAGTAGTTTTTCTTTCCAAACTGTGTCGTAGGCAGCAGTAAGGTCAACAAAGACCACAGATGTTTTTTCCTGTTTTTGGAAGCCTGCTTCAATGTGCGTAGTAAGGCTTAACACTTGGTGTGTGCGGCTCCGATTATGTCTGAATCCTGCTTGTTCCGGTGGAATATTATCAAGGATTCGTGAACCTATCCTGTTCAAGAGGAGCCTCTCTAGGAGTTTGTAGCAACAACTAAGAAGTGCTATCGGGCGATAGCTTTCTGCTTTATCGCGTGGTTTATTCGGCTTCAGTAAAGCTACTACTTTAGTGATTTTGAGGGCTTTCGGCAGGCTTCCAGATATTAAGATGCATGAGAAAAACTTGATCAACCTTTTCCGCTTCTTCTTTCCACATCGAAGTAGAAACTCAGGGTGTATTCCATCAAAACCAGTTTTAACTTCTTTGAGAGCCGACTCTATTTTTTCAGCGGTAAACTGGTGTGAGAATTCTGTTTCGCTCGACGAATATTTTTGAGTTATTTCTTTACATTACGTGTATGCTCTTTATCTCGTGGGGCTGTAGATAGCGTGACTATTCTGTTGGCAATCTGATTCTGGTGATACCTGGAGGTTTTCCCGTATCGGTGTGCTACTTCCTCCTAGCTTTTTGTTCCAGCCTGGAAAATATTATTTCCGGTACCCTCTAGGTATGCACTTCTTTGCAGTTGAAACCACAGCACCGACAAATCTGTCATAGTTTTCAGAAGTGGATGGAATCCATCTTACAACTTTGTCGAGTTCATGAGAGAACTTTGCTCAATTCGCCTTCTGAAAGTTCCATCTTGGCCTTGGAATGGATCGAATCACCGGAATCCGAATGCCCACCTCATATATGATCGGGCGATGTTGACTATGTGGGAAGTCACCTAGGATTATTTTGGGCATGCTGGCTGGTTGATTTTGGGAATTTTGGTTGAGAAACAGAAATCCGGGTTATATTCCCTATTCCACGCAGCGGATCTAAATGTTCCCTTGTCTTTTGCGTCAAATATGAGGCTCAGGTTGTTGTCCTCTGCCCATTCTACAAGTGTGTTTCCATTTTGATCATTGGTGTTATATTTCGACATTGTGTGATGGCTGTTCATCACCCACATACATAGCTGGGTGAAGAAGTGGGGGCAAAACTTCAGATGACCACTAAACTAGGGGGGGGGGGGGGGTCTTATAGATATTTGCTATTGTGAGTTCCCCAACTTTCACCGATATGCTGTGGATGTCGTTGTTAGTGCTGGTGTCTTCTAGGTGAGCATTTTCTATGTCACTGCGGATGTAAGTTGCACAGCCATATATGTGATGGTATGTAGCACTCAATATGTCATACCCTGGTATTTTTCCTCTTGATTTGGGAGCAGTTTCATTGTCTACGTGAGTCTCATGAATGGCAACTATGTCTATATTTTTTTCTCGCAGGATTTTAGATAGTATTTCGCATTTCGGTCTACTTAATCCTTCTACATTCAGCTGGTAAATTCGGAGGCTAGGTCCGATATTTGTTGTCGGTTGGTTCTCAAAAGAACCATTTTGTAGTATATTTGGATCCATGTGTTTCGTGGCCAGGAGATCTTTCAGAAAGCTAGGTCTGGCCGCCAGCTATCGTTCTAGCGTTGCTGAAGAACAGAAGAACTCTTAATTAATTCCCTAGCTTGTCTCTGTCTTGGTTGGATATTCCACCATTCCTGACTCTCCGTTGCAAACCATTTCGTAACAGATGCCTCAATAGTATAGCTGGTCACCCCACAAAAGGATTCTGGTCCAACCAAAGGGCCCTACGAGCCTGCTTTGGCTATTTCATCGACTCTTTCGTATAAACCCCAGTTTTTCCACATTCTTCTAAACCTGCCTAATGCTAGCTCAACTTCTGATCAAAAATGATTCTTAAGTATTTCATCTCTGTTAAAATGGGAATTGTTTATCTGTTAGACATTAGGACTCTAGCCCTTTCAGAACTCTCTTTCGTGAGAAGGGACCCGCTTACACCAGTTATCGACGATATTAAGAGCTCTTTCACTTCTCTCCGAAAGTGTGTCTGTAAATTTTCCTCGCACCACTATCGATGTGTCATCTGCATATCCTAGGGACAGGAACCTTTCCGTAGATAGATTTTGAAGCAGATCATCTACCAGGATGGCCCACAATTGTGAAGATAAAATTCCTCCTTGGGAACATCATTTACCTCTTTTAGATCTGTAATCGCCGGAGGATTATGTTATTATCCTATTTTCCAGGCATGCCTGTACCCATTGGCATTGGCATATAGTGGCTGGTACCTGTCGTCTCTCCTGCGCTATATTAATTGAAAGCGTGGAAGCATGGTTAAATGCCCCTTATATAGCTAGAAAAGTGGCTACTCCTATCTCTTTGTCCTATATTGACTTTGGGAGTAGCCTGTTGAGGTTGAGATCGTCCAGTGTTAAGTCCGCATATTGACGTCCACTCAATGCAAACATCTGAAGTGCATTATTATGCCTGTCAAACTAGCCTTTCTAAGGTTTTAACATAAATGATGACAGGCTCATAAGAAGAATATAACCTTCACCAGTGTTCACGCACTTGACATAAATAAATTTTCGGTATTACTACTACTACCTTATAACGTCTAGAAATCCTTTGTTAGAACAGAATCTCAAAATTTGACTGTTCACTATTACTAATTTCGAAGAAGCTTCGGAAAACACATCGCCTTTAATTTAGAAACTTCTAGGTCATTCTGATTTATGGCGGCGTAAATGAGATTGGACATATTGAGACAATGGCGACGCGCCACGTTTACAATTATTGAAGTTCTGGTCGTTTCACACTGAAAATCGTCCATAGAAGACAAAGCGTCCAGTTTATTATATAAACCAAGGATTTCACGATTCGGGGTGACCTTAGCACGGTTGTTTAGCAAATATTACATTTCGAAACAAAGCATAGTCAAATATAATGTGTATAATATACAATATCTCCCCGGATGCAATTTTCGCAATGGATACAAAAAAGCATCGAAAAAGTTTTTGCATCTTAAAAATAAAAATATAGTTTCAAACTGGGAACAATCAACAATCCCCACCTACTCTGATGTGACAGGCCCAAACCCAAATTAATCTTGAAAACGAGTATAGCAAAAGTAGACACACATAATGCAACTGAATAAATCTGAAAACAAAAAAAATTCTTGAAATTGTCTGTTACATCAACGTTTTTCGCAAGTATAGACATAACATAGACATATTCCTTGAACAATTCCGAGCAAAGCGATAGTTTGTTCGGTTATATCGTCGGTAATGGCTTTTATGTACCTAGTTTATAGACTTAAACTGCCATAAGCAATATCAGTAACTCAAAGATTCGATAAAAGTGGAAAACGACCCGTCGAGTGCAGGGCTTGCACTAAACGCGAACAATCGCACATTAGCTTGACATCTCGAGCGGCCCAATAAATATTTGAGCATCCAATCGCAACAACAACGAGTTTTGCTTTATTAAACTCGAAAATTATGACAATGTTTATGAGATAGTTTCAGATAAACGGCGTTGTAAACGCCAACTAGGCTAAGGCCGTGCGGAAAAGTTAATTGCCTCGCTTTGTAGTTTCAATTTATACGTTTTCTTGTGCTTTGTCGGACAACTTGGAACTTGATGTGAAACGTTAGCATTACTCTGGCATAAGGATCATAACAATTGAAGAAAGATAATTGGCAATTAAAAGACACGCTCTAACGGATCTTTAGTGATAATGGATAATAAAATAACTATTTATGCTTGTAATGAAAAAGTATGTGATGTCAGCCATAAAATGTGTAAACATGCATTGGCACGAATTAGACAATTTTTAGCAACTTATATTTGGCATAGGAAACTATTCGTAATACTCTTCTGTAAAGCGTGATAAGCCCATAATATAGTCTCTTTAGGTAATTTAACTGCGATATTCGGCGACCCTACAAAGGCATTCCATACAGTTCACACTGAAAACAATATTGTGGGAGCCATAGTTCAAAACTATTTCTTTCTTCTTCATTTAACTCTTTTGCATCCTTTGGTCATTTCAAGCTCTTGAACCTTCTTTAAAGTATTTTTTTTTCCATTATCACCAATGCATGTTCTTTGGACGCCACATGTCACCCAAACACCCTGTATGTGCGAAGGCATTTTATACAATTAACCCAGAAAACAATGTTAAATACACTCAATGAATTTTATCGATAATGACAACCATTTTTCATCTTCTTTTAAGGGTGTTCATAACATCGTCTCTTATCTGCTCCTTGATCTAGCTTTCCAATAAAGTCTCGTGCTGCATTAAGTTAAGTTAGTTACCTTATTAATGTTCAACTCCAATAGATCAACCCATGACTGGTGGTGAATTATCTCTTGGTCGATTATAATCACATTAGAATTTTGATTAGACCATTTGATACAGTTATCTCTAAGAGCAATGTTAAAAAAGCCAACTGAATTGAACCCAGTGTTAGTATGGCCAAAACTATTAATACTGTCATTTAAGCATTCCACTGGCGTGATATATTAGATTAAGTTACATAAGCGTATGATACTCATCGAGTTAATAAAGACATTCGATACAGTTCACTTTGAAAGCTATTTTGAAGAAGCCAACTGAATGCAGAATCAGCGTGACGCAAAACTATTAATACTGTCAATATTCTTTCTTCTTAATTTAGTCTTGACATGTTCGGTCATAAAACGCAGTTTTTACGCAATCTTTCGCGTAGGTATCTCTTTTCAATTTGCTTTATCATGATCATCATTCTCCAGCCATTTGCGGCCTCCTCAAGTTTCTGCCAAGCTTCTCGGTCCTGTGCTGTTGCAATCCAGTTGGTGTTGATCTTTTTTAAATCATCCATCCATCTGGTGGGCGGTCTTCCGAAATTTCGTTTGTCTGACCATGGCCTCCATTCCAGAAGTTTTTCGTCCATCTCTGATCTGTTTGTCATGCTACATGACCGGCCCACCTCCATTTCGATTTTGAGACCTTTTCAATTATGTCTTCTACCTTTGTTCTTCTAGGAATCTCCTCATTTTTCACTCTGTCTCTGAGTGATATCCTCAGCATGGATCTTTCCATCTTTCTTTGTGTGACACTCAATTTTCTTGCTGAAGCCTTAGTGCGCGTTAGGGTTTCTGCCCCATTGTGAGGACCGGTAAGATACACGTGTTAAAAGTCTTCCTTTTTAGACTTAGGTATAGGAATTTTGTCCTTAAATATATGTCTCAATTTGCTGTATGCTGCCCATCCGAGGTTTGTGCGCCTTAAAAAAATTTACAAGTTTGGTTGTCCCTATTGATTTTAAATTCATGTCCCAGATAGGTATATTTTTCTACATATTCTACTTGCGCTCCCTCTATGCATATATTTCCTGTTGGTACTAGGTTTGTCATTGCCTTAGTTTTGGCATATTTATGTTCAGACCAACAGCTTCCATTTCGTTCTGGAGTTGTTGCAGCATGTCTCGTGCTTCACTTAGATCATCCGCAATCAACACTATATCATCCGCGAATCGGAGGTTATTTAGTTGTTCTCCATCTATTGTAATATCCTTGTTATCCCAATTTAGTCTTTTAAAACCGCATTTTAAAACCGCTGTGAATAGTTTTGGTGATAAAGTGTCTCCTTGTCGTACCATCAGTCTTACAGTCGTTGTTGCATGTTTATATATATCATATACAACTTAGGTGTACCTGTAACCTATTTTGCATTCTTTGAGAGCCTGGAGGATAGCCTACATTTCAAGTGTGACAAACGCCTTTTGGAAGTCTACGAAAACTAGAACTAATGGTCTATTATATTCTATTGTCTTCTCTATTAACGTTTTCAGGCGTTGAAGGTCATTCGTCCCAAATCCTGTCCTCTGCCTGCTCTCTTGGCTGCTATAGGTCGAATTTCGATTCCAGTCTGGTTGTTATTATGCGGGTCGTATATATTTTGTAAATATGGTTCAGTAGGCTTATGGGTCTATAGTTGTCTAATCGAGTACTATCTCCATTTTTGTCTAATAGGATGGTAGTGGCATTGTTCCACTTTGAGGGTATCTCTTGATTTTGTATACAGAAATTAAACAGAGTCTGCATTTTCTCTATTAGTACCGGTCCTCCCATCCTTATTGCTTCAGTTACAACTCCATCTTCACCTGGGACTTTGTTGTTTTTCATTTTTTTGAGGGTGCGATATATTTCTAACTTAGTGATTTCTGGGATGTCTTCTGATCCCTGGTTCTGCACTTTCCCTGGATTTAGTTGATTTTTATCTGGGTGCCTCTTCTTATTCTTATATAGCTCTTTGTAAAAATCTTCCACTGTTTGTATTATTGTATCTGTATTTGACGTTACATTTCCATCATTGTCTTGGAGTTTAAATATTTATTTTCTTCCAGTGGCTAGTTTGTTTCTTAGGACTTTGTTTCTTTTATTTTCTTCAATGGTTTTTACCACATTGTCGTATTTGTATTTTCTTAAGTCTCTCCTCATTGATTTTTGTATTTCTTTATTAATATGTTTTAGTCTCTGCCCGTCTGTATCTGGTCCACTTTTAAGGACTCTCCTTTGTTTTATTTTATTTTGTGTTTCCTTAGTGATTTTTTCTTCTTTGGCAGTTTGAGTTAGTTTGAGTTAGGACAGTATTGTCTTTGAGCATTTTCTAATGATTTTATTATTTTCGTGTTTATGTTGTTTATCCTATCTGCCTGTTCTCAATCTGGTCTCTGTGTTTATCTATTTATTCTGGTTCTTTCCACGTTGTTATAGTTTTCTAGTTATTGAGGATACAGTTCACTTTGAAAGCCATATTGAGAAAGCCAATTGAATGCAGAATCAGCATGGCCCGAAATTATTGATACTGCCAATCCTCTTTCTTCTTCATTTAACTATGATATACGTTCACTTATAAAAACGCCTCTTTTAGGCAATCCTCCGCGTAGCTATCTCTTTTCAACTTGCGTGCTAGAGTAGGTTAAGTCCCAGCGCCATATATATAAGCCTGCAATTAAGATCCTCATCGATTTTACGAAGGCATTTGGTACAGTTCAGTTTAAAAGCCATATTGAGAAAGTTAACTGAATGCAGAATTAGCATGACCCAAAACTATTGGTACTACCAATCTTATTTCTTCTTCATTTAATCGCTTATAAAAACGCCTCTTTTAGGCAATTTTTCGCATAGCCTACCTCTTTTCAACTTGCGTGATAGGTTAGGTTAAGTTGCAACAACATACATACATCGATTTTACGCAGGCATTCGATACAGTTCATTTTGAAAGCCATGTTGAGGAAGCCAACTAAATGCAGAATCAGCATGACCGAAACCTATTGATAAAAACGCCTCTTTTAGGCAATCCTTCGCATAGCTACCTCTTTTCACCTTACGTGATAGATTAAGTTAAGTTACAGCGTCATATAAGCCTATAGATATGATCTCCGTCGATTTTACGAAGGCATTCGAAGCGTGCTGTTAACCGGCTAAGGATGGCGAAAGATAGAGATAATTGGAGATCAATGTAACTGGAGGGAAGACTCTCTCCGTCTTACATATCCTACTGCTCTATTCACTAATACAATTTTGGAACTTATGATTTCTAGTCGAAAATATAGGTATTTTTTTTAATTTATCGCAAACGCCACTGCGATTGAACGTGATCTTCCTGCAATTAATTCAAATCAACAACCATCAATAATTCTTCGTCATTCCGCGTATATCTGCTAACGATGTTGCACCGTTACGACGTAAGTGTTCAGCGACCTGGAAGAGGAAGAAGATAAAGGGCGTGTCTCTCGACCCGCGGGCCTTCAACAGAAGAAGGTGTCAAGATGCACGGGAGCTCGACCGTGACGATACATACTCTGACCCCGAGTCATGCCGCATTGCAGCCACGAATGGCACCGCATTGGATGCACGTTGTCCGGCCAATTCTGGTATTTGTACAGTCAACTAACGTAATTGTGTATCAGGCAAATCGAATTATTACGGTTCTGACTACTTTATATGCGGTGAACTCTTCAATAATGAAAACCCATAAAGGTGATGCTTTGTATTTCCATCTTGTTTTTCACTCTATTACAGAATATATTTCGCTGTCCTAATTTTACTTGGAATACACGTTATAATCATGTACCTTGATTGCCCAAGAATAATGGGACATCGAAACTAGTTAGCTAGCTTCGCTTATGATAATAGTAAAACCATAGAGGCGCTAGAGGTTTTTTTGAGTAGGGGGTTGACTAGATTTATGAAATGTAATTTTCTTCCTCTGCTAAAACCATCCGACTTTAACCGAGGCAAATGACAGACAGTCAAAGCTTTTAAAATAAAAAAATAAACCCAGTGATATTTGCAAAAGTCTGACAACCCTGTCGGGATTTCCCTTGGACTGGGGCTTCTGCCTTTGTTGAAATTTCTCTTAGTTCTCGTTCTAGAAGTACAGGGTGTTTCGGGAGGAAAGCGAAATATTTTAAGGACGTGTTTTGGAGGTCAAATTAAGAAAAAAAGATCGTATAATCATGGGTCCGGAAATGCTTGTTTTCCGAGACACAGGGTGTCAAAAAAATTGGAAAATCAGTTTTTCTTAAAAATCTCGAAAACTATTTAAGGTTTTACATTAAGGAGACGGTTCTAAAGAAAAAAAGTCTCTTGAGTTTACTTGGTTGAAGAGATGGTTTTCGAGTTATAATCAAAATACTGTTTCTCTGCAGGCATTTTCTGAAAAAACTAATCCCAAAACAGTTGGCATTTTGATTATTACTCGAAACGGACAAGATACATTTTTTCTTTGAAATTCATTCTCCATTAAGAAACAAATATCTATTTTGGAAAAAAAAAACAGTGGCGTACCATTTTAAAATGTTATTTTCTTGACACCCTGTATCTCGGAAAGAAAGCATTTCCGGACCCATGATTATATGACCTTCTTTTCTTAGTTTGACCTCCAGAACACGCCCTTAAACTATATCCATTTCTCCCCGAAACACCCTGTATATTGCTTGGAATGTGTAATGAGAGGCAAGACAATGAACTAACTATCTCTCTGCTTGCAAAATATTTCAATCGACGCAAATCCAACATTATTATACTATAGCGTATAGCGTTGTTGTCGAGTTTCTCATATTTCGGAAATACGAAGAATTTAAATGGTACACTATATATATTTAGATTCGGAAACTATGTATGTACAGGGTGGCTCGAATTCGAGTCTATGTATGGGGATCTCGAAAACCGTAAGAGATACAGTGTCAGTCAAATTAGGGCAAATTGCGCATTTAGGTGCGTAACAATATGCCGTTTGGAAAGTTTTAAAATTTCGAGTATTTCCGGCGATATCCGGAAAAAAACCGAAATATTGAAAAATCGTTTTAGTTTTTTCCTGGGCTTATTTAAAAACGGATTTTAAATTGAATTGCACTTTTTCCACTCTATCCAATGGTGAATGGAATCTGGCGTTTCGTCTTCCAGAGGTCATCATCAACTTTTGTTTTTAAATTCGAACTTTAATTTACCGTTTTCAGTTGATATTGGCGTTGTTAATATGAATATGCGTTTTCATTTTTACTATTATTTTTTTTTAATTATTATTAATATTGCTTTGGTATAAAAAATAAACCAATCTGCTTATTTAATTTTTTTATTTTTATTAAAAATTTTCACTTAACAAACACAAAATACAATTTTCTACTTAACAAACACAAAATAAAGTATAGCAAACTATTTAAAATTACGCCAAACCAAAATAAGTCATTTAAAAAAAAATAAAAATAAAAAAATATATAAAAACGCATTCAAATTAAGAACGCCAATATCATTTGAAAAACGATATAAAAAATTTAGTTCGTATTTAAAAAAAGAAAGTTGATGATGACCCCTTAAAGACGAAACGTCGGATTCCAAACTGGATGTCACCATTGGATAGAGCAAAAAAGTGCTGATACAAAAGTGCGTTTTTAAATAAGCCCAGGAAAAATAAAACGATTTTTT
Organism: Pissodes strobi; assembly: GCA_016904865.1. Taxonomy (NCBI): domain Eukaryota; kingdom Metazoa; phylum Arthropoda; class Insecta; order Coleoptera; family Curculionidae; genus Pissodes; species Pissodes strobi. The sequence continues at coordinate 635,708 of MU182007.1, read as the reverse complement.
TGATATTTCGGATTTTTTCCGAATATATCCGAAAATACTCGAAATTTTCAAATTTTCTAAACGGCATACTATTGTTAGGAACCTAAATGCGCAATTTTGCTCTAATTTGACTGGCACTGTGTCACTTACGTTGTTCGAGAACACCATATTCAGACTCGAATTCGAGCCACTCTGTACATATAAATACTGTCATTTAATGACAGCAAATATTTTTAGCATACAGGCAGAGTCAAAAATCTAAAATAATTGAAGTAACTCGTGAGCCAGACAAATGATTTAATTCAAATTTAGGGTGTCAACTTAATTTGTAATTGCCAACCTTCTGGTATTTATAGCATTGTTGCCCGTTGTCGCGTTTTTTGGAAATACTGAGATATTAATTTTTTAAAACGGCACATCCTATATATTTCTTTTAGATTCGGAAAGCATACATACTTATATATCATCATTCATTAACGTGATAATCAAATAAGCGTTTTAATAATCAAAAGTGAAACAATTTAAATGACTCGTGGACCAGGCAATATAGATTTAATTCATATTTGTTGATCATTGCCAAACTTATGGTCGTACTAGCGTTATTGCCAAATTTCTAGTTTTACGGAAATTCAAAGAATTTTTTTAATGATACGCACGATATAGTATACTTCTTCAGATTCTTCTAATTTCTTTTATATAAGCATTATGAAACTTGGGCTTAAAAAGATAATATTAATTTAATTTGCATCAACACTGAATAGAAAGGAGAAAAACATAATTTAAAGAATGTAAAAAACATTAATAAACGTGTCAACTTAAATCCCCATTGGTATACTTCATTTTTTTTTGTTTGAGTCTCAATTCTATCGTGTTGCTCTGTGGGATTATTTGGTTTAATTTTGTGCACTATATTTGTAAGATGTCCTCATAAACGTCAATCGGAGTCAAATCAGGAGAGCGGGCAGGCCATTGATAATATTTATACTTATCTATGTTTGGGGCAGTATTGAATTTAAGCTGCTGTGAGCAAATTTCACGTGAATGACGAGAATCCTATGTGGACGGAAGAATGCGGCCTGCGGAGATCAGAACAGACCCATGCCCGAATATTAAATATTTACCTACTAATAGGGTCCTGCAAAATTCTAATGCTGCAGAAAACTGACCGTAAAAGTTCTGACCATCAGGTGTCCAATACTATTACGACTGATAGCCCTCGACTTGTCGACCAACCAATAGGAATATATGTTATTTTTAGATCTATTGCGATCAAATGCTATATCGTGAAACACAACAAAATATGCGCTCCGAATCTAGAGAAATAAACAAAGTGATATTTTAAAAAAATCTCTTTCGAAAAGAAAGCCGGAAAAATGGCAACAACGTCTGCCGATCTGCAATGATCAACTTTGTCAATGCATCTATTTTCACGTGCTATTGCAAATTTAGGTGTTGCCAATGTCTGTATTATACCCCTTTCAAGTGATAAGACATTTTTTATATCATGGGTTGACGAGTTTTAAATTAAAAACAAATGGGAATAATTATTCTCGTTTTGACACACGAAATAGCCGGTTAACAAGACGGAAACGTTATTAAGCTGGTTTTCACACGTCGATAGTTGACGCGACGTGGAATCCGATACGGTATAATTTCGACGCTTGTTTGTTAAATTGGGGACCAAATTAAAAGCCGATAAGCCTTTGAGATACTTCAATGTGCGACAACCGTCACAAAGTTACGAAATTACTCCGGAACTTGGCGGTTACGGTCTGTTTAATTAATTGACTTATTATATAGATTAGCAACCCCGGTCGCGGGAAAATCATCTCTATCGTTTTTCCAGGCGATTTGAAGTGTTTGGGTTCGGGAAATCTAATTTTAATAATTGTTCTATCTTTAATGGCGTTTAATGATGGTTGTTGATCTTGATGGACGTACATGCTAATTTAATTTTTAAGCATTGTTATATCCTACTAATCTGCTGGAAACTATAAAAAACCTGGCCCTCATTTTGCCACCGTTATTCCCTTTAATTTCAACTTTTTTTCGATATGGCACTCGCGTAAAATAAAGCCAAATTACTCGTTCCTCATCATTAGGCTCGCATGATAAACGATCTTCTGTGGCAAAACACGTTTTAACGACGCGTATAAAAGCCTATGTGCGACCGGACAGAAAGTCAATTTCGGATGATTAATCTGAATCAGTCCAACATTTTATTGTGCCAAATTATGATTAATTGCAGCCGGTTGTAAATTCTATATAGTTGTTCTTATTGTTTTCGCTCGGTGCCACCCCCACAATGAGAGGCAGACGGTAACAAGCCTTGGCAATTTTAGAATATTAATATATTTGTAAGTAAATGGGTTGGAACCAATGATTTAATAAGTAATGCCACATCGAGATCTATTGTGTTCAGAGCTCTCTGAGTGCTAGCTTGCCTGATGAGGGTAAGGACCCAGAAATCGCGATCGCAGGAAGGCACTCTTGTGACATAATAAAGCATAACTTTTGTTTCGTTCTAAAGCCTTATTGGCTTTACTCGTATGATATTGAGGTCTTCGTTGTTCCTTCACGTTTGTTAAACTTGGAAGTTATATTAAATGTCAACCTTCCTATACAAACACACCTGATGTGGTGGATAAAGATAGGCTAATATGCGACAAGATTGCAAATACTTGCATCTCTAATATAAAGGGACAAGATTGATCAGCAACTTCCATTAGTCTCTTTGCCTCTCGGGGTGAGAATGGAACTGATTGTTCAAAGAGCGTCATGCCATTGAGCAAAAGAACGATGACGTGGCCTTTGAAAAAATAGCTCAGTTAATAGAGGAACCTTAGCCTTAAGTGGGATCCATCCAAATAATCCAGCTCTATTCTTTAGATACTGATATTGGAACTGTTTCATCTGGAACATTTATTGGCGTTGTGCAAAATAACCACGACGAGGCCAGCCAATTGGATCCAACCAGGTTGCCTCTCAATATGTATACAGTAACCCCTTTAAGGTAGTAATATAGAATCTTTATGGTCCTTGGACTGAGAAATCGGTTCAAAAGGCGGATGAACCAATACGGCCAACGACAGGAGAATGCAGAAGGCAAGGGGAAACCACTGCATTAAAGATCATATTGATTTTCCCTAGTACAGATCATCATGGATATGTTCAGATCAAATCACAAGTCCGGAGTAATAAGCTCCGCAATCGGATTTCCGGAGGCAGTGGTTATGAACAGAAATATGAATCACAACAAGACCAACACAAACCAAATTGAGAAAATATGCCCATGGAATGTGAGAACAATGGCTCAAGCTGGAAAAACTCAATGTGCGCTAAAGGAGATGGAGCGTATGAAAATCAGCATAATGGGTGTAAGTGAAATGAGATGACCCGACTCAAGCTACTACAACGTAGATGGACACAGAGTCTACTATTCAGGATCCATGAATGGCAAATACGAACACGGAGTGGGAATGTTTGTTCACAAAAGTGTAGTAAAGCACGTACGTAATTTTGTCTCAGTAAATGACAGAATCCGGCTCATACAAATCAACGCTTCACCAGTGAACATATTGATGGGAGATTTCAACGCAAAAAATAGGTAAAGGAAGGGCAGAATATTGTTGGACCACACGGGCTCGGAGAGAGAAACGACAGAGGAGAAACTCTGAGTATGTTTGCGACGGAACACAACTTAATTGTTCTGAACGCCCTTTTCAAACTCCCACCTAGACGCCTGTATACGGGGAAGTCGCCTAGAGATAATGGTGAAGACGTCATCATAAGAAATCAAATAGATTATATCCTAGTCAACGCAAGATATAGAAACAGCTTCACAAGTGTGAAGACGCTGACATTCAGTCCGATCACATCCCTCTAGTGGGAGAATACAAAACCAGGTATAAGAAAATACAACGAAAAATTCCTAAGAAACAGAATATCAGAAAATTGAAGGACATAATACTGAAGGACGAAATAAGTAAAGCTCTGAATGAAAACTGAAGAGAAATCGAGGAAAAAGCCGGAAACACGGAAGAGAAAATACATTCACTTAACAAAGTGGTAGAGGAGATCGAAGACAAATTTTTGAAGAATGAAGGAAGACAAAACAAGACGTGGATGACAGATGGAAGAGAGGAGAAAACACCAGAATAACATAACCGCATACAGTGAGATACACCGTGAAATACAAAGAAAGATCAGCGAAGCCAGGCAGAAAGAAATGGAAGAAAAATGCCATGAAATAGAAACACTCAAACAGAGATTTGATGACTTCAATGTACATAAAAGAGTGAGATAAATAACTGGCAAATACAAAAAGAGAACAGTAGGAAAACTCGTCAATGACAACGGAGAACTTATTGTGGCCCAAGGAAGTATTATTTGTTCTTCGATGAGAGAGGAGATCCCCCTTCCTTATCAACAGAAACTGGACCACCAATACTAACAAGTAAGATAGAAGCAGCATAAAATCGTTGAAAGAAGGCAAAGCTCCAGGACCGGACGGGATACAGACAGAGTTCCTTAAGCTTTTGGATGAAGAATCAATAAAAATGATCTGCAAAATATTTAACAATATCTATGACACCGGCAATATCCCGAAAGAATGGCTCATATCTGAATTTATATTGCTGCCCAAGAAACAAGGGGCAAAGAAATGCGGAGAATATAGAACCACAAGTTTAATGAACCATTTACTTAAGCTTGTCCTTATGGTTATCCATCGCAGAATATACAAGATATGCGAAGATTGAGTAGCAGACACACAATTTGGCTTCATGAAAGGAATGAGAACAAAAAAAGCACTGTTCAGTATACAAGTATTATTCCAACGGTGTAGGGACATGAATTACGACATTTATACCTGCTTTGTAGACTATCGAAAGGCGTTTGACAAAATACAACACCAGAAGATGATACAAGTACTGAAAGGCACAGGAATGGATGATAAAGATCTCAGAAATATATAAAACTTGTACTGGAACCAGACAGCCACCATAAAAATCAACGCTGGAGATGAAACAACAGAGGCAATTAACATTCTGCGGGGCGTACGACAAGGGTGTATCATCTTCCCTCTGATATTCAATCTGCGTTCAGAAGAGATATTTAGAGAAGCTCTGGAAAACGATGAGAATGGAATTCTTGTAAACGGTGAACGACTAAGTAATATCCGCTATGCAGATGATACCGTCATATTTGCAGATAGTATAGAGGGTCTACAACAGCTAATGAACAAAGTGAATGAAGTAAGTGAACGATATGGGCTAAAAATGAACATCAACAAAACAAAATTTATCGTCATAAGTAAAGAGCCAACTATTTATTAAAAATATACCAGTAGAACGGGTATCCAAATTTGTCTACCTGGGAACCTTAGTAAACAAACAGTGGGACCACTCACAAGAAATCAGATGTAGAATAGAAAGAGCAAGAGATGCCTTCATCAAAATATCTTAAGCTCTTCAAAAGCCACAACCTCAAATTAGATATCAAAGTAAAAATCCTGCGCTGCTATCTGTTCTCCATACTATACTAAGGCATGGAATCCTGGACATTGGCCGAAGCAACACAAAAGAAACTCGGGGCCTTCGAGATGTGGCTCTACAGAAGGTTCCTTAGAATATCATGAGTAGATAGAGTGACCAACGAAACAGTACTGGAAAGAATGAGGAAGGAAAAAGAGGTGATGAACACGATTAAGAGAAGGAGACTGGAATATCTCTGGCATATAATGAGAAATGACTCCAAATACAAACTCTTAAAATCCATCCTCCAAGAAAAAGTGTTTGGAAGGAGAGGGCCCGGAAGAAGTATATCATGGCTCAAGAACCTAAGGACATGGTATTCAAAAACAACCACAGAACTGTTTAAAGCAGCAGTCAACAAGGTCATCATAGCCAGGATGGTCACCAATATTCGAAACAAATAGGCATTTTAAGAAGAAGATGTATGAACTAGCAATAATGAATTTCTGCAGACTGGATTGGACAGAATGAAAGTATTTGGAGGGAGAGATCAAGGGGGATATGTCTTTCCTGGGCTTTAGGCATCCATAATATATTACAGAATAAAGCAATGGGTTTAAAAAAAAAAAACGAAATCCACTGAAGAGAAATACATGATCTACGCAATCAACAGCAAAAATGTAATAGGAATCAAATGGAAATTACTCAAGGATCTATCCAGACACTTGGCTGGTAAGAATTGTCCCCCGCAATGAAATTGCGTTACGTCGATGTATTCTGCAGATCATAAATTGATAAATAATGCCTCAGAAAGTTTTCCAGAAATACATATATATATTTTAAAGCACGTATGGAAATGAATCGCTCTAAGAGCCGAAGCGACACTCACCCTCTTAAACCCCGTCTTTATGGAGACTATATTATAATTATATCATTTTCCCGGATGTAATCCTATCAAATGTATTCCACCTTTGTTCCAAATAAATGTATACACCCGCCGTTTCGGCCTCAATAATTATTTGCATAATGTTTGGAGTTCCTCAACAACACCACGTCGGCGTCGTTTACCTTGCCTTTGATCGTCAAGCCATGCAAATATCTGAAGCTCGGTAAAGGCAAATATCTGGTAAACCAGTTATTATGTTTAATATATTCAGTGGCAACTGGTTAAAGAATATCTTAATTACGTTACTCAATATTGAGGCCATCCAGAGAAAAAGTTGCGGCCATACAAAGTAAATTGTTGTATTGGAATTCTGAGAGACAGCGTTAGTGATGTCTACTGAAGAAGATCTTACTGGATGGAGTTTTTTTTATATGAATAGCCTCTTAGAGGCGATGAGAGCGCATCCCTATTTCTTACTTTATGCCCTACCTATTATATTGGTAAGGAAATTGTTCTTGAAGGACGGCACCACCATCTCCAGATATGACGCCCCTTGATTTCTACCTATGGGGTTATTGGATGGCTGTATTTTACCACCGGATTCGTTAAGACATTCGAGATTGACCTCAAGCTGTATTATTGAAGCACATTTTTAATTAACAATTTAATATTTGTTGTTAGTCATCAAATGTTCTCAAAAACATAAATATACAAAAAAATAACGATGGAAAATTGCCTCTTGTAAATAATTGTGCCGCTTTATTTTCATCTAACTGCCAATTAACCCGACAGATTTAATGAAGATACCTGGCACGTGTTGTGCAACTGCATCCGGTTTAAACTCTGGAAATATTGAGCGAATTTCCATAATTTTATTTAATGTAGTGCTTTGAATATTCCCGGAAGGTCGATTTGAATTTAATATTTGTCAGCTAGGTTGCTGTAAAATGTTGATATTCACAGGAAAAGGTTCATCTAGTAGAAGATGCAATTTATGTCAAACATGTCGTATGATACCATTTTAATCGATGTTTTAGTATTTAAAACTTGAGAGGCATTTCTTAATTTTGACTAAAGGTGTTTCGGTCGAACGAGTATGCAGGCGACGCACGAAGGGTTCGATGAAAATAACGATCATTCAGAGTTTAGATGGTAGAAATAAACAATGCAAATTAATATTGTGGTTTTTAACAAGAAAGTTGAAATTATGTGGTACTTACTAGTACATGGATGTATGTTTTATTGTTTGCTAGTGAGCATAAGTCCCTCTCAATCATAATCCGAACAAATGCCCCTATACTATACGCCGTTCACGATATTAAAAAAATATCATAAATAACTACGTAAACGATAAATAAACGCAGCAGACAAGCGAAATTGCCAAGAACTGATTAAATCCGTGTCGCGTACAGAGAAACAATAGTCATAAATCATTTGGAGCAATGTTATTTTCTTTACCAAAAAGTTGGCAATATACTCAAAAAGACAGTGTATGAACTATGAAGAGATAGCTAGTGAAATGTCGTTTGAATTCATCTTAATATAACACAATTTAATTAAATATTCTTGCTATATTACCATCGACATTAAAAATATTGAATATTGCTTCCATGAGTGATTTCCATTTTAGAAGAGACAGTCAAACGCCTTGAAGAAGTCTAGAAAAGTGCTATGTTCAATATATTGTTGAAACGCCAATGAAAAATAAACATTGTGAACTACTAAGGTGCATAAGCTATTAATTAAATATAACCCTTTCCCAAGTTTGCTATTGGAAATGTTATGTTAAAATACAAGGCAAACTATAAACAACGCAAGCGATTATGAACCTTAAAGTTGCAACAGTCAGCAAATGTTATTATATAAATAGTCTAGGGGATTATCAGTCCGACAGACTTTTGTCTCCCACCTATTCCGCTGGATCATTGGGCTGCAGTTCACGGAGACGCAATGTCGATACATTTGTCAAATTTCTAAGTAAAATAATCTTAAAAGGGAATCTAGTAAAGTGCATCAAAGTGCTAAGTGAAATTAAGCTGAACTAGTCCGCCGTTAACAACGGTCAAATACTTACCTAAATTAAATATAGCAAAAGCTAATAAGTATAAGAATAGATAAAGCACAACACAACTCTTAAACTTTATTATAAACAGTGACCAAGGCTTTTAAAAACAATTCCAGGTATTGCTGAACCAAAAAGATATGCGCATTATTATAATCAACATACAACATCAGAACGATGAGAACAGTTGAACATCTTGAAATTCTGGAGAGAGCTAGGAAATGTAAAATGGGATATACTTGGCGTAAGCGAAGCTAGACTACAAGGAGAGAATAATGCAACTACCCTTAAATCAGGACATTTGCTGTATCGGAGGAATGCCGATGTGGACTCTCATCTTGGTGGCGAATGGCGTAGCGATCCTAATTAACAAAAAACTTAAACACCTACTTACCAAGATGGAAGCCGTTTCAAATAGAGTGATTTACATAATGTTAAAAATCAACAAAAGATACTCCCTACAAATAATTCAAGTGTATGCTAAGACAAGCTATTCAGAAGACCATGAAGCCGAACAATTCTATGAGGACATAACAACAGCTCAAAGATTGGGAAACGCTAAGTTCTCCATAATCATAGGAGATTTCAATGCCAAAATTGACCCAAGGACAGAGAATGATCCTCCAAATAAAGGAAATTTTGGATTAGGAATATCAGAGGTGAAATGTTACTTAATTACCTCCAGCAGCATGGTCTATACTGCCTCAATACCTTCTATAAGAAATCTTCCCAAAGAAAGTGGACCTGGAGAAGTCCAGATGGCTAAGTTAAAAATGAAATCGACTATATAGTTTCCAACAGACGTGAAATATGCCTGAACGTAGACGTGCCAATACAGGAAGTGACCACAGATTGGTTCGAGCAGATATTGTAATCAACGCTAAACTTGAGAGGCGAAAGCTTGTCCTAAAGAAGACTTACCCAACTACGGAAGCCCTAAAGGCAAATGAGACCGAATATCAACCTAGGGAAAATGGACCTGGACCAACTATCGACAACAATTGGTAATAGTATCCAAGTAGCAACAAAGAAGATCTGCTCGAGACCAAAGTCAATAAATTCGAAGTTCAGCCCTAAAACTTTGGAGCTACTAACAGAGATTCCAAGGAATATAGGGAGTTGTGCAGAACAATAAACAAGGAACTTCGAAAAGATCTAAGGAACCATAACAGCCAGCTAGTACAAAGAGTAATAGCATATAACTCTAATATGAAAGCACTCAAATCACATATTATGTCCAAAGGAAAGAAAATTTGTTCAAAATTAAAAATCAAATGGGAGAATTGTTTACGAATAAGCAGGGAATTATTTGTGCAATTCAGAGCTTCTACATAGATCTGTACAGCTCGACTATACCAAAACCAGAAATGAAAATACCTAAAATTCAAAATGTCGGCTCAGAAGAAATTCCCGAAATAACGAGGGCAGAGATACGAAACAAATGCGCTAAAACGAATGAAGAACGGAAAAGCCCCAAAAGAAGAGCGCTTCACCGCTCAAAATGCTGAAAATGGGAGGGGCTACTCTGGAAAAGGCACTTTGCGTCTTGTTGAGTAGATGCATTGGCGAGGAAAGAATCCCTGAATCCTGGCAAAATGCCGAGGTTATCCTGATTTTTTAAAAGGGGGATAATACTAACATCGCCAACTATCGATCCATTAGTCTCCTGTCCCACATGTATAAACTCCTGTCTAAAGTTTTGACGAGCCGCCTAACGAATAAACTAGATATTTACCAACCGGTTGAACAAGCGGGATTTAGGAAAGGGTTCAGTACGATCGATCATCTGCAAGCAATTCGGAGTTTGATAGAGAAATGCACAGAATATAACATCCCTATAAACCTGGCATTCGTCGACTATGAAAAGGCTTTCGACTCTGTTGAAACTTGGGCGATCTTGAGAGCAATGAACAACGCGAGAATATATACGAGATACTCGAAACTTATAGAAAGTATCTATAAAAACGCTACAATACAAGTTGTCATTGATGAAGACATGTCGACAGATAAAATCAAACTGGGAAAAGGGGTACGTCAAGGAGACACTATATCACCTAAGCTGTTTACTTTAGCCAGGGAAGACACTTTTAAAAATCTACTTTGGCAGAATAAAGGTATAAATATAGATGGAGTCTACTTAAGTCACCTTCGTTTTGCGGATGATATCGTGGTTATTAGTAGTGACGCCAATGAGCTGAGGTCCATGTCAGAAGAACTACAAGCAGCATTAAAGCAGATTGGACTTAAAATGAATTTGGGGAAGACAAAAATAATGACCATGAGGATGTTAGAGTCAGCATAGAAGGGAAAGTTCTTGAGATTGTCGACGAATATGTATATTTAGGCCACACCATCATGCTGGGGAAACAAAATCAAGCAGCGGAAATACCTAGAAGGATATTAGGATTAAGTTGGACAGCATTCGGCAAACTGGGATACATTCTAAAATCCCAGAGCATTCATATCAATCTTAAAAGGAAAGTATATGATTCCTGCATTCTACCAGTAACAACTTATGGTATGGAAACAGTAACTCTCACGGAGAAAAGTGCAGATAGGCTCAGAATAACACAAAGAGCGATGGAGCGTGCCATGTTGGGGATCAACTTGAGATATCCCTTAAGAAATTGTGAGATTCGAATGAGAACAAAGGGTGTCGATGTCCTCAAACGAATAGCACAGCAAACATGGGGATGGGCAGGTCATGTGACAGGGCAGGATCATTCCAATTCCAAATGGACAAAGAGAGTAATAGATTGGTGTCCAAGAACATCAAAGAGAAGCTTGGGAAGGCCCCCAAAGTTAAACACTAAATAGTTATAGACGATTTATGGTTTCACATTTTTAGGTTTTATGGTAACGTATTTCCGTTGCAGTCTGGTAATCATATTACTAAAATCAACCTCGCTCTTATTGTTCATTTTTTCTGTGCCCTGTATTAATCGCTTGACGTTAAGAAACAAGAGCATAAAAACGAACAACAATAAACTAAATTTAATATTTTCCAGGGTTGTCAAATATATGAAATTTCGTAGTTCTAGGGAAACGGCAGTACATTTAGGAACTAAGGGAATTTTTCCAAAAGAAATTATCGCTTTAAAATTTATATTTAGGAAACTAAGATGCCTTTGTATGACAATTTTTTCCAGTTATATCTCGAATAATAGTCAAAACATTTAGTATATTTTCCGTTCATCAACTCGAATAGGTTTTTAAAATTTTGACTTGACAAGTTAAATTAAAATTTGGCAATGTACGGAAATTTTTTCATTGACTCAAGGAAATCGAAAAGTAAAAAGTTGGCAACGCTCAAATCATTCAGTGAAAATGAAATAGACGAGATGCTTATTACACGATACCTTGGGAAGGAACTCCCAAAGGAGATCCCTAGTCAAGGTTAGTCCTTCGAGAGAGTCGACCGTCTTGGCGAGCTCTCGAAATATGTCGCGTTACTACCCATCTAGGTAACTTGAGGTAGTTCTTGATGCGTCAAGGTTGATTGGGTTTGGGATGCTCGAATAAGCAAGAAAGTGTTAAGTTAGACTAAACGATATTCTGGCCTTAAAATAATAATTTTTTTAAGACGATCGAGCGACTTAGAGATATCAAAAGGCATACGTGCCATCGCAATTTTATTTCTTCATATTTTCCTGCTGCATGTCTTGTATTATCCGCCTTTTCATTAAGTTTTGATTAGGAAACTCTTTGGTCTATGGTTATTTAATATGTTCGCCATTTTTAAGTGATTTATATCACATAATTTACCCAGGCCAGACACTCTTTAAATCGACATCGATTTAGACGTCTTAAACTTAATAAATTTGGAGACGTAGATTTTTTTTTGTTTGCTTCAAATTGAATTTTAATTGGGGAAAAAATTAAGGGAAAGGAAAAGTGTCCAGTCTAATAAGTTTGGAAACAGGATTTTTCGTAGAAAATTAACGCTTTAAGATTAAAAGTCTCTTCGCACTGTTGTCAGAGTTTTCTGTTTAATTGTTATTTAGGACAAGGATACAAGAAAATAAGTGAATTTCAGTGGTTTGCCCTAAACGGTTTTAAAACAATTTGAGTGCACGAGCCAATCGACCGCCTGAAAAAGGCGCAGAAACGTGCATCCCAGACCTATTTCTCAAAAAGCCATGATAAACACAACCAATTAATTGCCTTACTTACCATAAAATTCAAATGTATTTATTTGTACATGAAATCAACATTTTTTCACACCTCAATAGGCTTAAATACAGTTAAAAAGTATAAAATATAATTACTAAGTAAATCTAGGTGAAAAATAGATATAGATAGACAATTTCACATTATTAAAACATTTTGTACATTATTGACAGTCCTAACTCTAAGTATAACAGGAGGAACATCACAGTAAAAATAATACAATTTCAATTATAGTGTATATTATGTCATATTCTGGTATATATTATGACATTCTATGCTTCAGATTTGGCATGAAATATTCAAGTCAATGGACAAAAATTCATTGTGTTTGTACAAAGGATTTGCAGTTAAAATTTGCTTAATTTTACTTTTAAACTTTGACAATGATAACTCTTTAATCTATAGTGGCAATTTATTGAAGAAATGAACAGAGCAATAGTTTGTAGATAGTCTAGATTTTTGTAATCTTAAAAACTCTGGTCCAATATGGTTGTTATGGTTATGATGATCATTATTTATTTGCAGCATATTTTGATTGTTATATGCATATAATAAACATTCAAACACAAATCTTGATGGTATTGTCGTTATCTGTCAGTCAGTAAATTTAGTTTTTACATCCGCGTGATAATCCATCCCACAGATCACTCTAAGAGCTCTCCTCTGTAATTTGAAGGCTCTCTCAGCCTGGGCACAATGTCTCCAGGCCGCAAGGGCATAGCAGGCTACTGAAGGAAATAGATCATGTTAAGAGTTCAAAAGTACGGGAAAAGTGACCAATTTCCTTAGCTTTCGCAATAAAAAAATAGTTTTAGAAAGTCAGTCTGACAAATGGTCTAAATGATTTTCAAAGCTTAAGGTGTGGTCCAGGTAAACACCCAAAAACTTTATATCTCCCAATCCATGGTCCTGTATTTCATCCATTTTTCTCAGGGTGAATGGAAGCTGATATGTTTTTTCTTTATTAAGGGTAAGTTTATTACAAGTAAACCAATCTTCCAATTTTTTCAAAGTATCTTCTGTTTTTGTAAGCAAAGTTTGATAGTTTTGGTTCATATTGAACAATGCAGTATCATCGGCAACTAAACTTAAGTTTGATTTAGGAGCTGCCATCTTTATGTCATTTATGTATATTAAGAACAATAGAGATGCCAAAAGAGAACCTTGTGGTACTCCATGCTCCAAAGTCATGGGACGTGTAGTCAATCAGCAACTACTCAAGTACCTCGAGAATAACAGAATAATCAGCGATAATCAATACGGCTTTCGCAAAAAGAGGTCGACAGGAGCTATATTGGCCACTCATATATGGAATAGGGCAATTGAGCACTACGGAAAGTCTCGAGCGATTGCGTTAGATATTTCGAAGGCATTTGACAGAGTTTGGCATGACGGATTGCTCAACAAACTGCCATCCTTCGCACTGCCAGCCTCTTTCTGCAGCTGGCTTGCCAGTTTCCTTAAGAACCGATCTATGCCCATTGCAGTTGATGGGCAGATCTCAGACACATTCATCATTAACGCGGGCGTGCTTCAGGGCGCAATACTTTCACCAATTCTGTTCCTCATCTATATTAATAGCTTGCTGCCCGAAACGAATAATCCTGTTTACGGTTTTGCAGATGACAGTACTCTTGTCTCCCAATTTAGATCAGAAAATCCTTTACCAGCGATTGAGACTTATAACCGCAGACAGGAGCATATTATAGCAGTTAATCAAGACCTGGAGAAAGTTCAAACTTGGAGTGACAGAAATTTGGTATCGTTCAATGCAGCCAAGACCCAAGCAGCCACGTTTACCAAGAGGGCCAACAAGGCTGGCCAATAATGGTAGAATCGACCACTCCTTCATTCTCGTCAATCGGACTATTGGGTTTCTGGGTCAACAGCAATATGTCCTGGCATGACCACGTTGCTAATATCGCAAAACTAGCCTCCCAGAAGCTTGGTGCGCTATTTCGCATTAAACAACTGTATACACCGCAGCAGTTGCTCTTGTTCTACAAAGCGCAAATAGGACCGTGCTTAGAATATTGCTCCCACATCTGAGGTGCCGTACCAAAGCACACCCTAAAGCTGTTGGATTCCATTCAGAAGAGGGCTGTGGGTCTCGTCATCGACCCGGATAATGAAGGGAAAATCGGATGATTTTTAGAATCGAATATTTTGCATTCGAATACTTTTGAGAATCGAATGATTATTCGAATACAAAGAATCGAATTATTTGGATTAGTCGCGATATCCAAAATCTTTCAATTACCGATTCAACCTCTCGAGATTTCGAGTGACATCGAAGTCTGGTTCTCGAATTCAACTTTACAAATTGTCTGATTCAGGATTGTTTGATCTTGAAGTCTTCATTCTTGATACATTTAAGCATAAGAGCAAAATCTTTTACAAAGATTAGTGAAAGCATTCACGATTAAAAAATAAAATATTGGTTAAAAGTTGTTTTGTTATGTAAAAGTTTATTAAAGATATACTAAAATCATCACTTTTTAATAATTTAAATTTGTATTCCCAAAAATCTTTATCTTCTGCAGCATTCGAGGGACGATTGATTCGTTGTTAGCGCATTCGAATATTTCTGGTATTCGAATTCTTCGTTGATAATCGAATGCATTCGAATGCAAGCCAGAATCGAATACTTCGATTATTTGTATTCGAATAGTCCCTTCACTAGACCCGGAGATGACCCGGAATCTGGATAGTCTGGAACACCGCAGACATGTGGCCGAGATGTCTCTGTTTTATAGATAGTATCACGGCAGATGTTCCCAAGATTTGGCCCTCCTCATCACACCCCTCGCAGCGCCTGTTAGACGGTCACGACAGACGGCAAGAGCGCACCAGTTCATCGTACAATTGGAAACACCTAGAACATCGCTTTACAAGAACTCCTATGTCTGACGCACTGAATCAGTGTGGAACTCACTCCCAGGTCATCAGTTTCCCCCTAATTATAAATTACAACTATTCAATCAACAATCTTCGCAGACACACCGCTCGTCGAGCGTCACAGCCCTCCAGGGCAATCTTATCGCAAGCAACTATGACGTATATGACCTAATTAATTTTAGGGCGAGGCATCTATCTGCACGGCCACTTTTAGGGCGTGGTGCCTGTCATTATTTGTCGTTAAGATCTGTCACTTGTCATGCTTGCATGATTTGACATATATATCCAGATATTTTTAAATGGCGGTCCTGTCATACATCAACCGAGTTTGAGATGTATCACTTATCGTTTGTCACCTGTCATTATTACAGCCACCTGTGAGCCATCGTTTTCCGGGCTTGACCATTTCCATTTTATTTTATATAAGACATACCCCGGCCAGACGAGACGTTGCCGTTGTTCGAATCGACATCGATTTTCTTCCCGGTATACTTTTAAGCTCGTTACACTTAATAACTCTGTACACGTGAAAGGAAATTCTTGTTAACTTTAAATCGAATTTTAATTTCGAAAGAAATTTTAGGAGAAAAGGCAAAGTTTGTTGTGGGATTAATTAAAAACCTCTCCTTTCCAGTCTTATAAAATTGGAAACAAGATTCTTTCCCGAAAATTAACATATTAAAATTGAAGGTGTCGTTCGCACGTCGAAATAAAAAAGCTGTTTTCAGAGGTTCTTTATTTATATATTTATAAATTTTATTAATGTTAAACATGTCATGTTTCATGTCAATTAATTCATGTCATTATATACTTCGGGTAAAATGCCTAAAAAATGGTTCGCAGATCATCTTTTTGTGTTACCCCGTAACAAACGAGAAACAATTGAAAAACCAAAAAAAAAATGGTGCTCAAATAGCCCCGAGATGCCCAAGCAGCCCCGGTTTACGAAACTAAAAAGTTATAAATTTCATCACCTTTGCATCTTGAAGTGAAGGATTTGGGGAGCCCCAACTTGAATTAATTAATATTCAAAGTGCCATAATGTTTTTTATGTTCAACAGACATTTTTCTACAACTTTCATTACTAATTTTTTTCTGTGTCGATGTTGTAGGTCTTCACATAGCAGACGTCCTTACGTAATGCCTTAATTTTTTTTTATTTCCATCGTTAAGCAAATATTGGCTAAAACACTCCGCATTTAACAATAGCTTCTTCGTAGCATGTAATTGCCGCACATTTTAATTAGCTTCATTATAATTAAGCGAATAAAATTATTGTTAATAATGCTCTGGTAGTGTTGTCTCGAGCGAAACGCGTTATTTTTTAAGGTTAAAGTACATACCTAGAGCTTTTGTTCATACGTAGCTGGAAAGTTACTTAAGCTTTTATAAATGTGTATTTCCGGCCATTTAATGCATATCAAATCATCTGAAATATTTGTTTAATTGGTTTAGAAGAGGTATCTTTCCCTTTTAGCCCCACCAGTACAAAGAACATTAAGTGGAGGACTATCCTATTTCGGATAATAAACAACGAGCAAAACCTAAAAATGTGTTCTATTGAGATAATAATTATGTACACTATCCTCCTCCTAAGTGCCGTCTCGCTTGAGGTTGGCGATCAAAATGGCAAATTCATCTCTGTTTTGGGCTTTGTGCAGTAGTGCATTTCCGTTAGTGCTGGTCCAGTCTCTTATATTTATCAGCCATGATTTCCTCTTTCTTTCCAGACCTCGCTTTCCATCTATCTTTCCTTCTATAATTAGTTTGATCTGGTTATATTCTTGGTGGCGCATTATATGACCGAGGTAGACCGTTTTTCGAATTTTGATCGTGTTAACTAGATTGGAGCGAGTGTTCATTCTATTCAACACTTCTTCATTGATTGTTCTGCTTGTCCAGCTTATTCTTAGCATACGTCTATAAAGCCACATTTCGAAGGCGTTAAGTTTCTTCAGATCATCCTGTCTGAGAGTCCATGTCTCACATACATTCAAAAGCAGGGACCACACGTAGCACTTTAGCGTCCTTAGTCTTATGGATAACGCTAATCTTGGGTGGCATAACAGTTTTCGCATATTGATAAAGCCGGCCCTGGTAATCTCGATCCGTCTTTTGATTTCTTTGGAGTGGTCTAGCTGACTGTTTATTTCTCTGCCCGGGTATATGAATCTCTGGACTTTTTCAACTGTTTCTCCATTGATAGCGATGCTGTCGAGTTGTATCTGAGCATTTCGGTGGTCTTTGTTTATGTCTATAGGCCCATTGTAGCACTTGCCTCTGTCAGTACGTTCATTAGACTCTGTAATTGGTCTCTGGTCTCTGCTATGACAACCGTGTCATCTGCGTATCTGATGTTGTTTATCACGGTGCCGTTTATCTTTGCTCCTTCCGGGCGCTCTTGGAGGGCGGTGTTGATAATATATTCCGCGTACACGTTAAAGAGCAGTGAGGACAGGAGGCAGCCATGATGGACTCCTCTTTTAA
Organism: Pissodes strobi; assembly: GCA_016904865.1. NCBI lineage: Eukaryota > Metazoa > Arthropoda > Insecta > Coleoptera > Curculionidae > Pissodes > Pissodes strobi. The sequence continues at coordinate 617,752 of MU182007.1, read as the reverse complement.
TATTAAAAGCGACCGAAATTCCTAGAAGAGTAGGTCTCAGCTGGGCAGCTTTTGGCAAACTCGGATTCATTCTTAGATCTAGGGTCACCCCTATAAACCTTAAAAGAAAAGTTTTAGAGTCGTGTGTTCTACCAGTCCTCACTTATGGCCTCGAAGCAATTCCGCTAACATGCAAAGCAGTTAATAAACTTCAAGTCACACAACGAGCGATGGGAAGGGCTATGCTGGGGATTAGTTTACGAAATAAAGTTCCAAATGAGGAAATCAGAAGAAGAACGCAAAAGAGTAGCGCAGCTAAAATGGAGAAGGGCTGGGCATATTGCAAGACAGAGCACAGAGACTCATAGTATTCCGTTTGTGTCGTCATCGAGTTAGGCATGGCCTCTTACTCATTTGTTGAGATTAGCAACTTGCTTCTATGTTCAGGATATGGATTTGCACCTTTTGGCTGTTTTGTATGTTCAGTTGTCCAGCTTGTCCGGTATTAGGCGTCCATCACATAGCTGTAGATTCTTCTTCCTATATGGCTGGGTGTTGGAATGAGTCGCGTACTGCTTCATTTGGGTTGTTTGTTATAATTTCTTTGATTTGTTGAATTTGCTGTGTCTGTAATTCGTCGATGGTGGGAATTTTCAGCTCCTCTCCTATTGTTGTGTTCCTCATGTATCTCGGCGCTTCGGCTATCCATCTCATTGTTCGGTTGAGTTTGGCTTGTAGGGCTTTCTTGTTGGTCGTTGACATGCTTCTCCAAGCTGGTGCAGCATACATTACTGTTGGCAGGTATATTTGCTTGTATAAGGCCACCTTGTTGGTTGTATTGAGGCTATTCCCTCTCATGAGTAGCGGAAAGAGGGAACAGTTCAGAGTGGTTATCTTATTCAGTCGTTCGGAGTGTAGCTGCTTCCAGCGGAGTTTTCTGTCAAACAGTAGTCCTAGGTATTTTGCTTCTTGTTTCCATTCAATTGCCTGGTTGTTCAAATTTAGTCGTAGGTTGGTGTTGTCTCTTCCCATTGCGAAGATCATTGCTTGGGTTTTGTCTTCGTTTATTTTTATCTTCCATTTGTCCGCCCATCTCGCCACTGCGTCCAGGTCATTTTGGAGGATGTTGACTGCCGTGTTGATGTTTTTGTGATTTGCTGCTAACGCAGTGTCGTCGGCGTACAGGTATTTTCGTCTTGTTCTGGGGATATCAGCTCCAAAAATATTGTAGAGCAGTGGTGAAAGTGGGGAATCTTGCGGAACTCCTGCTCTTAGTCTTCTGAATGTCGAGGTTGCATCTTCGTGTTTGATTTGGACGGATCTGTCCGTTAGGAATCCTTGAATTATTTTTATGATTTTCTTCGGAGTCCAAAGTTGATTAGCTTTAGTATCAACCCCGGGTGCCAGGTCCGGTCGAAGGCGTTCTTAATGTCTAAGAAGATCGTGGGCATGTATTTTTTCTGGTTGAAGTCTTCGGTTATGTCTTCTACTAGTCTTGTGATCTGCAGTGTAGTACTGAAGTTGGCTCTAAATACAAACTGTTCCGGTGATAGTATGTTTTTGACTTGTTCTAGATCTTGAATTCTGTTCAGGACTATTCTTTGAAATAATTTTCCTATGGAGCTTAACAGGCTGATAGGTCTGTAGTTCTTTGTTTCATTTTTCGGGTTCCCTTTTTTATGAATCAAGATGATCTGTGTAATTTACCATTGGCTCGGGAAATGTCCAATTCTTAGGCAGGCGTTAAAGATGTTTGTTAATTCTCCAATTTGTTCCCTTGGTAGGTTTTTCAAGGCTCTATTGTTGATATTTTCTTTTCCCGGCGCTTTCCTGTTTTTAGTTTGGAGAATCTTCTTTTTGGTTTCATTGGTGGTTACATATGGGATGTCATCGTCTGGTAGGTTTTCTATGATGGAGTCAATATTTTCTATCTCACGGTCGAGTAGGGGTTGAGGTTGGTTTCTTGTATTTTCTTGGAACGTGTCTTCGAAGTGATTTGCGAACAATTCCAGCTTTTCTTCAGAGTCATAGATCTGCATGCCATCGTGAATCAAAGCAGGAATTGTTTTTGAGATTTTCCAGAGTTTCAAGTTATATTCTTTCATTTCTTGCATTGTGTTCTCCCATCTTCTGTTTCTGAATTCGGAGATTTTTTGCTTTATTTCTTGAGTGATTAGGTTAGCCTCTTTTCTTGCAGCAGGATCCCCTGTCGCCCTGGCTCTGCTTAGTAATTTGTTTTTCTATGTCCTCGGGGTCCCCTACTGTCAGTACTATTGGCAGATGATCCGAGGTTCCTGTTCTGCAGACTCGTAGCGTTGTTGGTTTTGCATTGTTTCGTGTTATGAAGAAGTCCAGTGTGGATGGACTTTCTCCGTGGAAGTGGGTCGGCTCTTCCTGATAGTGATGCTCCAGTCTTCGGTTTTCAATTATTTCGCCAATTGCTGTGCCTCTTCTAGTTGTTCTGCTGCTTCCCCATAGCCTGAGGTGTGCGTATGAGTCGGCCGTTTTTCTGAATGAATAGATCGTCAAGCTCTTGGGTTTTTTAAGTCCTCTCTCGGCGGGCAGTAGATTGAGGCTACTCTGTACGTCGTTCGCGGTTGAAAGATGATCTGGATGGATTCCATTAGGTCTTGATTGTCGTTATTAGGAAAGTTGTCGTGTATTATTGAACTTTTGATGGCGATCGCCGTGCCTCCTCCTTTGTCTCGCAGCCTGTCGTTTCTATGGACAGTGTAGTTGGGAATGGTAAGCTTGTGTGATGGTTCCAGTTTGGTCTCCTGGAGCAGGATGATGTCCACTTTCTCCTCCTCCAGATGGTTGATAAGTTCTAAACGATGCTGTCTCGCGCCGTTTATATTCCAAGATGAAATTGTTGCGGTTTTCGGTGCTATTTTCTTAGTTCTTTCCATTCAGTCCGGAGAAAATTTTTGAGATATTTTTCTGCAGTTCCTGCTGGAATTGCTTCATAGCTTCCTCTGTGATTTTCTTCATCATGTCTGGTTTTTGGGTTTGCGGTGTGGACGGGTTTTTTGTTCTGGATGATTGTTGGGCTGTTGGCTCTTGCTGTGTGCTGTTATTGTGATTTTTCGGGATCGGTCTCTTCGGGCATGCCCTCGCATTTGCAGTATGCGGTCCCCCGCACTTGGCACACTTAGCTGGTGTTGTCTTCGGTTTTTCACATGCGTTCGTATGAAGATTTGCCCCGCATTTCACACAGCGTGGCGGAGGGTTGCATTTAAATTGACTGTGTCCGAAGGTCTGAGAGTTATGGCATTGTGTAACTTTCTTCTCAGTGGTTCTCAGCGGTTCTACCTTGATTTTTAGGTCGTTGATCGTCTCAATATTGAAGATCTCCTTTTCTTCCCTTGGAAGAATAACTATAACATTGTCGAAGGGTTTCAGCCACGCCTTTCCGTTTGTTGTCACTTTCTTCTTCATTCTGTGAATCGTTTGAGGATGAAGATTGAGTGATCCTAGTTCTTCTTTGATATCATCTTCTGTTACGTTGGTCACGACGCCTTTTAGCACTATATGTAGCATACGCTCTTCTTTAGTGTGGTATGTATGAAAGGAAATTTTGTGTTTCCATAGACACTTATCCATTGCACTAAAATGTTTGGTGTCCATTGGTTCGATTCTTATGCCTTCGTTGGTTGCCCTGGCTTTTGTGTATTCGATCTTTTCTTCACGAAATAGGCTTGATCCTTGGTTCTATTTCAGCTTATCGTGTAAAATAAGCGGGGGGCAGCTTTCTCTGGTGCTCTCTTCGGGTTGTACGGTGGCCTCGACTGCGGGGGCTGATTTTTTCGGCGCCTGGGGGGCCACAATTACTGTAGTTTTGATGTGCTCTTGGCTGGGTAGAGCGGGGAAGTCTTCTTTTACTTTTGTTGTTTTCTTTTTTGTGGACTCGTCCTCTGTTGATTTCATTGACCTTTTCTTGGATTTGGTGGATTCTGGGGGGATGTCGGGCATCTCTTCGTCCTGTTTTTTTTTTTCGAGACGATCTCTCAATTGCTTGTTCTCCTCCTTCCAGGCTTCTTGATGTTTCTTAAATGCCTTTATTACGATGTTCGCTTCTTTGTACATTTCAGATAGTCTTCTCACTTCTGACATGAGTGTCTTTTTTTCGTTCTTCATGTATTGAAGTTCTTCCATAAGTTGGGTGACTTGTTCTCTGTCCATGGTGGTTTTGATATTCACTGCGTACTACACACAACGATACACCGGCCAACGCGGTGGCCGCGCTACGATTTTTCTTTTGTGTTATAACCTCCTCCACAGGGGAGCGTCGGTAAAGATGTTAAACTTCCCAACGCTACAACTCTGTGAACTTGCGCTAAAAAATTCGATTGTTGTTCTTATCGTTCGACTTGCTCGCTCGACTAGTGTTGCTCGAATGCTGAGCACAGAGAGATGGGCATACAAAGTAACAGCTTGGCGGCCAAGAGAGTGCAAAAGAAGTGTTGGCAGACCTCAAAAAAGATGGCGTGATGACATCTAGAAGATTGCCGGAAAACTGGATGGGCAGGTAGAAATTGAAAAATATGGAAGAGGCCTACATTCAGGAGTGGAAGAGAACAGGTTGATAAGAAGAAGAAGAGGCCATCTCATTTCGCTGATATATGCTATTGTTTTTTTTAAACTGTGGATAAAAGTGTCATATTAAGCCTTCAGTCATTCTATAGATATTTTATTTTTTACGTTGAGAGTAGCGCTTTGGAGTGACGAAATTTATAGAAAATAACTTTCGGGATTTTTCTTTAATTTTTATAAGTGGACGTTTAAATGTTATGATTTTTTTTACTTTAAAAAATGTATATTTCGGTTATTACGGCAGTTAGGTGATCAGCACATGATGCTCGATGTATTGGATGATTTTTTTATTTGTTAAAACAAATTTTGTAAATAAAGAAAAAAATGGCCCAACTCAGTACACACAAATAGGGGCGGGACTCCCTTTTTTGGAAAAGAAAAAACGAGTTTCCATACCTCCTGGAATTTTCAAAATGTTTGATAATAAATTACGGCGGTACGCAACACACACCTAGCACAACAGAGACATTTTCGACACATTCAAAATATCGGGGCTAATTTTATGGACATAATCGTGTTATACCTAATTAATATTTTCATTCTAACGATGAATAACGAGTATTAAGTTTCTCAGAGTGCTTTAGTGATTCACTAGGCTCAGTTTTTAAATAAATACCGAATATGGAAATGCGAATATCATATCGTATCGTCGAAACGTGTTTTTAAACTCCATATTTCGCGTACATCCATCAAAAAGATGCATCTAAGACGATTATCTAAGTATGTCAAGGTGATGCACTTATAAAGAAATATTCTTCGACTCGAGTCCTTTGTTAATAATATATTTGCGTTCGTTAAATGATTGCAAATTTGCGTGTGATACTGAAATAAATATGACGGGGGTAATATATTATATCGAAATATGCATGACGCATAAATCTTAGTGAAATCACTCGGGAACAGTATTTCCAACGAATACCTATTAAAAAATTTTTTAGAACTCAGGGTAACGAAACTGCAAAAATTAGAGCGTTAAAAATGACCAGACAGTAGGAGTTGAATGAAAAATGTGTTTTGGCACATGACAATTTTCCGGTAAATCGACGTCAAGTTATTCGTTCTATAATTATTTTTTCCAGAAAATAATGCCCCATGTAACGTCGAACCCTCACTATACTAGAAAGGATAAATTAACTATTTAGGGTCATAAATAAATTCGAATTCCAGAATCAAAATACGTTCACTTACAATTAAAGGAGCTACAAGAAACATCATATGCTTAAGACGACACTAGTGAAAAATTCAAAAGGAGGCAAAATTAATATTATGAAATACAAGCATTCTTTTGTGTTCTCTTTTTTGAAACTACTTGCCACAACTTCAATGTATAAGTGGAATTTTACCTCGAAATATCCGATAAAATCCACCAGAAACTGCCTGTAATCACCACAAATGTCCACATTTACCGATCCTAACCCTTTTTTTCGAGCTTCAAAGCGTTTTCAATGAGATTTTAGGCCAATTAAATGTATAAATTTGCATATTTTATCCTAACATCGTGCCAAAGTATTGAAAGATGTATTGCTTCAAATCAAAGGCAAAGCTAATCAGCAGCATTATGCTTGCGATGCGAGCGGCCCGGGTTATATAGTCCCATTTGTGGAAAAACTTTTTTTTAAGGTTACGTTTGTTAATTTTTTTAAGTTTTTTAAAAAAAAGCATGTTTTAATTCCATGTAACAATAGGCAAGATAAGAAGACGGATTGACTTATGTTACGAACGTAGTAGAAGGGAATGTAAATATGCTTACGGTTGTTCAGTTTAAATACGATTTTGTAGATATGTATTCCTCTCCTTAATTGTAGTAAAACGTGCTAAAAAAACTAGTTTCACGTTCGAAATGCTAGAGAAATTGGTTTGTGATGCTCAAGAAGTTCTGGAGTAAATATATTTTACTCTATATAATAGAAACTCGTTGAACGTTACCCACAATGTAATACAAATATAATTATTGTAGATGTTATTGTTCGTAATGTACAGGCGATAAGCATCGCTTTGTTGACCTAAACCAGACCTCGATGTACGTTATGAACGAGCGTTGTGCTTAAATTTAATTAGCGAAGTGTATGAGAGCCTTGTTTACAAATTCAAAAATCTACGATTAAATCAGGCATAAGAGGTTCGTTCCTAATAAATCGAGAAATCGTTCAGATTCTCAGCAACGTATGCTTAGTTCAGGGCTTCCAGCTCTATCAAGAATGATTATTCTAGCAAAAAGTATATTCTATATAAAAAATAACCACTGACATGAATGAACTGACTCATTGGATGAGCATAATTTACCCAAATTGTTCATTGAACTTATTGAAACGAATACAGTCACAGATATTGGAAGCCTGCTCTAAGGCAGTTACCAGGGAGTTTATAACAACATATCTTGAAAATATTATGATTTTAACAACATTCAAGTGGCTAAAATGCAGCTTATAAGGCCAGAAAAGTAGACAAAAAAGACTTCGTCTCTGTAAAATTTTTATTATTTTATTTTGATGTTTCTCTCGAAGGTGTGTTTGCTTTTAAATCTGCCCTTGCCTATCCTTATTTTATGCTTTTATTTTTTTTCTCGTTAATTATGAATTTTCTCTCAAAGATGTGCTACTTTGAAATCCCTGGTATAGTGTCTTGCTTACGTTATTTTTTAATTTTACATTTTTCTTTAATTTTACATTTCCTCTCGAAGATGTGTTGCTTTTAATTCATCGTGTAAATTTATCTGGCTTACATTTTATATACTCTTTCTTAACGTTTTTTCCTCGGTTTTTTCTCTTTTAATTTGCATTTTTACTAGATAGTAATAAAGAAACAACACAATGAATTTTTTGGACCTAAAAGAAGGTTTACATTAGGATATGTTAAATACGACATTTTTAAATTGAAGTTCAACAACGTTTAAATGTACAGGGTGGCACGAATTCGAGTCTACGTATGGAGAACCGTAAGAGATACAGTGTCGATCAAATTAGGGCAAATTTGCGCATTTAGGAGATCTCCGGAAAAATGTAGTCTGTTTGAAAAAGCCCAAACTATTGACAAAGAGTTTTATTTTTTTCCTGAGCTTATTTCATATCGTATTTCAAATTGACTTACACTTTTGCATTGCCACTCTTTCCGCTCTATCCAATGATGATTTCCAGTTTGGAATCCGACGTTTCGTCTTCAAGGAGTCATCGTCAACTTTCTTTTTTTAACTACGAGCTTTAATTTTTTTGTCATTTTTCAGATTATATTGGCGTTTTTATTTTAATATGAATGTGTTTTAATTTTTTTTATTATTTTTTTAAATTATGTTTTATTTTTAAAGTACTTATTTCGTTTTGGGGTAATATTAAATAGTTTGTTACTTTTGAAATTTTTGTATTCTATAAAAAGATTTTATTTTGTTTTTGTGTTAAGTGGAAAATTGGATAAAAAAAGAAAAATTCAATAAACAGATTCGTTTAGTTTCTACTCCAAAGCAGTAATTTAAAAAAAATAAATAAATAAAAATTTAAAAAAGAAAAAAAAGATTATAACACATATTCATATTAATAACGCCAATATCATCTCAAGAACGGTAAAAAAATATAAGTTCATATTTAAAAAAAGAACGTTGATGATGGCCCTCTGAAGACGAAACGTCGGATTCCAACTTGATACCACTATTGAATATAGCGGGAAAAGTAACAATGCAAAAGTGCAATTCCATTTCAAATAAGTTCAGGAAAAAAATAAAACGATTTTTCAAAATTTGGTTTTTTTTTCGGATATCTCCTGAAATATCTGAATTTTAAAACTTTCTAAACGGCACATTGTTAGGCACCTAAATGCGCAATTTGCCTTAATTTGACTGACACTGTATCTCTTGCCTTTCCCATCATATAGACTCGAATTTGAGCCACCCTGTACAATTTAACGCAATTAATCTTTGGAAGGCATTATTGAACTTAATCTCATAGATTTATTTGCTTTTAAATTCGTCTTATAAGCAAGTGTTTCTTCTTTATGTTTATTTTAAGCTTTTAAAATTTTCCCTTCATTTTTAATTTACTTTTAATTTGCTTTCAATTTGTCATATATATTTGTATGTTTAATATATACCTACTTTTTGTCTAAAATTTTCCTTGTAAAATTTGCCTTTCTGCCTTCCTCTCATAAATGTATTTACTTTTAAATTCGTCTTATAAGTATGTCTTGCTTATGTTTATTCTGTGCTCTTTGCATTTTTAACAACACAATGAGCTTTTTGGACCTAAAACAAGGTTTACATTAGGAAATGTTAATTACGATATTTTTAAATTGAAGTTCATATTTTTAACAAGGTTTAAATGTACAATTTAATACAATTAATATTTGGAAGGCATTGTTTAATTTAATCTGATAGATTTTCTTGCTTTTAAATTCGTCTTATATGCATATGTTATATGTTTCTTCTTTATGTTTATTTTAAGCTTTAAAATTTTTCCCTTAATCCTTAATTTTCTCGCGAAGCTGCGCTGCTTTGAATTTGCCGTATACCTACATTTGTACGTTTAGTATACCTTTTATTTAAATTTTCCTTTTGATATTTGCCTTTCTACCTTCCTCTCATAGCTGTTTACTTTTAAATTCGTCTTATAAATGTGTCTTGCTTACGTTCATTCAATGCTCTTTGTATCCTCACGAAATTTGTCCTTCTGATACCTAGTAATATATCAGAATAAACTTAGACTAACTAACCCAGACTAACTCAAAAAGGTAAACACGGCCTGCAGCAAGAAATGTTAATTACAATATTTCATAAGTAGAATTTTTTGTACTTAGTTTAAATGTGTAATTTCATGTGTGATTAGTTTTTATAAGTTTTTTTTATTCTTTAATTATGAGTTTACTTAATTTCGAAAATATGTTTGCTTTTAAATTGTCTATATTGGCTTACTTTTATTTTATGCTCTTTATATTTTTCATTTACTTAATTTATTTTACCTTACATGCTTTATTGTGCAAAGAACTTACCTTCTCAATGACAAAGGTATTCTACTTAAGTACCATCCCTGGTAAATTAAATTTCAATAAAATAAAATACCGGCACATAAGACGAGGCCACTAAAATATTAGAAAATTACAATTTAAATATTAAAATATGGAAACCCAAAAAAAAATTAAAAATACTATGTTTTAAATTTTTTTTTCTCTGGTGTCTGATGATAAAGACGATAACAAGTAGTGAGAAATTGCGATATTGTAAACAGGTTAATTGTAGAATTTTATATATTGTTAGTTTTTGTAAGATTTTTATTATCTAATTTTAGAATGTTCTATAAGTTTATCTACCGGATGTGCCTCTTATATCTTCGTAGTGATTTTGAGTATATATTTCAAATTCCGTACATCGATTTGGCTTTTATGAACGTTAAATTTAACCAGATCGAACTTTTAACGAAATGGGACATAAAATATGCGTCCTTTCCAATGATATATCTCACTTAGACATTTTTGGGATTTTATGAAATGTCAACTTTTCGCACCTTCCTCGTATTAAGGCATTTTTACCAAAAGTGTACAATGGTAGATAAATAACAAAAATAAAACAGCTACAGTGGACTAACTATACAAATTCATTTGCCAAAAGTTTAGTGTCTGATTTTTGCTATTGGCACACTTTTGGCAAAACAATGTTCTGATACCGAGAAACTGCAAAAACTTCAAATTTCATATAACCCCAATTATATCCAGTACTTTTATGGATTAAGTTTGTAAGTGTGAATATGGTGGGAAGGGTAATTTCCTACTCAATCATAATTTATGATAACACGCTTAAGATGTGTCTTGTGATTCACTTAGAGCCTTTAATCTTATCGTTGTACAAGCAATCGACTTCCTGCGACGCCGACGTTGGTATCGATACTTGCCCAATTTTAAGGCAATATTTCTTGAACACCCTAGCCTTACTAAGGCTGAAATATGAGTGAAAAACCCAAGGCATAGTTCTTCGAAATTTTTAGGGATGTTCTATCGGGCCTCCATGTGCCATTGCTCGTTGACCCGGCCAATAACGAGGCACAATCAGCGAGGCATAAAGCAAAATTTGACGGTGGCGGCGGGCGGCGCGGTTGCACAACATCCGAGACCTTGACAGTCACGGCCCAGGCGCGCACTTTCACTTTTTCATCCGCGGTTCCTGCCGAGCTATTGCCTGCCATTGAAACTGCATCATCAAGGTAGGACGCATTGCCATATATGCGCACAGTTTCTTCGGCCAAACTTGGACCAGATCTATTAACGTTTACTACGCCGTAATCTTGCTGTTTTCGTTGTTTTCAGAAATTGCCGTTCGAATTCGAAAAGGAAGCACATTGTTTGCAGGAATGCTAGATTATCAGCTGGTTCCTAGTATGGAAATAAAATATTTAAGAGGTTGAAAATATACTAATCCAAACGTGTAACAGGAATACATATTGAAAATTTAGTCATATATACCTGGTGTTTCATTTCAAATTCTAAAGTTTGTGTCAGTTGCACGTAGGTTTGGCAACACTGCGGCTGTAGAATATTTTTAGAAACCAGCGTCATATACTCCTATGGCCGTAGCCAAAATTTTCTCTATACTTTTGATACACCCTCGAGTTTGAGCAATGCCTCCTATTAAGGCCATCAACGTGCTAGAGTTACTTCCATCCGCATGGGACAATATTTATTACTTACCCCTCTGGGGCTAGCTGCTCCACTACTGACAAAATGTAACTAAAATTTAAGGTCTATATATCCTAAACGTTGCTATTCTATAGATGTTTGATCGCGATAATTCAGTTTATTTTTCTGTCTTGTTGATTGATTCAGATTTTTGCAGGAAAATATAAGACAATGTTACATACATACATGCACAAATACATATTCTTTTAGAACTAAAAAACATCAATGGTCGGCTTTTCGATTATAAAAGGCTGGCAAAAGCCGAAGTTTTGCGTTCGATTCCTTCAAGCGACGTAATTGACTTATGCAACTCCAGTAGTGCACGCGGTAAGTGGATTATAGCTTTACAAAGCTTCGATTATGTTATTATTATGTAGGTACATTAACGGCTAAAGTTGGGCCTTTGTTAATCAATAAGGTGCAAATATGTGTATATAGTTTGAAATTACATTGCTAAATTACGAATAATTGCCCAAAATGGTGTGGTAGCGATGCTATTGTAACTTTTGATAAACTATATGAAAAGTTAAGATAGGAAAGTTTTACCGCCTAAACTAGTAACAGTAGTAACGTCACGGATAGAGTATGATATAATGAGGCATAAAATTTTACGAATATAGAATCCAACAATGAAGCATTTGCAGGGTGTTCCTCGTAATACAAGAAAGTTAATGCGTGTAGTCTAAGGGCAAAACTGAGAAATCTGGCCACGTCGTTGGTGCCATCTTTAAATTAAGCATTGAAATATTTTTATTAAGCATAACTTTACGTTCCAATATTTTCTACTAACCAGGACTGCTGCCTAATACAAACATATTCTATTTAAATGGTTTTAAGCTGTTGAAAATTTGATTATGATATCTTGCCTAGCTTTGTTTCTGTGTAGCTCGGAAGTCAGAGCTTGACATTAAGACATCGAGTCTGACTGACTTTGTTCTTATACCAAAAACAGAAATTTGGTTTGAATGCAAAAATACATTTTTTTCCCGCACTAGTGCGGGAAAGTAAAGTTTAGCTAATATATTACATTGAAATATTTTTTTAAAATAACAACTATTTGCTTCAGAATGGTGGGGAGGCTAAATTTAACAAACACTCCGAAAAGCGTCCATAGGATTCAAGACAAAATATTCCCAAAAAAAAAGAGCTACAAATCCCCAGGCTCTAAAATCCGAACTATATAACTACAAAGAAAGCACTCATGTGATTTAAGATACGGTATTCTCAAACATAACGGGGTGAGGCCCTAAGATTTGAGCTATACTGAAAAAACATCGCATTGATTTAAGACTAAAGAATCTCTAGAACAAAATGGCACAACCCAATTAATATTAATATCGAGCTCTAAAGGCCGAGCTACACAGGCAAGATATTCTCAGAAAATAGTACCTTGAAATCAGATTCAATGTCTTAATCTCAGACTCAAAACTGCGAGCTACACGGAAAGAAAGCGCTTCCATGATTTAAGCCATCATATTCTTAAATAATATCAGGTTGGGGCCCTAAAATTTGAGCTAACCAGAAAAGGACCATTAATGTGATTTAAGACTAAAGAATCTTGAGAACAAAATGTCACAGTCAATTAATATTAATATCGACTTCTAAAGCATGAGCTACATAGAAAAAAACACGTCGAAGTGTTTTAAGACTAAAGAATCTTGAGTATAAAATGTCATAAGTCACAACACGGTTAATGTTAATGTTAATATCGATATTAATATTTTAATAGCGAGATCTAAAACACTAGCTACACAAAACAAAACGTCTATGAAATTTAGAGCTAGTAATTGTCAAAAAAATAGCAGCTTGAAATCAGATCCAATGTCGTAATTCCACGTTCTAAAACCGAGCTACACAGAGAGAAAGTGTAGATGAGGCTTAAGGCGAGATACTTTTAAAAAAATGACTAACAACAAAATAAAATCGAAATAATAGCTTGGGAGTAGATACAGCCATACTGAAAAAAACTTCGATGAGATTTAAGACTGTATTAAAAATGACAGCTTAAACATGCCTGCGACGCACGTCCTAATCTCGAGCTCACAGAAAGAACTCATTTTTATAACTTAAGACTCGATAATATAATAAACAATTTAATTTTGTTAATGCCAAGGACAGAAATTTGTAATTTCGTTTGAGGATTAATACACTAAAACATTTTTTGACATAAAAAGCAAATTGCCTATCGCTTTCGGTTTAATCGGAGGCGGCAATACATTTTTTATTTTAAATAGGAACCTGCCATTTTTTTATTATTAGGTAGCCTTTCACTTACCTGCTATATTATTGAGGCTCAAGTCATTACAATGATTTTTTTCTGTGAACCTGAGATTAGGACTGTTATTTTTAGAATAGTCTTAAATTTAATATATTTTCTTCCAGTGTAGCTTGGACTACATCCACTCCTGGATGTAGGCCTCTTCCAAGGATGTCCACGTCTTCCTGTTTGCTGCAGTTTGTATCCAGTGCTCTCCTGCGATCCTTTGCATGTCATTTCGCCCTCTTTTCTGGGGTCTGCCAACGCTTCGTTTTATCTCTCTCGGACGCCAAGTTAGGAATTCTTATTGTCCACCTGTCCGGGTTCTGCCTTGCTATGTGACCAGCCCATCTCCACTTAAGCTGGGCGACTCGAATTAGTACCTCCGTCACGGCCGTTCGTCTTCTGATCACCTCGCTTCGGACTCTGTGCCTCACACTAATTCCGAGCATAGCCCTTTCCATTGCTCTCTGTGTTGTTTGCAGTCTGCTGGATGTCTTGCGAGTTATGGACATTGTTTTAAGGCCGTAAGTGAGCACATGACTCAAATACTTTTCTTCTAAAGTTTATAGGGAAATCCTTGAATTTAAGAAAGTAACCCAATTTGCCCAAAGCCGCCCAGGAAAGGCCTATTCTTCTTGATATTTCAGAAATCTGATTTTTCTTTCCCAATTTAATTTTATGGCCAAGATAAACATATTCTGATTCTTTTTCAATGGGTTAGTTATCAATTATTACCTGGATATTTTCTGGGCTCATGACTGTGGTTTTGTTGGTAAGTTCATTTCAAGACCGATTTTCGCTGACTCTTAGTGGAGTTCTTGAAGCAAGATCTTAGGTTCTTCTGCAGTGCTGCCGTGACCACAATATCGTTTGCGAATCGCAAGTGGTTGAGGTGTACTCTGTCGATATTTATTCCATTGGTATGCCAATTTGGTTTTTTAAAGACATCTTCCAAGGCTAATATGAATAGTTCCGGCGAAATTGTGTCTCTTTGCCGCACTCCTCTTTTGATTGGGATATTATCCGTCTTGAATCTTGGTCAATTTTTACTTGGATGGTCGCGTTTTCATTGATCAAGTTTGAGTACCTGGAATCGGTTCTCACATTGTCTAGGGATCGAAATATGGCCCAGGTTTCGACGGAGTCAAAAGCCTTCTGGTAGTCTACGAAGGCTATCTGCATTTCTATGTTATATACTCAGTGCTCTTTTCGATATGAGTACGAAGTGTCTGCAAGTGGTCTATAGTACCGAATCCCTTCTGAAATCCCGCTTGTTCGTATGGTTGGTATGACTCTATTTTGTGAGTTATATGTTACTTTGTTAATAGCTTATACAAATGCGATAACAAACTGATAGGGGCGGTAATTTTCGAGGTTGTTTCTGTCTCCTTTCTTGTATAGCAGAATAACTTCCGCATTTTGCCGTTTCTTTGGGATTCTTTCTTTCGTCAGACATTTATTCAGTAGGATTCGTACACCTTCCAGAACAGGTGCGCCGCCCATTTTGATCATCTCGATGGTAATTTGATCCTCTCCTGGGCTTCTTCTATTTCTTATCTGGGTTAGTGCTGTCATTATTTCGCCTCTATCTATTTCGGGAATTTCTTCCGATCCCACGTTTTGAATTTTTTATTTTTGTTAGTGATTATCGTGGGCTATAGAACTATACAGCTATTTATAGAAGTCCTGAACAGCGTTTGCGATCTCTTTCCGATTATTGACTATGATACCATGCTTGTTTCTTATTTTAGTCGTTTTTGGCCGTTTGATAGCTTGGATCTGAGCACCTTCATGCTTCTGTTTTGTGGTCCCTCATATCTTTCCAGATATTGTTGTTGATAACTTTATTTATCGCCTTATAACCCTTTGTTTCCCTATCCATTCCTCTTCTTAGTTCCATTAGGTTTCTTGTGTGTGTGCTAATTTTCTTTGAGCTTTTTTGAATTTTAAAGCCCGGGATTAAAACCACTAGATCGTGTTTTCTTTCAGTGTTCGAGTAAAGCTTTTTGTGCAAATGGAGTGGCTCTTTCGACTATTACGGAGTGGGGTAAAAAGAGTTTACTCCAAAAGTTCCACCTCGCAGAAGAAAATTTTGGAGTGAACCCGCGTAGTTTGAGAATCGAGCGAGAAGTGTCATTTTCGATTTTCATTTTGGGTCATGTTTCTTGAGAATTTTTAATTTTGTTTGTGTCATATGTACAAATTTTGTGGCCACGTGTAGTCCAAGATTATAAAAATATGGAAATAAGTAAATATCCGCATTGTCCTGTTGTGTAAACGAGGCAGGTAACCCCGTTATATTGGATGGGTCACAGGTACTATGTAACAAAGCATTAATAAAATTTGTAATTGAGCAAGCATTGTGTTAGAATTCTCTTAAAAAACCCTTTAGAAAACAGCTGTCTTGAATCCGTCAGTAATCTGTCGTTCCCAGGTCCAACAACTCCGAATCGTTCGACTATACATTTTGACTCCATACGCTCTAAGATCACGTGGCCGAAAATCCACTCGTACTCCACTCGAACTCCCTTTTAATACCCGAACCCAGCTACTGTTCGCAAGTTAGAGCCTGGATTTAAATCATATTGAGGCTTTCTTTTTATACAGACTGGAATTAAGACATTGTCTACTTTCAAGGAGCTATCGTTCCAAAATATCTGGTCTTAAGCCTCATTTACTCTTTGTTTCTGTTTAGATCAGATTTTAGAGCCCCAAATTAAACCAATGGTCAATGGTCAGCTTTCAAGCTAATATTTAGATTTTCGTATTTTGTTGTCAAAAATAGTCTTAAGTCATATTGAGTAGGGCTTTCTTTTTATATAGACTGGAATTAAGACATCGTCTATTTTCAAGGAGCTCTCCTTTCAAAATATCTGGTCTTAAGCTTCATCTACTTATTCTTTCTGATTAGCTCAGATTTTAGAGCCTGAGATTAAAATATTGGATCTGCTTTCAAGCTATTATTTAGATTTTGGTATTTTGTTGTTAAGAATAGTCTTAAACTATATCGAAGCTTTCTTTTTATACCGACTGGTATTAAGACATCGTCTATTTTCAAGGAGTTATCGTTTCAAAATATCTGATCTTAAGCTCCATCTAATTTTTCCTTCTGTTTAGCTCAGATTTTAGAGCAGGGTATTAAGACACTGGATCCGGTTTCAACCTGTTATTTTTTGGGTATACGTTGACTTACATCTCATCGACTTTTTATTCTGTGCGTAGCTCGTGCTTTGGAGCTCGATATAACAACATTAAAATCGACATATCTGATATTTTGTTCTCGAAATTATTTTAGAGGTTCAACCGATTATTATTTGAAAATATCGCGTCATTATACTTTCTCTGTAGCTTACTAGTTCTAGAGCCGGGAATTGAGATACTGGGTCTGTCAATATGCCTACAAAGGCACAAATAGTTAATTCACACGTTGTAGCACCACTAACCCATTGAAGAGGAAGTACACGCAATTGTTATTCAAGGTAAAATCGAACATGGTTAAAACAATATGGCACCCGCCTTCGCCACAGTTCACCTCATTTGTATTTAAATCAGCGATGTTTTATTCGTTGCCGAGTACGAAAACGAAATTTTCATAGGCGTGCGGGGTGACTAGGCATATTTATAGATTATTGCGAAACCGGGCTTAGTAACTAATAATATTTTTTAAGGGTGTGTTTAGTATATAATTATCTTTTATTATAAGAAATTGATTTTTAACGCAAAGCAATGTAATAGTTTGGGTTAGTAAAAAATGATTCCCGCCATGTAATTTCGACTTTGAGTTATTACTTTTTCTTTTTGTTTGGATAGTTTTCTATTTATTTTTTGTTATCTGTTGTGTGTTTGGTATTTATTTGTAAAAAAAATATTTACACAAATAGTTCCTTGATTTTATTCGGCTGTTATAAATATTATAGATATTTATGTAAATATCATGATATTTGCCAACCTTGTTTTTAAATCGCATTATTTGGTCTTTTTGTATGCACCATCATAATTACGGCTTTTTAATATCGATTACATAACTCATGAAAATAGACCGGTCTGTAGTTCACCCTTGCAGCAAAAAGCGGGAATTTAATTCTTAGCCGATTGCAATACGTTATCTGAATCTCTTAATCGGCCCATGGAATTGAATAATACCCGGTAATAACTAGAAACAGTTTGTACAAGTAACGCCGGTAAATTAAAAGCATATTTCCGAAGCGGTTGTCTACATCGATTTTTCTTGAATTCTTCGGGAATGTTGCATTCTGTTCAGACTGACATTTCAATTAATTTTCAGCGCAATTATTGATCGCTTAATGGTATACGCCATCGATATTTATATTTGAAGACAATGCATGTTTTAAATTGAAATCGTGATTTATTACCGATATTTTTCTTCGGAGTAATTCACTGTTTATATATTCATCTTTGGAATATTTCTTGATCCTTCTTAACAGCGGTTATTAAAAAAAAACATATGCGACTGATGTTATAATGGCTGTACGGGGAAGTTTAAAGCATCCATCCTGATTGCGAATTCAAAATCCGAAAAGAAGTTTCCACTTCAAAAATAACGACATGTTTTACTTTACTCGTTGTTTATCTCTATTTCAATTTTGGGAGTATTTAAATCGTGCCAAGAATGCTCATTTAAGCAAATATTTGAAAATTCCTTGGAACTAAATTAATATGGCGGTGATTTCTATAACTGTCTGTTCAAAGTTCGGTTTGTGTTTTTGAAGTCGAGAAGCCTTCCCTCCCATGGAGGTGGAGCGTATGAAGGATGATTTCAATTCGGTCGAAAACAAACAAAGGGGGGATGATGGTATCTTTTATTAAGCATCAAAGAATACAAGTTACGAACAGACGTTTAATTATTATAATAATTTGAACAATTTGCTTCGCTCGCTTCCTTTGACGAAATTGCTGCGTCCTTTCGTATTTTATTTAATTGCTCCCTTTAAGTGACCTTCGAGGGAGCAAAGCACAAAAGTATTTCGTATTTAATTAAAATCAAAGTATAACATTTTAAGATTCTTCTGTTTTTCGTTCGTACCTTTATAATATTACGCTACAATGTGGATGCAAAACCTTGTTTTCCAATAGTTTTTACTTTGTCGGTTCCGAGCAAAGTAAATTATGTACTGTAAGTACATTAATCGTAAATACGATACCGTTCCATAATTCATGAAATCGTTCAAAGTCAAACAATGGCGTCGTCGGGTGCAAGCTTGCGGTGCATAGATAAATGAAACGTTTCTCGAGCGAAATAGATTCAACAAGTTCTCACAATCAGTTTTGTTCTGGTTCGCGCCGAGGTAAAGTATATTGTTTTGCAAATCGGAGTCCGATTTGTATCCGAACTTTTGGGTTGTACGCGAACGAGGATTGTTTTGGATAATATATTCATCAAGCATTTTCAAATTTTTAATGTAATCGCGTGAGAATCACAGTGCACGCTTGTTTAAGACCATTGTTTGCTCATTTGGTTGAAAATCCAGAATGCTCAACAAGGAGAGCATCATTAGAAAATATGCATGTATGGCCAAAACTATGCTCGTGAAACGGTTCGCAGGGTTCTAAAAAACGAAATACCTAGTAGAGTACCTAATAGGCAAAATATGAATGTAAGCATTAGATAATCCAAGTGTATTCGGAAAATACGTTTTCAAGGACGCCAAATTGTAAAATCTGTGGCGTGGAATACTTTTAAAAAAAATAATAGGACCTTATTTTTTAGAGTCAATATTATTACGATTTTTTAACTAGTGAGCTTTGATAAGCCATTAGAACAAATACAAAAGCTCTTTTTCCTGCATTGTGCTGCTCACGTAGAGAACACATTACCTTGATGGTAATTATTATCAGGAATAAATAGGTTGAAACGAGCCTACCAACAGTCCAGACTTTACACCAATGGACAATTTTCTATGAGGATATTTCAAAAATGTACTTTATATAAACATCCACTCAATAATATTGAAGAAATTATACTAACCCAAACTACTAAGACATGAAATTAATGTTCTAAATGAAAATAAACCTATCTTCATTATTTATAATTTATTGGAACGTTCAATTTGTGTTCACAAGTGATTTTCTAGGACTTGGAACTGTCTATCAATTTCTATCTTAAATTATAATCATGTGCTGCTCTAATTGGATTTACATCCAGGAACACGGCACGTTCTAGGTATGTTAAAATGAAAAGAGTAATTATCAAACTAGATTTCGACCCGAAAAGGCTGCTGAATTTAGGTAGTTATATTATTATAGGTATTGTAAACTACTAAAACGTTTAAACTACTAAATAAATATCACTCTGTCCCAAGTTTGAACTTGAAGAATGTTATATTAACATACAAGACGAACTATAAACAACGCAAGCTATTATGAAACTTAAATTTGCGACGACTAACAAATTTTATCATATAAATCCTCGAGCGAACCAATCAATATGTCTTCCACATATTCCGTTCATCAGCGGCTGCAGCCCATATAGACGTGGTTCTCTGATTGTCCTAACCTGAGCTTCAATCTTTCTCAGAAGCTACAATCCACATAGGCGTGATCTCCTCAAGGTTATCTCCAAAGTACCAAAATCGAAGCTATAAATAGATCTAAAGTTCTAAGTAAACCAAATCTTAAAGTTAAATCTGTTCAGCAATTAAAGTGAATCTAACCCAAATTAGTCTGTCAAAATTAAAATAACCAGAGCTAGTAATAAAGAAAACAGCTCATAAGCACTTTATTATGTACCCAAGCCTCAACGAGAAAGGCATGAACATTATGTGATCAGTTAATGTGTAAATTCATTAAGTCTTTGTCCAATAGACATTGTTGTTTTTATTTTAGCGAAGTGTCTTTTTTATCTTCTCTTCTCACCTGACCTAGATCGATCCTAATGTGAACCTACGTGACCCACGCACGCTAACCAAGACGTGTCACTTTATTATTAATCAAATCCAAAGCACTATATATTAAAAATATATTACAAAACAATAAGAAAATAAGTAATTTGATTGTTTATTCATCCCTTATTATGCCACCATTAAGTGGGAGAACGTGAGAAGCCGGTAAACAACCAAACAGTACATCATAAATTTGAAGAAGATTGGCAAACATGTGTACCTTAAAATACAAGAATACCTTCAATAACAATCAAAGTTTTTATTGCGATATCATATTTGGAAACTTGAAATGGCTGAAAATTTTGTAAACTTTCCTGGATTTAAGAAATGTTCTTTCAATTACTAATGCTAGATTCACTAAAGTATTACTATAAGAAGACAGTAAACCTTGGATAAAAATTTATATAATAAAATGTCCTTAGTACAATCACTTTAGAAGCATTCTGGAATTCTGGATATGTTGTCTAATTCTAATTCTAATCTTTTTGAAAGTTGTTGGATCATTTCGCATCTTTCGGAATTTCAAAAAAAGACCAATCTTTTAAGAAGTTTTTGCGAATTTTCTCAAACTTCTCAGCATTTGAGAGTCGTGTCCAGAAATACAACTCTTAAAACATTATTATGTATTCAAGCCTCTTAAAGAATTCAAAGTATACTCAAGAGGAAAGCCAAGCGCATTATAGTGATTAGCCGATCAGTGTAAATTTTTTGTCTTTGATGAATAGACATTATTATTATTTTTATCTAAGTTTTTTTTCATCTTGTCTCACCTGACGTAGATGAATCCTAATCTGAGGCTACATGACTCCGCAAAACACTATATATTAAAAAATTACTATAACACAACAAAACGATATGAAAATAGGTAATTTGTTGCTTTATTCATCCCTTATTACGCCACCATTACTCGGGAGGCCATGAGAAGCCTTTAAACAACTAAACAATAGATCACAAATTTGAAGAAAGATCACTCCGGCAATCGACAATACGCCATTTACAAAGTAGTATGGCTCGTACAGTTGTCGGTTTCCTTCTTCTAGGCTAGTAGGTGGAGTCGATTGTGGTAAACCTCTGGAAAAAATTAGTACAATAAAATATACATATCTCGGGAACTTGCTAAATCTTTTCAAGGTTTTCAATCTTGTGATTGCAGGGAATTTATAACAAAAAACTTAATCTTTTAAGAGCTCATATCATTTTTTTTTGCGATATAATATTTAGAAACTGTTGAAATGTTGAAAATCTTTTTCAAACTTTCCAGAATTTAGGAAACGTTCTTAGAATTATTATTGCTGGATTCACTAAAGTATTACTATAAAAAGAGAGAGTAAAACTTCAGATAAAAATGTATACAATAAAAGAACTTTAGTACAATCACTTTACAAGCATTCTGGAATTCTGGATATTTTTAGAACTTGCTAATCTTTTTGAAAGTTGTTGGATTATTTCGCATCTTTCGGGATTTTAAGAAAGACCAATCTTTTAAGAAGTGATTGCTAATTTATTATTTTAGAAAACTTTCTCAAACTTCTCAGCATTTGCGAAACGTGTTCACTCCACACATCGTAATACAGGCCACGCCTTCCGCTGCCATAATGTAGTTAGTTATCAGTCAGCAAATGACGTTGCTTCATTTTACGAATCCGCTGTCATTTGAAGATGGGATAGCCTAGTGATGAGGTATAAGATCTGAAAAATCAGAATGGCAGATCATCTAATAGAGATCGATATTATTTTCTCACCCCGCACATCGTAATACAGGCCACGCCTCCTGCTGCCATAATATAGTTATCTATCAGCAAATAACGATCCTTGATTTTGCGGATCTGCTGTCGTTTGAAGATGGGGACATTATGGCGTCAGGAGGTGTGGCATATATTACGATATCCACGGGGTTGGGAAACAATATCGATCTCTTTTCAATTTCTGCACCTTGTATTTTTTCAGTTCTCTCTATGACTAGTGCGTCGGTTTCGACGAGACTAGTCTCGTCTCGTCTCGAAATTCGAGACCGATACCGAGACGAGACTAGGAATTATAACTCGAGATCGAGACTTCAAGGTTCGAGACCGAGAGTCTCGTCACGCCATCCAGTCTCGATGGCCCCGTGTCTCGAGTATTGAAATAAAAATAATTTATAAGTAGGATAGTACGAAAATAATTATAGGTAACGTCCAAAAATTAAAAAAATGTTTAAGTACACGAAAATAAAAGAAATCTCGGAAAATATATACGTCCCTAAAGTACAATTTACTAGTTGCCTACCTATATTTATGAGCAACACAAAAAAATATATTTTCAAACCAGATCTAAATTATAGGTACCGTACAAAAATAAAAAATATATAAGAACCTAGAAGAACGAAATAGTATTATTTCGAATTTTGAGGAATACAGGTATCAACGAGTGTAAATCGGGAATATCCTTCAGGTCACAGTATGTATGAAAAAAATGTCAGCATCAGTTTAATAAAGACAAATTAGCCTCTTAGAGCAAATATCAATCAAAAATCGTAATTTCGTAACACTCACTTCAATTTTGGATCAGCTTGCTCCAGTAGTTTGAAAAGAAGAAGCAAAACAGGTTATTATTCATTATTTTTTGAATCCTCCCATCATACGGTATCTTAACTACCTCAGAATTTTCCCCTGGCGAATTTTGAACACAATCCTTTATAATATAATTTTCCTTCGCCATTTTGTCAAGAATTTTAAAATTAAGATTTTTGTCCTCATTTAATTTTTTACTCTTTGTTCAGCATCAGTTTAATTAGCCTCTTAGAGCAAATATCAATGTTTTTTTTTTATTGCAAGTTAGAACACTCGAAAACTTATATCTTCTCAAAAATCGTAATTTCGTAACACTCACTTCAATTTTGGATCAGCTTGCTCCAGTAGTTTGAAAAAAAGAAGCAAAACAGGTTATTATTCATTATTTCTTGAATCCTCCCATCATACGGTATTTTAACTACCTCAGAATTTTCCCTGGCGAATTTTGAACACAATCCTTTATAATATAATTTTCCTTCGCCATTTTGTCAAGAATTTTAAAATTAAGATTTTGTCCTCATTTAATTTTTTAACTTTTTATTCTTATTAGGATTTGGAGACATAAATGAAAGTAAGCTAGGATTGTTTTCATAATTTATTAAAAATATTCATGACACGGTATGAAAAAAAATGTCAGCATCAGTTTAATAAAGACAAATTGGCCTCTTAGAACAAAATGTCAATGAACTTTCTTAACACTCACTTCAATTTTGGATCAGCTTGCTCCAGTAGTTTGAGAAGATGAAGCAGGTTATTAAAATTATTTCTCTGAAAAAACCCAAGAAATCTAATTATTATTCATTAACGTGGTAATATCTCAAAATGTCGAATTTATAATACCGATTCTTGGAAGGTTTTCAAAAAAAGAGATATATTTTTTTTTTGAAGTGCACGAGTCTCTCGGCGAGACCGAGACCACAAAATGTCTAGTCTCCGCGAGACCGAGACGAGACTCGAGACTTTGCGAGACCGATACCTCAACCAGTCTCGTCTCGTCTCGTCTCGGTGAGACCGAAGCACTATCTATGACAAATATATCCCTATTTATACTCATAAATATAGCAGGAGATCCTCATCTATCACGATCCATCTTACATAATCCCACTGAATTTCTGCAATCTATCAAAATGTCGCTGCTAATAACGTAACGACTGACACGAAATCAACGTTAAAACTTAAACTTACACAATGTTAGTGTTTACACTAACCACATGTCGGGACGGTGCTTGGTCGGTAATAATAATAAATAATAATAACGCCGTAACCATTAGTCTAATTACCTTCTCGAGAAAAGTATCCTCGTTTTAAAAGTGGCCGAGAATCGTAGTAATAATGAAAAATGGCACGTATAAATTTTAATTAGGTTTTTAGCCGAGATATAATAGGTTGGAAGAGAAATTAGAAAAGTTCTTGGCTCGTTTTATGGGCCTACCTTATCCCCCACTCAGTATTACGATATAATATATCTTAAAATTATTAATATTGTATGGAGCGAGTGAAGTTTTCGCAGAATAGGATGTTATTCCGCTTCAATAGCGAAATGTCAAATCTTTTCCTTCCCTACAAAGGTATTCCTTACACTCCCAAAGAGTTGAATACTTCGGCAGAAATGTAAGGTTCTGTTTTGACCAACATTATAAGAAGTACAGAGGTGTCAAATCAGGAGATCGTTAGGACCAGTTGCCATATTGATGTATACGATAAAAGAAGCTTAGCAAACATTAATTAAGTTCGATCCTGTGCGTATTATACATTTGTCAAACAAGCCTATATATGTCCAGTTTTCTTTATTCGCGATTTACTACATGTGTGTGTGAACCGTTATTCGATGTTGCCAATCTTCCAGTCGACAAAATCCCGAGTTTTTCGTATTTTTACAATCGATTTCCGTATTCGTAACAAAACAGAATTGTATAGGATGTCATTCCCTCTCGACAGGGGAATGTCAAACCTTTTGTAAGCTTCTGTTTTGACCAACATTATAAGGAGTTTAGAGGTGTCAAATCTGGAGATCGGGCAGGCCATACGTTAGGACCAGTCGCCATATTGATGTTTACGATAAAAGATGCTTAGCAAACATTAAGTTCGATCCTGTGCGTATTATGTACTTGTCAAACTGGTCTTTTACCATTGATTTCGTAATTAGAGGCGACATGCCGACAGCCTATATATGTCCAGTTTTCTTTATCCGCGATTCACTACATGTTTGTGTGAACCGTTATTCGATGTTGCCAATTTTACAATCGAAAGAAATCCGAAATATTCGCATTTTTACGATTTCCGTACTCGTAACAGAACAAGGTTGTAGGATGCCATCCCGCATCATCAGCGGAATGTCAAACATTTTACTTCACTACAAATGTATTTCTTACACCCCCAAACATCCCGACGAAAATTCAAGGAAACTGTTTTGACCAACGTTCCAAGAAGTTTACGATAAAAAGAGCTTAGCAAACATTAAGTTCGATCCTGTGCGTATTATGCACTTGCCAAACTGATTTTTATCATTGATTTCGTAATTACAGGCGACATGCCGACAGCCTATAATATGTTCAGTTTTCTTTATTGGCGATTCACTACATCTTTGTGTGAACCGTTATTCGATGTTGCCAATTTTCCAATCGAAAAAATCCCGAAATACGCGTATTCGTAGCAAAACAAGATTGTATACACAGGGCAAGGTTGTCACGTTTTCAATAATTGGAAGCCCTTGACTATATGGGGTGTTTCACAAAACATTGGCCACATATTAACACTAGATGCCTTAGCAAAAATAAATTTTTCGTTTATAAGACACAGGGTGTTAAATTTCTTAAAAAAGCAATTTTTCTAAATATTCCGTTATTGCATTTCGGGATTTCGGCACAAGGTAGTATTACGTGTATTTCATATGGGTACGATATGTGACTAGTCAACACTGTTGTGTAGTTTTAAATTGTATGGCAGAAGCCGATACAAAATTGTATCGGAAAAAAAAACGTGAGGTGTAGTATTTGTCTATAAAAACATATTTTATGTTGGGCACGGCACTGGTAAGAGATAAAAAATACGATCATATTATGCGAAACAAGTTTTCTTATGCAGTATATACTAACTTGGGCTTTGCAATGATTTTTTTTCGAAATATTTTCGAAAAATCGCTTCTGTCCTATTGTGTTAAGCATACACCGCATTTTTTTCATATTTAATACGTTTTTGGTAATTCTGATACTTGAAAATTATTATATTAAAAGTGGCCAAGAGAAATCGTTATAGAAAAATTATTTTTAAGTTTCTAGGATGGCATTAATGATCAACCAGAAAAAAGTGAATTTTTCTCGTAATTGGCCTGATTAAGAGGTTTTAAAAATATTTGTATCTATGGTACTTCATACCTCTTGGAGGCTTAAAGCAATTTAACAAACATAATGCAAAAGAACTCTGATTACATGAGTTTTATAGTGGCCGAATTATGGAGGCCGATTTTGTCTCCCAATCTGAATATCAACCTAGTCAAGTTCCTAAATTATATTCGTTAGAAAATACATAAATATCTTCCGTTAGAAAATACATAAAATAAATAGCAGATTTTACACTGCCTTTTTAGAATGTTTGTCCTCTTAAGAAACATTTTCAATAAATTCGTTCTTTATAATTGTTGAGCTATCAAACAGCACCTTCTAGCGGTCACTATAAAACTCATATAGGCAGAGCTTTTAATGTGAAACGTGAGCTATCAACAATAAACAAAATGTATCACCCCATCACTTCAGGTAAAAAATATGGTAAAAAATATGAAACAAAATTAAAAGAAAAATTATGATGGAAATATTTTCAGTACATTTTCATTAGGCAACTTAATCTTTTTGTCTAATTCCTAGAAATTGAAAATAATTTCCAACGATTTCTTATGGTCACTCTTATGGTTCTTATGGTTAGTAAGGGGTTGTGCTGTGTAGGAACGATGCCAAGTCCAGCCAAAAATTTCCAAAAAATATTGATTGTGGTCCCCTGTAGGACTTCTCCAACAGGTTCCACATAGAGCCTGGACACACCAGTTTCAGATATAGCAACCAAGTTTAAACTTTTTTCTACAAATTTGCCGTTTGGTTTGTATTTTACATTATCGGGAGCGAATATTCGCCTAAATCCGAATACTTCAAAAAAATCAAGGAAACTCGATGAAATATTCGCGCGAGGGCTTGTCAATCCGGCAACATCTTCCGATTGAACAAATCGGTTGCGACCGGGAAATCCCCGTTCTCCGTTACGTTTCGGAATTTCTATGTGTTAGCGCAGTAGCGCTGTTTATTTTCAGTGTATATTAGTGAGATGTGAGGTAAGGCTAAGTTTGTTTACCATTGCAGCAAAATGCCGAAGAATAGGTTACCAGTGTGGAAATATTTTACTGTTGTAACAACTAATAACAAAAAAGAGTTCAAGTGCATCTATTGTAACAACAAATATACAAAACGAACGAGCTCGACACCTGAAAGTTTTTCAGATTAAGCTAATTTTAAGTTATTCATATTTAATGTTTTTTTATAGTTTTGTTTTGATATTTTGTTTTTTTTTTAGTTCATATAATATGTTTATATAATACCTGAATAAGTGTCAAAAACCGCTAAGTTACCAAACAAAGAATTTATGTTTTTTAATAGTATTTTTTAAGTCTAAAATACATAGATACATAGTGCATATAGATATATACATACCGATAGTACATATCAATACCAAATAAAACAAGAGATATTTTTGGTTAATAACCTTTCAAATATATACCAATTTATTTTTATATATATATTTAATATCATTTCATGTAGCATGTATGTAGTATATAATAAAAGAAAAAAAATAGCTATTTCCAAATGTCTATTTAACTTTTTGCTTCATTTTATCAACAAAGAACACTACTCAAATACTTTTTATATAAAATTTCCTAAAATTTCATATATTTCCGAAAGTTTCCTAAAGTTTCTGAAATTTCCTGCAACATTTAAAAATTTCGGAAATTTTAACAACAGACTAATTTGGATATATTTTGATTCCGGAAAATATGAACAATATCCCTTTTTGGTATCCTTCCAACAAAATTGTATAAAATAGTTTTTCGAAATCCAATGTCATCCAAGTAAACAGAGCAGCTGGCAACATGTCTTCTCATGATAGCTGAGTAGATGAATTTCTTCTAATAAGCCGCAGAGCGCATCGAAAAATACTTTTGGGACATCCCTTATTAATATTAACTGAAATCGTTTAGGTAGATTATGGTCTAAACTCTAAACAAATCGAAGAATCTTCGTTCATTTCCATGACGTAACTTTCCTTTCAATTCAGGAAACGGATTGTTAGACGCCAAGATGATAACCAAACCGTTCGGCCAGAAGATGCCTAACGAAGTACGGCCGCGGCCATTAATTTAATTAGCTTATAGAACCGAAATTATAGAAAATAATCACGAAGCCGGAAATCTATGGCAAAAAACATCCCGGCGTTGTTCAAGGCTGTTCGAATGCCTGTTTACGTTCATTTGAAAAGGAAGGCGAATTTACATATTTAAAACTCATCGTCGAAATTACGACACCATGTGCGGTTGAAAAATCGTGCTTCATCGAATATGATTCTTGAAAGGATCGTTTTTGAACGGATAATTTAACGTTAATAGGGGAATCAGTAAGCGGATCGGTACTCAACTACTCGACACATTAACGTAACTTAGTTCTATTAGATTCAGTTCACAGTGACAGGAGGGAAGGCGAAGTACTATAATATTTCGTTTTAGAGCCATTTCATCAACCACATATTTTGGGCAGGGAGGCTTATTTAAATTAGCTTAATTTTAATCACATCTTCTTCATATGGTATTCCTTTTGATGAAAGCCATCGGATTATATCATTTTTTTTCCAAGAAGAAGTTGGTAGTTTGTCATGTTTCCTGGAGTGGTAATTAGCGTTGTCCATAATGATAACTAACTAAAGAGGAATAAGGCTAAAATATTCCTCGAGAACATCTGAAGGAATCGTAAAATCATCCTATATCCTATGCTTTAAAGAGTTTACATGCTCTACACATTTGTTCCACCTTAGGAAACGATTTGCTTTAACGCCTCTCAAATGCCTTTTGGAAATCCACGCTAGCAAAGACGAGTGATCCGGTTTCTCAATTTCACAGTTTTAATCCTCTGTAGATTGTCGAAAACCAGCGTAGAATCTCCTGCTCATCTTGTACTCCTACCATTCTATGATCGCTGTTCATGTATTATGTTATTACTAAAGTAGATTCCTTATGTGTTAAGTCAAACTTATAAATAATATTACAGCAACCTATGGAAAAGCAATTCATTAAATTGGTTAATTAAAAACTGGACCACAAACAATTAAAGCAGTTGTCTCGTCTACATTTCTTAATATTAATTCCCAACAGCCTTCAAAACTAGGAGCATAGCCGTAATAGTACCTAATCCAAAGCCTAATCTACACTCAAAACTATTATCCAGTGCCGAACAACAATCGCCACCGGCTGGGCTGGTCCCTTCACGTCTTCCCTCCGACATCGGCAGGGTCGCATTGCCAAAATCCATTAGGCCGTCTGGCGGAGCCGGGAACACTCCCTCGTTCCCAATAAATCACATAATCCTGCGGGAGTGTAGTAGCCGCACGGGTCTCCTGCAAATGCCGAATGCATAATGACGGATGAAAAGATAATACGATCTTTGTAAACTGGGTCTGCGTTTTGGGAGCGGTTCGGTTGAGAAACGTATAGAAGATTCACGAGATCGGATAAGAGTATCATTTACATGGGCATCAGGTCGCGGCGTCGATCGGAAATTAAAGAGTAAAAAAAATATTGCGCTCATGAATTATAAATTACATAATTCAAATTTCGTCATTTTTCCTGACGTCATCGTGTTGATTGATAAATTTAATCATTTCGTATTTAGAGGACGTAAACTGGTAGGGAAAAAAATTCATACTCGGAGCGCAAAAATGTTTCATCATTGTTGTAAACAAGTTAATGGTAATATATTATATTAAACGAGTTCATTTTCCGTGGGCGTTATTAAAATTGATATTTCGCGGGGAAAAATTCCCAAATTTCGTTTGATATGCCGCCGTAATAAAAGACGCGGCTACAAAAACTGACGTGATAATTGAAATACATTAGTTCCGGAGTTTTCCATCTGGAAAATATAACAATAAGCAACACCAAAGCAAAAAATGGAGCGAAAAGTTCCCAGCAGAACGCTATTTACCTTGTGAAAGGTAGCGGTGGCTTTGTTCGATGTGAAATGACTTGAATTTTTCAAGCCATCATTTTTTCGGCTATAGATGAACGTTTTTTTTTTTATAAATAATTAACGTTTATATAAACTCACAATAAAACGTAATTTTTCCCAGGTTCGTTTAATAGCAATGTGTCTATCCCAAACTGTTAACATGTCACTGGAAACTAACTAAATATTTCTATGTTTTGCACGCCCAAATTGAAAAAAAAAGCTAAGTGGTTATAGACATATAATTTTACCGCTGTCTAGAAGTAAGTCAAATTTAAAATAAATATTTACAATTTTGGAGGATTTTGGAAAGAAGCAGTTGGAGTCGAAAACTGAAAAAACTGTCATACTATTTTTTTTAAAATCGTATTTCAAAACCAATGCTTTTCTGGTTCATTTTCAAATTCAGCAGGTTCAAAAGTATAAGTATAACAGTAAAAAAAATTATTTTTTCAAAATATTTGAAAAATTAATATGTCGATATGGAGTTTTCTTTACCTTCTTTCCGAGGGGCGGCTCACTAGCCAAAATTTGTACATCGATTTCGGAAATCCCAGGGATTTCGACAATTTTTAGGGGATATCGGAATTGGCATTGAGCCGGTCCTATTATTGGCCGGTAGTGAATATGTTAACAAAATTAGTTTAAGTCTGGTTATATGCACGCATGCTCAATGTAAAAGCTAACTAAACCACACAATTAAAATCGATATACAATAAAAATTAATTTTATATTCAACAAAGTTGAGTATAACAAAAAGATAATTACTGCTATTAGCGTGTGGACCGGAGATATTTATCCTCAAAGCTCAAAACCATTTTGCCACGATTTTCCCTTCTTTTAATTGAAACCAACATATTTGAATCACTTTATACATTTAAATGATTGAGAAAGTGCTTAAATGTGTTGGTTTTAATTAAAAGAATGGAAAATCAGGAAAAAAGGACGGTTTTCAAATTTGAGAATGACTATCTCAAGAAGGAAACGTCGCGCGATCGAATTGACTTCAGTTTCGTGATGAGCATCTCAAAATCTAGCATGACGCCAAATTTCGTCAAGATTGGCAATAGCTTCAGCAACTGAACATTTGAAAATCTATTTTTCTAGAAAAAACGACAAAAAAAACTTTAGATCTTAAATTGACGCAGAACTAAGAAACGATTAATTTTTCGAGAATTTCTAGGAGCACCTCTGTTCTATAAATAAGATGCGCAATCAAAATTTATTATCGGATTTTCAAGAAATCCATGGGCGTAGAAATTAAACATTTATAATTTTAAATGTATCTCTCTCTATAATTTCGCCACTGGTCGAAATATTTTAAGATTCTAATATTCTCATTTAAAACTGAAACAGACGATGGAACTTTAACTTTTTCCAAAAATGCATTTTTTTCTTGCAAATGCATTTCTAGATAATCTTAAATTTGTTACCTAATTTTGGGACACCTATTTAGAGACACTCTGTATAAGATGGCATCACTCAAACACGAATTAATCATAATTTTAATATTTGAGGCTTCCATTATGTATACGCCCCCTAAAATACCAGATTCAAATCAATATTCCGCTGTGGAAATATATAATTTATAACTTCAATAACACAAATGAGGGATTATCCCTTAGCGCCGTACGCTTTCCATATTGTGACGTCGTTTTTCGAAGGGTCCTAATCGATATTTGCCACAAAACGGGCTCCCGTGCCTGACACGATCATTTCCATGCCAGAGTTGCAACCCCTGGCTGTGTATATTACCAGCAATGTATAGAATAGGTATATGTGGTTAGGAATAAAAATATAGGTAGGTATTCTATAATCCCTACAAGTTGGCCACCAATGTGTTACTTTACTTTATCGTGTCCCCGGACCTCTGCATTATAAATTTTCAGCCCAGTACTGGGCCACATCTATTCCTTCTTGGTTGGCAACCCACAAATCATCGAGGGTACACTGGTATGGGCGCAGTTTGCACAGGAGGAGGTGCTCCATGTATTGCACTTCGCCACACGCACAGTAGGGGTCGTCATTAGTTGATTTCCGCCATGTTATCATGTTGGTTTTGACTGGTGCCACACCTGTCTTTATGCAGTTTAGAGATTTCCAGGTCTTAAAATTAAGGTATTGGTCGCTAGGGGAGATTTAAGCAGACTGACTTTTGATTTTCACCATACTTTCGGGATTTTGCAGATTTTGCAGCAGTGGTTGAATAGCCGTAGGATCCAGTTCCTAGCAATTGGTCCCATGTGTTTAAGTTTTTCTGCACAGATGTCATCGATTCCTACCGCATTCCCAATTTTTCATTGTATTTATCGCGTTGTTGAGTTCTTTGGAGGGAAATGTGCTTTAAGGTGATTAGTTTCTGTAGCTGGGTTTCTGTGTATATTTGGGGCTTTAGTGTATTTGTCAGTTTTGCCATTTAGTAGGAGTTGGGTGGCGACTTGGTCTGCTGTAACCTTGCGGGGTAGTTTTTGTTCCTTTGGGTCGCCATTGAGTTTTTTTAACGATGTTCCACGCAATCTTGCTGCTATGTGTCATGTCCATTTTCTCCAGCGTATTGATCCATGCTTCCTTCTTGTCTTGCTTTGTTGAGCTGTTGCATTAGACTCACACCACACACTACGGTTTCATCGCTGAAAGGGTCCCTATCATAGAGGTTTTTGTACTTTTCCATTAGACTTTTTGATTCACTGGTCATTCCTGAGTTATAGTGCTCTCTGCAACCTCGGGGCTCGGGGGATGGTTCTTCTTGACACAGACTTTAACAGTTCTACGAATGTTTCGTAGTTTTCCGGTTTAAGGCTTATGTGCTGTATCTCAGAGTCTAAGGTGGTTGCAAAGACTTCCCAATTTGCCTTTTTAAAGTTGAACCTTCTTCTACAGACAGCTGGGTAGACGTTTATGCTAATTTGCCTGTGTTGTGTTTTTAGTATAGGGTCGTAGACAATTTTAGTGCATCTATCTTCTATGTTGTCATTTGCAAAACATATGATGATAGGTTATATCAGCGAATATTAACTACGATAAGAAGATTCACTCTCCATGGCGGCACGTCAACGGTATGTCTCCTTCCCCGCGCGAAAACTAGCATGATACTGGCATGTGACCTTTGGACCCGGCGCACACTGGTCGACTTTCTAGGAAAGCTGGCCATAATAAGGTTTACCAGAAATAAGACATAAAAGTTATTAAGTATTAAGGACTGTTCATAGTGGGAGCGTCGGGCGTCGCGTCGCGTTTAGCGTCGCGTCCTTTAAAAAACAATCCAATGTATTTAAATATACATGCTCAGAGTAGAAGCGCTAATAGGGCGGCGTGTCTAGCGTTGTAAACAGCGTTCGTCGAGCGTCAGCGTCGGAAACAATCCGGATTGTTTTTTCCGCGTTTTCAGGACGTTTAGTTGTTAGTCAAGATGACTTCTGAAGAGACAGCCGAGTTATTAATAACCGAAATACATGCAAGACCGGCATTATGGAATACCTATGTGTTGTGGATCTCCTCGGTGTGAGGTTTGGCCACAACTGGGTTCATAAAATAATTTTGATACGTTCAATTTTATGTTTTTAACAACGATTCATCATCATCATCATGTTTTTACAGTCGACCGGATAATTAGTGCCGAACATAAGTTATTGACTTATAGATGACTTAAATTTAGATAAAAAAAATTGCGGTAGGTATAGCTTTAATTGGTAATGAAATTAAACATTTGTTGTTTGTATGATTTTTTGTCCTTAGGGTGTTAAAGGGGTGGGTGCAACCCAAAAACAACAGGTGAAATAAATCTGTTTTTCACAAAATTGGTTACCTACTGTTTTTTTCCAGACGATGGTTAACCTTTGCCAACAGATAATCAAAGGTTCTGACGGACATTCTTAGATAATTAAAAAATCGATCTGGGGACATCCTTAGCTCGCGATAAAAATGATGTATCACCAAATACATATCCTTCCCTGTTTATGGGGTGAATTCCAACTATTCTTCTCTTTAATCTAAAATATGGTGTCCAATAAGAACATTAACGTACACAAACCAACTGCTTTTCTTGGGGCCATTTTGTAAACTGTATTTTAAACCGCAGTAGAGGACGATGTCATTGACGCTGTCACTATGAATGTCTTGACGCAACGAAACGCTGTGCGACGCTCAACGCGACGCAACGCTCGCCGCGACGCGACGCCCGACGCTCCCACTATGAACAGTCCTTTACACGTTTAATATATCGTGTTTTAGACAAATAATTGTTGAATTTTTTGCTCATCATCTGTATTTATATAAAGGGAGTATCAATTATCACTAACGATAAAAATAATGTATAAAAATCATTTGTATGTTCTTAAATCGTTTTAAAAAAGGATTTTGAAAATTAAGGGCTCCTTCGTTGTAAAAAAAGGGTTTTAAATTTTTAATTCGATGATCCAAATTTTGTTTTTGCAACGGTTAATTCAGGAGTTTCACGAGCAAAATGAATGTTAAGCGGACGAGAGAAACGCGTTGATGAGGGCCTGCAATTTTGCCATACATGTATTTCAGAGTTATCGTTATTTTTAAAAATTGATCTAATAGGACGCAACTAGTAAAAAATATAGAAGCATCAGTGCAGCTGTTGTTCAAAAACACTTGCTTATATTCTGAATATCCGAAGATAATATCAAAGCCATATTTACAAATTAAAACTAAATTATAAATTTTTATCTGCTGATTCAGCCAAAGTATTTATTACCTCTTTTTATAATAACATCAGTCTTATTCTTCTACCGAAATTTCAGCTTCAGTTTCACTTACTACAATATTATGGGATTAGGGGTGGGCGACAATAATCGATTAGTCGATTCACTTTTAAGAAATTACCGATTAATCGACTTATCGATTAATATTTCAGAAAATATCGATAATTGATTATTTCGATTAATCGATTATTCAGTTATTTGCTAAAATATTAAGAGTTTAATCGATTATTCAATTTCTTGCCCACCCGTACCGATGACTTTACAACAGATATAGCTTTTAAAATTCAAATTTAATAATGCGTTGCGTTAAAGGTAATTTAAACTTGAATTTAAATGACATTTGAAAATACTTTCAGTACAACATATGAAGCAAAAAAAAAACAGAGAAACGTAAATGCTCAAACAAGACAGCAGCAGGGAAAACTGCGCACGTTACAAATTTAGCCAAAAAGGGATCCTCATTTCGACGCGTCATTTTCTGATAATCTGGCTACAGTTGTTGCACAATTAGGTATAACACCAACACATAACCTCAACGGAGTGTTAGCACGTTAGCAGTATAGTACATCAGTCTTTATCTTTTTATTATGTATTTGGGCAAAACTATATGATAAAAAGGATCACTCTCCGCGGCGGCATGTCAACTGTGTGTCTCCTTCCTCGCGCGAATACTAGCAGAATATCGGCAGGCCATGATACAAATAAAACAATCATGTTGGCAGGCCACCTTTGACGCGGCGGCCATAGACCAGCTCATCCTTTTGTCAGGTTAATTTTCAAGCCTAAATTCTATAGTCCAGTCAATATTCGATATAAGATAATATCGCTATTTTTTAGTTGTATTGTATTACAAAATAGGAATGACATATACAGTAAAATTGTGCGAAACCTTTAACCAATTTTAAAATCACCCAAAACGACAAAATTTAATTAAATATTAAAAGATGGAGCAAATTCGAGCAACATTTTCTTCTTGATGTCTTTTGTCAGAATATTAGTATTCGGAAATATGGTGAAATCGTTAACACAAAATGAAAATCTTTTAAATATTAGTTGTTACATACCTTGAGTATTGTTATCAATAATAATTAAATAAAACGTTAACTGATTTTTGAAACATCCAGTTGAATACAAACTTTATCAAAATATTTATTTGGTGATAATAATAAAAAAAACTATAACGTAAGTTTGACAGGGCGCTGCAAACAATTCAGAAGATATCAATTGTGTTTTCCAATGCCAACTAGAGTATTAGAGTGCTATAAATAATTTCGTTATAAATTTGATTAAATATACCGCAAACGAAAATATCATTTATGGCCAGCTTTTATTTAAATTCAACCTGTGTGCGGTGGAGTTTGCTGATTGTTACCAGGCAACGAAGAAAATCAACGACGATTCCTTTGTAGCGCTTTCTGGCCATTAAGTGGGCCTTCTTGTCGTAGTTAATATTCGCTGGTTATATCCCCTTTTCCATATGTTACTCTGGAAGGAGTGCGGTAGCTTCGGGTCGTGGATTAGGGAGAGGCAATTAGAGTCTGCCCATTTCTCAACAGCGTCTCCACTTGCGTCGGTATCCCTGTAGCCCCAAAGTATGCTTTGACTATTAAAGTCGCCCAAGACAAGCCGGTTAGGTTGTGAGTAAAAAATTTTTTGAGGTGTGAAAGTAAAATCTTGGTTGGGGGGCTTATATACTGAGGTTATGGTGCACTTCCCGATCTCAACGGTTGCTATTTCAATGTCGTTTTCGTTTGTGGTACCCACTGAATAAACTATGATTTGGGCTTCACGAAAACAGCACTTCCATGTTTGCTGTGTGGCAGTTCTGTAGTTAGTTTCATGCCGATAATGCTTGGTCGGCAGGCAGTTAGATCCCTGTGGGTAATTGTTCTTTGTTTTTCGTGATTCCCTCGATGTTAATGGTTACTGTAGTCAGTGTTGGCTCTGATGAGAGCCGTTTTGTTGTTTTTGTCTTCATATTCTGTGGTCCGGTGTTGAAAGGAATATCCTTCTATGATGCTAGACGTTCCCAGGGGACGCCGACAAGAAATACGAATTGTGATAGTGTACTCTTGTGCGCGTGGAGACTCCTTTCATGTCCCCCAGCAATGTGTTAAACAGTGTGCTTTGTCTACATGGCATTGCTGGCAATTTATAACATTAATATACTTCATTAGCCAGAAATTAAGCAAAACTAACACGGGGCATACCCAAAATAAAAATCAAAAAGTGTCTGGAAACCATGCGCCAATGTATAGAATTTCTAGGCATTCTAAGAAATTGCTAGGTAAAGTGTAGAATGCAAATTATGTTTTCATTGCCTAAATCCTAGTTATTCTATATATTGTCTAGGTATTCTATACATGACACTTCTATTTTCTATATGCTTTCAACTTTGAAACATATTTTACCAACTAAAAGGTTGTTTTGCGAATAATTTGCAACACTAACGTTTCTAAAATACTAATAGCGTTATAAAAGCGCAATGTAGAAAATATTTTATTCGTTTGAGAAAATTTTAACTGAATTTTTAGGAGATTTTATGGATGCACTGAATCGCTTCCACAACATTTAAAATCAAATATACGAGTATAGTGGAATTTTATTTTGAGCACATCCCGCTATTTACTCGTCCCAATGCGATTTACGGCAAATAAAGATTGAGGGATACATTCTTCGAAGTCCCAAATCAACTCAGAAGTAACGTTCCGTTCCCTTATTTATTTGAAAAGTTGCTTACAAACTTCCTATAGGCTTCGCGCTACGGGGAATCGTCAGAAAAAAGTGTTCAAGTCAAACAGTATAAATAAATAATAAGTAGATCTAGAGGTGTTTACCGATTTTTATTATTTACATTTGTTCCTTTGTAAAGTTTCTAACCAGACGTTTGAATAGAAAACGTAAAATCGAGAAAGTAAATCGTTGGGTTTTGCCGTAACTAAGGTATTATACCCTGCAACGTAACCAATATATGATAATATCATTCCCCAATATCCCCTGAATGAGACTACATAGTTTTTTTCGATACCGTATATGATCAAATGTCGATGGCCCGAAAATTGTAACGTTATTTTATGCGCTCATAAGTACCAAGAAATCGCCTTCATCCTGTAGCAAAATTTTCTCAGCTCTCCGTCTATGTATAGTTTACATTTATGAATATCGCCCCTTCACTTCGAAATTTGCCAAAAAGCGAGATGGTGCAATAATTCATCATTCCGAAGAGGACTAGAAAATTGTAACTTTATTTTTTAAGGGCCATGCGTCGCAGAAAAACGGCGATTTCCCGCAATTATTCCTTTATCCTATAGCAAATTTTCTCAGCTTTCCACCTATGTATAGCTTGCATTTACGAATATCGCTTCTTCACTTCGAAATTTACCAACAAACGAGATGGTGCAAAAATCCATTATTCCGACGAGGACTGGATAATTGTACTTTATTTTTAAATAATTGTCCCTTATTTTTAAAGGCCCATGAGTCGTAGGAAAACAGCGATTTCCCGCCACTATTCCCTCATCCTGTATCAAATTTTCTCAGCTTTCCGCCTATGTTTGGAGATGCTGATTGAAGATGGTGGCTATGACTTTATCTGCTTATGTGAACACTGGCTTAACCAACAATCAGTAGAAAGTTGTAATTTTGAAAACTATACCACAGCCAACCATTTCTCTCGTAAAGAGTATAATGGGGGAGGCGTGATCATCTATGTAAAAAGCAATTTAGGGCTCAGAAAACTTGAAATTATTGATAGTGAAATTGTGGCTGTCGAAGTTAAAACTGTAAATATTGTAATTGTCTGTATTTATAGGTCCCCCAACAGTCCTTTACAAGTATTTTTTGAGAGTCTATATACAACTCTAGATATCCAAAATAAGCAAAAAAGAAATTTTCTTATGTACCGTGACTTTAACCTTGATTTGTTGGAGAATACCCCTCATGTACAAGAGTTTACAAATTTAGTTACATCATGTGGTTCTGCTTTCTTGGTGGGTGATGATACTAGACTTTCAAAGTCATGTAAAAATAGCAGTTTGGATAACTGCATTACAAATGTTCAAGGTAGGTGCGATGCTTCCTTGCTGGATTGTAGCATATCTGATCATATGGTAATC
The DNA here is from genome assembly GCA_016904865.1 of Pissodes strobi. Lineage (NCBI taxonomy): Eukaryota > Metazoa > Arthropoda > Insecta > Coleoptera > Curculionidae > Pissodes > Pissodes strobi. The sequence continues at coordinate 578,729 of MU182007.1, read as the reverse complement.
GTTAATACATATTACCCTCCTGATACTCCTTCTAAATCTATCAGTAGTCAATTGTTGAATATAATAGCCCTATAAGAAACTGGGAAAAACTGGAAGAGTGTTACAATGTGAATGATATGTTTAGCAGCTTTCTTGATACTTTTTTGGATGTAGGTATATGATCAATGCTTTCCAAAAAAAAACAAAAAGGGTTTAACTCACAACTTAGAATGTGTAGAGATCCTAATCTTAATTTTTTAATTAGTTATAACAAATGTCACAGTAATGTTAGCTTAAAAATGAAATAAAATTAGCCAAAAAAAAACTATTAAAGTAAGATTATCACTGAAAAGAAAAAATATTATACTAACAAAATAGCAGGGTCGGTCAACAAACCAAAAGTAATGTGGCAGATAATTAGGGAACCCTTGCCTAAGAAAACTTGCCCTCAGAATACTATTTTTACCGTAGAAGAATTTAATAATTATTATTTTACTAACATTTCTATAAATATCCTATAAAGTTTAAATAAAATCAAGAATAACCCAGTAGATATTACTTCTTCCCATATACGGTTTAACAAAAACCTCTTTCTCTTGCCTGTGGACCCTACAGAGGTGGGACATATTATAGCTGATCTATCTGATAGCACGGCATTTGATATCTATGGTTTAAGCAATAAAATTTTTAAAAAGTTAAGAGTAGTGTGTTAATGAGAGTGAGTCCTCGCGGAGGACGGTAATTTCGTCATCCTCCGTGAGGGCTCTCTCTCGTTGATTTACTGAGGAGTCTCTGTCATCATAAAATTAATATATTTCCTATCTTTGTCTACATATCTGTTGATCTTGCGTTATATCAACTTTCAACCAACCTTGACTTTTCCCCTTCCCTCTTAGATAAACATAACACCAACAGTTCTGTACGTATTTCTTCATTTCACAGTTTAGTTTTCTATGGAAGAACTCAAATTAAGAAATCGAGTACTGAAGAGAGTCAATTCAGAAATAGTTAGTTCGGAAACAGTTAGCCCAAGTACACTTGAAAGAGGAATGTCCTATTTGTTTCAATCCTTTGGAGAAAGAAAACATTTGCACACCAAATTATTGTCAACAGAGATTTTGTTTAGATTGCTTTACAGAATGGTTGAAAAGGAAGGATGTTTGCCCATTGGGTAGAAGTTATTGCGATTACATTAATATAAAATATACTAATCAAAAAAGAGCTATTGTGAAAGAAACTAAATCAATTATAGATATTTTTGAAACTATTCTATATGGTGATAATAATAAAGATGATGAAGATGGTGAAGTAGTTTATATCATCCCCAAAACATCAATGTGATAATAAGAGGGAATTTTCTATTTATAAGGAACATTGATACTTACGATCATTCGGTCGCTGTCAGTTCTATACATTTACAGTTATGGATGAGGCTGTGAAAAAGTTACATGAAGAATTTAGCCAATTAACTTTTATTGTGAGTTTGCAGAACATAAACATGTGCTCAATATTTGGAAAATTTCAATGTATTGCAGTTTGTAGTGGAACTGAAATAGTTGGGATTTTTTTGTTGAAGTGGTTAGCTTGAAGAAATATATAGAAGATCCAACCATATTAAATGTGACAAAATTAGCAGAAGAGGAATTGCGATAACTTCATTTTGAAGTGTTTGTGTAAGAAATGGAGAACTTTGCATTAGAACTGTATGAAAAATTTTTGTCGGAAGCCTGTTCGCAGTTTTATGCACTTGCGGGAAATAACGCTGAAGTTCAAGATATACTGTGATATGAGAACTATATGGAACATGTTGAGTATTGTAAAAAGGGTGTACAAGTATGTAGCGAGTTCTTAAAAACCAAAGACAGAGTAAAGTTTGTATTGGAACTTAATATGTTAAAATTATATTATAAGAATATATGTGTGTATTAGGAAATGTATTTAATAAAACAAAGTTAACTAAAATTATTATTTTTTTTTATTCATTCATAAAAAAATTATTATAAATATAAAACACATTTGAAAGCGCACACATAGATGGTGACTTTGAATGATAAAAACATTTAGGTGCTGAAGCAATTGGTTGTTCGTCTAATTAAATTACTGGTTTGCTGGAATATTTTCTTAGATAACATAATTCATAATATAATTCATCATTCCGTAGAAGACTGGAAAATTGTAACTTTATTTTTAAGGCCCATAAGTCCCAGAAAAACGGCGATTTCCCGCAATTATTCGTTCATCCTGTAGCAACTTTTCTCAGCTTTCCACCTATATAGCCTGCATTTACGAATATCGCTCCTTCACTTCGAAATTTACCAACAAACGAGATGGTGCAAAAATTCATCAATCCGACGAGGACTGGATAATTATACCTTATTTTTAAAGGACCATGAGTCGTAGGAAAACAGCGATTTCCCGCGACTATTCCCTCATCCTGTAGCAAATTTTCTCAGCTTTCGGCCTATGTATGATTTGCATTTATGAATATCGCTCCTTCACTTCGAAATTTGCCAAAAAGCGAGATGGTGCGATAATTCATCATTCCGACGAAGACTGGAAAATTGTAACTTTATTTTTTAAGGCCCATAAGTGGCAGGAAAACGGCGATTTCCCGCAGTTATTCCTTCATCCTGTAGCAAATTTTCTCAGCTTTCCACCTATGTATAGCTTGCATTTACGAATATCGCTCCTTCACTTCGAAATTTACCAACAAACGAAATGGTGCAAAAATCCATCATTCCGACGAGAACTGGATAATTTCACCTTATTTTTAAAGGCCCATGAGTCGTAGGAAAACAGCGATTTCCCGCGTCTATTCCCTCATCCTGTAGCAAATTTTCTCAGCTTTCCGCCTATATAGTTTGCATTTACGAATATCGCTCCTTCACTTCGAAATTTTCCAAAGACTGAAATGGTACGGAAATGCACCATCGCGACGAGGAGGTTAATTTCAATTATCTATATTAATATGTGATTTAAAGGACTATTCCCATGTTGGAGGGCTTTGGGAGGCGATAGTAAAAACTATCGTGCATCGTTAGCGAACGTAAAAGACAAAATAATGTTAACTAGAGGACAGAAGAGAAAAAGCGTTTAATAAAAGGGAAATGGATTTTTATAGACTGATCATGAGAATATCGAAACGGGAAATAATAACAAGTGGATGAGTACTTATGATTAATTTTAAAGATATAAAAATGCCAGCGATCAAAAAGAAATAATGAAGTGCAGACACACCTATTAAGAGAACTGTGGACGAATAGAAATCAATAATTAGGGTATTGCGGAAAATTAAGCTGAACTTTATATTTGGGGAACATTTACAAAAAGTGATCTTCGAAGTACTGTCGATAATTATTGGTCAATTATCTCGTTTTTCTTCGCGATACGTCCTCGTAGGAGGCACGCGAACACTAGGAAATCTGAAGGCAACGCAACAATGAATAAAACATGGGGCTGTGCGGAGGTTGAGATTGAAATTTGTGATAGCCTGTCAATACAATTACTTTACAGTTAATTGTTACAGTCAATTGAAGGAGTGTGTGTATGAGCGCTTGAAGGGTGTATTGAAATTTTAATTTGCTCGGTTGCCGACGGCTTTAGGGAGGGTACAACCGCACGCGGATGGTAGTGGGTAGCTAAATTTATCTGTGTTTGCAGATACTAACTGATTCAATAATTTGCTCGTTCAGCTTGACAGCTTAATTTGTTTTCGTATAAGCAAGTTATTTTATCGTATTCGTGTCCAGCTGATTTAATTTTTTTTTTGCTTGAGGCACGAGGACTCATTTTATGCCTCTCCGCGTTGCACTTGTCTATTAGCAGGCGGATTCTCGTATAGTCTATATTTCTCGTGTTCCTTTTGTACTTTTGTAGGAACACAAAGGGAAAGGAATCAACAAAAAATGCAAATATTTTCCATTAATGGGAAGGGTGCAAATGAATTTTAATTTCCTTCGTTGCCGGCGGGCTCTGAAGAAGATATAATGAGAGTTTATTTTTAAAAAGTGCAATTATCAGTATGTTCTCAAATATCGGGGCGTTTGGGAGGCAGTTGTAATGACTACATTACGTCATTATAAATACATTTTACTAACGACAGTATTGAGTTATTTTGTACCTTTTTTTGTCTTCTAATCCATTTGACTTTTCTTGTTGGTGCTTGCCTAGATTATATAGAGATCGCTGTAAGGCAGTGCCGGCTTAGGTTCAAAGGGTTATATTTTAGCAACTATGCAATTTCAGTCATTATCAGTGATGAATATAGCTGCCTGCTAAAAATCTCTTCTAAGCGCGAAACAGGCTGCCTCATTTTGAAATAACGGCAACTTGTTTGCCTCCCTAGAATAATTTTATAAAAGCCTAATAATTTTACTCCATTTCCATATATTAACTAATTCGATAATTTACCTATTCACTTCAGTGATTTAATTAATTTTCGACCTTCTGCTTTATAGCGTAAATGTAGATTTAATATTCTTCTGGCAAAAAATTTAAATTTTTTTTATTTGAAAAACCATTAAATAATATGAATTGAAAAGGCACATTTGGTCTAACGTAGTAGCCTTAAGGCCTCATTTTATAATACGTCTCTTAACATATTCACCCCCAGATGCCAACTAACCCAGACTATAAACCGAATCGAATAAAATAATGTTACCAGTTTGAAATCGTGAAGGCTATCTTATGTTTTCAACCTGCACCAATTAATTGCAAAATTAAACCATGATAATGAAGCAGCCAGCCAGCCAGCGAGAAGAGATTTCAACATAAAACTTAATCTCGTTTTCTGATTGCCATTAATTTAAATTGGCCTCTGAATCACTGAATGAACAATAGAAGCCTGGGCAGGTACTACAGTTCGAAACAATGCCATACGTGAGTCATGTTACACAAGATGTTAATAATAATAGTAATTGCAGCGGGTTTTTTACGAACTACAAGATAAAATAGACTTAGAAGTGAACATGTTCTTGGTTGTTATTAAAATGTAACAATGGAAATTATAATTAAATATGTGTAACTAACATTTAGTGGCTAATGAAAGCTTAATTCGAGGTATTTTTTCTTTGGCAAATATTTCCAGTAGAATTATTAATAATTACCCTGTGGAAATAACGGAGAAGCCCTATCATATACAATGTTCATGTTTAGTTTGCAAGTTAGCATACATGAAATTAGCGACTATATTATGCATTAGGTAGACATAATATGGCGAGATATATTTTATTTATTTATTTCAACGTATCAACATTTACAAATGTAACAAAAACTAGCTTTAAATTGTCTTTTTAGCGCTTATTTTAAACCTGCTCTGAGTCACATCAAAAAGTCCAATTCCACGCAACACTAGTTAACACTAGCAGAAATTTGATTAACGGGACTATACAATAAGTACCAAGTGCGACAATTACTTAGGTAAAAGAGTTTGATTACGTGTAGAGTAATAAGGTACATGAATATGAAAGGCTTCGAGACATTCAGCATTCAGCACTCTTAATAACACCGTTAAGAACATTAAAAGCAACTTATGTCATAGAAAACCCTTCTACGGGCAAGGGGAGCTAAATCTAAGTAAAACATAGTCTGGGCCCCATTAAGATTTTATATTTTATATATTTTATAAATTTAAGTTGCACATTTTCAAGTCTTGATAATACGGGCACCAAACTAAAACTATGTTAGAGAACTCCAATATCGATCTAACAAGTGATAATATACAATGTTTTTAGAACAAATACATTTTTGAAACCCCCAGTGGTTCTCTTGACAAAACCTAGTATCCTGTTAGCTCTAGATAACACATTCTCAATGTGAACTGTAAACATAAGCCTGGTATCCAAGTATACATAAAGATCCTTCACAACAGATACACCCCTGAGAGCAACACCATTTATCGAGTATTCGACAGGAAGCACTGTCCTTAAACGGCTGAATCTCATGAAATAACATTTGTCGACTTTCAGTGGCATGTTGTTGATTCTACAGCATTCAAAGGCTGTGGTCAGATCATTCTGCAATAAAATAACATCCTTATCAGATGATATTTGACGAAACAGCTTCAAATCATCAGCAAGAAGCAAGAAGTTGGAAGAAAGTACTGAATAATAGGGGCCCCAATGGAATCCCTGAGGCACCCCAGATGTTGCAGTAAATTTAGTAGATAAGTGACTATCAACTTTAACTTGCTGCTCTCAATCCGACAGATAAGATTCTATCCAGGAAAGCAAAGATCCTGTAATCCCATAATTGGACAACTTTGAAATCAAGATACTGTGATCGACCTTGTCGAAAGCTTTGCAGAAGTATGTATATATAGTGTGTGTTTCGCAGTCCATATCAAAAGAGTTATTAATAAAATGACTGAAGAGAAACAGGTTGGTATCAACGGACCGGCCAGAAGAAAATCCATGTTACTGGTTTATTATGATTTGATTGAAGGTGTTTGATAGTACCCTCTCGATACAATGTTCAAATACCTTAGGTTATGTGGAGTGAATAAGGATTGGTCTGTAATTATTAATGTCATTTTTGTTTCCAGCTTTATGAATGACAGTTTCCAGACATGGGGAAATATGCCAGAAATAAAGGATTTAGAAAAAATATGGTAAAGGGGAAGATAGAGAGAATTTAAGCAAAGTTTTAATAGGTACCTTGTTGGGAATTCCATCAGGGCCTTTCCCTTTGTTGATATCATAGTAGTAGGTGTAGCTGGCTGATTATTGTGTGGATTACCTTTTGTGAACTGTTCAACAACTTCAAGGTTTGATTTTTTCAATTTATTGAGGTCAGCAATCAACGAGCCGATATGTCTCGAGACAGCCTGTAATTCAGATTTGAGGCCATCCAGGGAAGAGGTAGTAGCCTTCTGCGATTCAGCATCCACCAGCTTTATCTGTAAGGAGGTAGACATGATATCGAAGTTCTGGGAAATTATTTTGAAAGTTTATCATAAAGAGATTCGAAAGAATTATTCATCAGACCCTTGACAGCAGCGACGCCATCAATCTGTTCTTTACCCTGTTACTTTACATAAGATACACATGTGTTGCAAGCATACAACATAGCCCTTGCCTTCATCTGAGTCACCTGAGCCTCAGAAGTCGAAAATTTGGAGCAGGCCAAACAGTGAACAGCATTGCAGAAGTCACAGATGATCTTGTACTTCACTTCCTTATCATTTAGCTCAACTTCGCACTTAGAACAAGACATGGTCTTTCACTAGCCCCCCCCCCCCCCCCCCCCCCCCCCCCCAAGTGAAATTGGCTATAAATTCACCGAATCGAACAGGTGAGACGCACTACAAACTACAAACAAATATTTGAGAGCCAAACAGTTCTTACTTTTGTTTTTTGTAGAGCTGGAATAGCAATTGCTAATATCAAGAACCCAAACAAAGGCACTGATCAATGCTAGATACCAAACGAATATGAGCGACAGAACGTGAATGGTATCAAGACAAAGGATTGTGAAAAAGGTCTTAAACCACTGAAAATACCGATTTTTCTAAGAGCTCAATAACCACAGTTTCGCAATACTAATGCAGTCAGTAATCAAATATGTTTAAAATTTTAAGTAAAACATTTCAAAGTAATTTGGGTTTACATTTTTTGTCGCACTCCGCCCATCAAATATTTTTAAAACATAGTATAACATGCAAAAAAACTTGATTTCGAGCCCCTATAGAAGTGTAATATGCTAAAGCACCACCTTGAGTATGTCAATATTTATTCCTTCTATATTGAACAATAAAAACCGCAGTTTTCTATCGAATTTGGTTAATTTTTGAAACGTTTTTTTCCGAGGGCCTGCTATTTTAAACGTTTTTTCCTGGAACTAGTGTTGCCGTCGAGACGAGACGAGACGAGACTAGGCCTTCTCTCGTCTCGTCTCGTCAGGCGAGAGAAAATATGTCTCTCGTCTCGCCGAGAGAACGCTTTCTCTCGCTCGAGAGAACCCTTCTCTCGTCTCGTCTCGACCCTCTCGTAAATACTAAATCTTCAATTTAAAGAAGCATAAAACAACAAAATATACAGGGTTAAAGGGGGTTATTCCTTGGGTTATTTTATAAATTAAAAGTATATATTAACATTGGTTCTTTATCCACAGGATGTTAATTTTAAAAATCATTTTTGTTTAATATTTTATGCATTTCTTGGCATATTACCTTGAAAATTGGCATACGGGGGTTTCTTGGTATGAAAAATCATATTATTGACACATTCTTACTCTGGCCGATAGAGCTTTAAAAAGAAGAGAAAATGTATTTAAAATTATTTAAATAATAGATTTTTTAATTGCTTCTTTTTAATTTTATTTTTATACTTTAAATTTTACAATAAAAAATTTATAGATTTATTTAAGCTGTAGCTTTCTAGGTGTTCATTGTGTGCAATTTATAGTAACCTTATTTTTTTAAACGCTGTAAAAACATTCTTTTAATTCAATGCAACGTATTTTTAAGCAATCTGCAACACCCTGTATAGAAAAATATGTATTGTACACAAACTACTTCTCAAACGCTATAGCTTTCCAGTCAAAATTTTGTTCTACACAGTGGCACAAAAAAGTCGAAGGGTGTGGACGTTATAAAAAATCACCCTATACAACCAACACTAGATTTTGTTAATTTTTTTTTATTTTGGTTGTTTTTTAACATAATCATTTTGTGCCTTTAAAATGAAAATAAATGTTTAAGATTGGCGTTTTACAATTTTTTTTTATAGAAAGAGGTAAGAGGTTTGTGGGACATTTTCAATAACACATATTTATGGAAATGTAACTCCCTCGATTTATATTGTGAACTGTATGATAAATAAGATTCGTCTGGTTCTTAGAAAAAATAATTTAAATTTCGATTTAAATTTGAACCCTTTTTGAAAATATATTAGAATTTAAATTTAATTACAATTTTTATATTACAGCAAATTGGCAAGATCTCTATTGTTGTTCTTATTTCTAAAAACCACCTACTTTACACCTCACGGTTGTTAGGGCAAGCGCATTAATGAATAGAACACTATTTTTATTAGCGCGATCATAAATTAGAATTTATACAGGTTACAATAATATCTAAATAAAAGAAAAGTTATTGGAAATGTTTCAAAAATTAAGATTTTGGAAAAGGGGAATATTACTACATAAACGATTTTTTTACTGATGAAATTGAAAAAAAAATTTTAATTTTTTTAATGCGAAGGCGATACTTTATTTTTGGGTCTTATCGAGTAAGTAAGATTCCAGAATATTTTGTTCTTATTCTTATTATTATCTCAAATAAAATGGCAACGTAACATTTACATTGTTGAGAATCTACAGAATCAAAATGGTTTAAAATTTTCAAAAAACAACTTGCACATTCCCTATCTTATTTTATCCTATCCCATAATATCTTGCCCTATTAGATCTTAGATCCTACACTTTTAAGAGCAATCGCATAATATTTACAAACCCTTTTTTATTTCCCATGTTAAACCCTTTTGATTCTAGAACATGTCAAAAATGGAATAAAAAAAATAATGGCGACATTTCGTTTTGGAGGGTTAAATTAATCTAATATTTTGGCATCATAAGGTATTCGATAACACCTTCCAAATAAGGTATCAGAATATCCCATTTGTATTTTTTTTCAATGACCCCCACCCTTTTTCACCCTTAAAAACCCTAAGGGCCGGTTTTTCAATAACGAGTTAGGTTTAATCCGCGGGTTTTCTATAGCAAAATCGAGGGTAACTCGCGAGTTAAGAGTTAACTCGACATTGGGAAACCGACCTAACTGTAGAAAATGTGTATGCTCACTCCGAATTTAATACAATAGTTATCACCAAATTACTTATGTATGAAAAAATCATAAAGATGTTTTGTTTTTTTTATTATTATGCCAATTTTTTGCTCGAGAGATCGAGAGAAAACGAGAAATTCTCGACGAGAGAGCATCTTTCTTTCGTCTCGTGTCGAGGTTTCATTCGAGAGAAAATACCTCTCTCGTCTCGTCGAGACGAGACGAGACGAGAGACGAGAATCTCTCGTCTCGACGGCATCACTACCTGGAACTGTTCGTGAATAACTGGAATCCGGACCGACTAAAGAAACACTAATGATATTTTCTTCATTTACGTTATCGAATTAGTCAGTAAACGCATTATCCGATTTTAAATATTTTCGATTTTTTTAGGGAAAAAATTCGATATCGACACAGCAACAACAGCAGCAGCTTTAATGTTTCAACATTTATAGAATCGTTTCTTCTTTATCAGTGAGAACCACAGTTGTCTATCAGATTTGGTTGATTCTTGCATCGCGATTTTCCGAGGGTCTCACCTGGAGAAAGGAAAAGTAATAGCTCTGTATCGATTTTCCCGCCATCGGCGTAGCTCGCTTGCTGCAGTTAACAGGGAAAGCTTTTCCATTTCCATGATCACCTGGGCATATTCTGTTTCCAGGCGATAAATTCGGCATGTATGAAACATAATCAATACGTACGCTGCTGTACAAAACAAGGCCCGGCGGGAACGTTTTCGATTACACCTTTCCGATCATTTTTCCACGTGTCAGAATGTGATCTCGTTGACATGTTTTCGTTTTAGTTAGCGGAGTAATTAAATGAACAGTTATCAAGGATATTTACTTGTCTAATAACAGAGGGAATACGTATAAAGGGAGGGAAGAGCTTTTTAAAAATCGGTTGACTGTGTACAAGCTATAGAGTTTCAAAGTGAATGAAACATCCCGCTTGTGTATGTGGCGCTTAATTCATTTAACGAAACGATGTTGCCAAGCCTGTGATTTGGCGGTTTATTAACTTGTCATTTGTGTAAAATATTTATTATTTAATGAAGTCGGAGTGAATCGGTAATTTTCAAAGTTGGCCACTGCGTCATTGTCGAATCAGACAAAACAGTCATAGTTGCCAGTGTATTAAATGGGAATTGTTTAGGTATATAAAGCGGAAAGTTAAACACCGGGTGGTAAAATAGCTGATACTTATACACCGAATAGTAAAATATCGGATATATCCGAGTTAAACGCTAAAGACCAGATAATACCAGATATGGTAATTTCTATTAGGATTTTTTAAGTTGCGATGTCTAGGTTTGGGTAGGTATTGGCTCCCTTTATATGCCATCATTTGCCTCAGGATCCTGGCACTGATATTCTCTTTCATCTTAATGCTTTTTACAACTTTCAACCAAGACTTTAATGCCAAGCTTGGAAAGGGAAAACTGGAGAGCACATTGGAGACTTTTGGCGATACCCTTAGTGTATTTGCAGCCGAGCATAGCCTGAGGGTGACCAACACCTTCTTTCAACATCACCCTAGAAGATTGTATACCTGGAAATCAAATGATGGAAAAACTAGAAACCAAATAGATTTTATCCTTATTAATCAAAGATTTAGAAATAGCATTAAGAACGTAAAATCTTATCCAGGAGCAGATATACAATCAGATCACAACCCGCTGGTAGGAAGAATGGAAATAAAGCTGAAAAAGGTAGAGAAAAAACGAACAGAAACGTATGATTTCAGAAAACTAAGAAATACGACCACAAGAGATATAGTAAGAAGGGAACTGACGGCGGGCATTGAACGACAGGATAACAACAAAGATATGGAGGAGGATCTGAAAATGCTTCAAGAGAGAATTCAGAGCGTCAAAGAAAAATACTTGCTGCTCAATAGAAAGATGAGAAAATCATGGATGACGGATGAAATCTTAGAACTAATGACAAAAAGAAGATTGCACAAAAATAAAACAAGTGAATACAAGATCATACACAAAGAAATCAGGGAAAGAATAAGAGCAGCCAAAGAAAAGGAGAAACTAGAAAAGTGCATGGAAATTGAGGAATGCCAAGCCAAATTTGATGAGTTCAACCTACACAGAAAAGTTAAGGAAATGGCAGGCACAGCTAACAGAAAAACAATTAATGTACTCACCAATAATCAAGGACGAGTTATAGTAGATAAGATACAGATTAAACCCACCTGAGAAGAGTACATTAAAGAGCTGTTTGATGACGTCAGAGCGGGGCCACCAACCATCGAGAACACTGATGGTCCTCCACTCCTAGAGGTGAAAGTACAATCGGCGCTGAAGAATGCAAAAGACCGGAAAGCAACGGGTCCTGATGGAATCCCTGCTGAAATACTAAAACTAATGGAAGGAGATAACCTAAAGTGGTTAGCAAGGGTATTTAATAAAAATATATGATAAGGGCGACATACCCGTAGAATGGCTGAAATCTGAATTTATTGTCCTTCCCAAAAAACCGAATGATAGAAAATGTAATGAGTTTCGTACCATAAGCTTGATGAGTCATCTGTTAAAGATATTTTTGAAAATAATCCACAACCGAATATTTAAACTTTGGGAAATACAAATATCTCAGTCCCAATTCGGCTTCAGAAGCGCCGTAAGAACCAGGGAACCTCTTTTTTCGGTCCAAGTATTGTTTCAGCGATGCAGGGATGTCAACTGTGATGTGTATGTATGTTTTATCGATTACACAAAAGCGTTTGACCGAGTACGACACACCAAAATGACGGAAGTCTTGAAAAAAACTGGCCTGGATGGAAAAGATATCAAGATCATCCGAAATCTCTATTGGAACCAGGTGGCTTGTGTCAGGATAGACGGAGACAGAACAGAATACATGAAAATACTAAGAGGTGTAAAACAAGGATGCATACTGTCCCCAGTCATCTTCAATTTATACTTTGAATATATCTTTAGAGAGGCATTGCAAGATATTGAGGCCGGAATACTATTGAATGGGGAACGGTTAAACAACATAAGGTATGCAGATGACACTGTTATTTTTGGAGACAGCCTCGCTACGTTGCAGCTTCTGTTGGACAGAATCACAGCTTTCAGCCGACAGTATGCGCTGGAAATAAACAAGAGTAAAACGAAGTTTATGATAATAAGTAAAAACCAAGACATCCGTGGAAACTTATTAGCAGATGGAACTCCCCTGGAAAGGGTTAATAGTCACGTATACTTGGGTAAAAGCATTAATGATGAGTGGAACCATTCTATTAATATCAGAACTCGCATTGAAAAGGCAAGAACCGCATTTCTCAAGATGAAAAAAGTCTTCACAAGCCACGACATACAGCTAACCACGAAAATATGTTTACTTCGTTGTTACGTGTTTTCAATACTATTTTATGGAGTCGACTCGTGAACGCTTACGGAGGCTTCCTCCAAGAAACTTGAGGCATTTGAAATGTGGCTGTACCGGAGAATTCAAAAAATACCTTGGGTTACCAATGCAGAAGTGCTGGGAAGGTTGGGCAAGGAAAGAGAAGTCCTCAATATGGTTAAGGCACGAAAGTTACAATATCTGTATAGGACATGTAATGCGTAATGAGAGCCGATACAAACTTTTGCAAAATATTCTACAAGGCAAAGTGTATAGAACTAGAGGACCAGGCAGACGACGAATATCGTGGCTGAAAAACTTGAGAGCTTGGTTCAACCAGACATCAACTCAGCTATTCCGAGCTGCAGTCAATAAAGTGCAAATAGCCAATATGATAGCCAACATCCGAAACGGATAGGCACTACAAGAAGAAGAAGAGAACCAAAGAGTTCGAATGTCCATTTGATTCGTTACAATATGTAGACACTGTTGCACCACTAAAAATGGGCACTCCTTTCACTAGGGTAATATCTGTTTTGTAACCTTGGAATGGAGATAATATCAGTCAAATATACGTGTAAAAAATCATGTTTGCATATTTCATTTGCCGATAGCAAGGCAATCGGGCATTACAAACACTGCCCCGATTTCGCATGCGACGAAACAATTTTCTGGATTTGCAGAAAACTTTCCAATTAGGCAAATGAAACAGCTAGACATCAAGATTAAATAAACCTTTGTAACGGCTGCTAATTACAAGTAGTATTTCTGTTCAAGCTTTTCCAACAATTTTTTTTTATCTCGATAAAAAATCCTTCGACATAGCGCACGCTATGCCTATCAATAATCGATAAATCAAGAGTACATTACATACGTACCTACATAATTAGTTTTCAAATGAGAAAGTTTTGATCAGGAGGGGTCAGATGAATGTGGATATTCTCTGAGGTTGGAAACGTACTTTCGCAGTAGTAATGTACAATATTTTTTCAACTAACATCTATGAAAATGGGAAAGAAAGCGCTCTACAGGGCGCACTTTTAATGAGAATTTGAATTGAAATGATCATGTTGAAGCAATGTGTTGCAAGTTGTCATCAGCAGTCAATTTTACCTGGGTAACTTTTACAGAGAGGCCAATGTATGGTAGATCTGCGCAAAAAGGTTCTGAAAACTTGTCCGCCACAACCACACTGTCTGCTCCAATGGAGGACTTACCAAAAAGTAGGGACGTGGTCTATTCTAGAGTCGAAGCCGATAGAAATTCAGTTTTTTTTTTCGCCTGATAGAAACACTATCTATAGATCGACAACACAGATTGGCAACACTTGACCAGCGCAGCACACTAATTAATTACACAATCGCTATAGCTCCAAGAAAAATGATTATTCAACTCGACAATTATCTAAAACGGTTTACTAAAGTAAGTAGATAAGTCTATAAGAAGTAGTAACTTGTTTTCTTCGTATTTTCCTTAAAGCCTTCATTATGTCTAATCCTGATACAGATTCTCTAAATCCAAATCCACAAAATGCAGGTGATATTCAAGATCAACCGCTATGTCAGATATATGAGCAATTATTTCAGAAAGTTTTGACGCTGATCGTTCTAAGCTTTTTGACCTTTTGTAGGATTGTGACCAAGCTTGGAGGTTGTGTCGCGGCCCTCAAAAAACTCTTCTCATCTCATACATCGAATCTAAACTAAAGTGCTCTGTCCGTGCTCAAACTAGGTTTAAATTTTTTTATAATTTCGAAGATATAAGGGAATGTTTGGTGATCGACGAGATCTTTCTCAAATCTTAGAGGAATTGAATACATTGAAACAGGGAAAAACTGAATCGGTACAATATTATTTAATAGGATTGAAACTTTGCAAACTTTGGCACTTAATTCATCATCTATTCAAGATCCAGACGAATCAATTGGTCGAATTGCCATGATTAAAGGGGTAGCTTTGCAAAGATTCATTCTTAACTCTAATGAAGAAATTCCATGTTGTTTATGTAGATCTAAACTAGATAGCATCAATTACGCTCTTATGGAAGCGCGCTTGACGCGCGTACTACCAACCTGTTCCGACGACAGCTCGACCTTTCCGAATTATAACGTCAACTAATATTGATTTTACACAGGATCCGAATTAGGAAAACTAACCACAGCCGTCGAGTTCACCGTTTTTGCACATTAAGGAGATGGCGATTATATAATAAAATCGTTGACTTCCCGGCGTAAGCGATTCTGCTGAATTCTTAAACAAGCGTTCATAATATAATAAAAATTTTAGTGTGAATTATAAAATAAAAAACCATTGAACTCATAACAACATTTAGACATTGCTCTTCAGCTGAAGGAATGGAAATACCAGGTGGTTAGAACAATAAATGCAAAACTAGACTCTTATAATAGGGGTGATCTCATTGTGCCTCGTCATTTGACAACATGTGGGATGTTTGAGATATTTAATGCCTGTAACGCATCTATAAAATAATTAGCAAATTAGGTACATTTTAAAGAGAAAGCTGCGCAATTTTCCACCTCTGATCTGCAGTTTTACTCGGTATCGGACTATTTCACACATCGAAGTAAGTCTGAGTTGAATTTAAATTAATTTATATATTGTTTGTTGTGATATGATGCAGTGTTATGGTTACGTGCATCCAGAAATGAAAGTAAATGATTCCAGTTTGAATTTGAATCATTTAACTATAAAAATAACTGAGGAAAGTAATGAAATGTCAAAGTCTAAAGAAGAAGGACATTATAGGGCTATATATACTAATCTTATTGCACCGTTTTCAGCGTTTCAGAGAAATCCAATAACGTTTATAAAATATGTTTTCATCACCAAAAATAAAAGCTCTAACCATTTCTAATCAAATTACTTTAAGCCGCCCGCTGTAAAAAACCTCTTATTTAGAAACAAGTTGTATAGGTCATTTCCCTCAAACTTATATTTCATTGCCAATATCGCATTAGGCATTCTCGTCGTTCGTTTTGGGAGACTGTCCTCGGGCTCATTTCGTGTCTCCAAAGAACAAGTCTATTCCGGTAAACAACTCGAGTAACCCGATAATTCCGATCGTAGACCCGCCGATAAATATAAAATAAATAGTAAAAAAAGGAATAGAATCGATGAACCTAAACTTATCCCCCTCGGTCGGTCGTTTGGTCTGAAAACGTCGTGGAATGCTGCGACATATTATCGGCCCGCCAGGGTTGTGCGGTCGTGCGTTATTTATTACGTATTCAAGCCGATATGTCGCCTTATTGCTTTATGGATAACAAACCGATTGATTCCGGATAGTATAACACAATTTATATGCATACGAAACACACGATGTTGTTAGGACGTTCTTCAAATCGCATTCGAACTATTTTAAATAGAGCTAGGCGGTTTTTTGCAAATCTTTATCCACAGTAACAAATAACTCGCAATTGCAATAGGTCGACCATTTTTACGCCAGTTAGTAGGGAGATTGCGACAAGTATCCGATGTGTTTTTGGTGACGTGGACTGCTTAAACAGCTTTTTAGGAGGCTAGAGAGCTTTGTAGACAGTTTCAAGGTCTAAAAAGCCGTCTAGGTTGCCTAAAAACCTGTTTAAGCTGTCCAAGTTGACGAAAACTTTCGGATATCTATCATGCGCAACCTTCTCCGCGACGACACATGCAGAATCCCCATTCTTTCCCTAATCTGCATGATTTTGGAGTGAGACACCAAATAATAAAGATTTATCATATCACATAGCTGTTCTGATAGGGTCAACCGGGGCTATTGTGATACACTTAAGTATATGGGGCTATTGTGATACACCAACCAATCAGATGTTTAGTGTAAAATGTATTGCATGAAAAAAATGCAGTATATTACAAGAAGCATTACAACAATCGCCTCATATTTATTTTTGATAAAAGATGAACAAATTTCGCAAAAAAAAAATTGGAAAAAGAGCGCTTTTTTTCTACCACTAAAATTTCTGCGACCTGTGTAAACTTTTCTTGGCACTGATTTATACAGCTATATTAAATCAGTTTTATTACAGAACCTGAAAATATAAGTTTTGAGTTTTAATATTAGTAAGCTTAACCATTAGCTTTATTAGCTATGTAAGTTAAGGGGCTATTATGATACACAACTTGGGGCTAATGTGATACGTGTGGTGGGGCTATTATGATACAAGTACCTACCACCATATTCATCCCCAAGAAAATAAGATGTGAACGGTAGTGACAAGAAGACTTAAAAAGAACGAAAACGACATATGTCTAATCGATACCGAAGCAATTATTGCCAAACTACCTTCTCCTAACTGCGTTTTATCTGGAAACAGAGAAAAATTTGTGTTTGATAGTATAGTGCCAGTATATGAGGCAATTTAGCTTTGTATTTTCAGTTTTTTTATGCTATTTCATGTTTATGCTTTATTAAAATATAAACAATTTATCGTTGTGTTTTTAGTTTTTCGTGCTATTTGATGTTTATGCTTTATTAAAATGTTCTCTAAGGATGTAGGCTTTTTTTATATTGTTACCTTTGGCTTACCTTACCTTTTATACAATGTTTTAATGCTTTAAAATTCATATATTTTCTATAAATGCTGAACTTCACCTCTTGTATCTTTAAAACCAACAGTCATATCAATACCAAATTTATAGGGGAATGTGATAAAGGACTGTAGTGTATCACAATAACCCCGCTGAAGTAATAACACTTAAGAGAATGCAGTTAAAGCACTGTATCAGATTAGCCCCGTTGTGTATCAATAAAAGCCCCAAACGAGGGGCTATTATGATACACAGTTTTTTTTTACAGTTTTCCTGTTAACTCTACATAAGTTTTTATATAAAAAAACTGAAGGGAATGCAATTTTGTACCGCATAAGACCTTTCGTTATACTTAAATAAAAAAAAATACATTTTTTTTTTAACTTTTTAATTTTTGTATCATCATAGCCCCGGTTGACCCTAGTTATTTGAAATATCCTTAGTCGAATCCCTTAGGAGGGATCAGCTGACCCTTTTTTATGTGAAATTTTTTTTATGCTGTCAACTAAACGAATAAGTACTTACCATCTTTCGTACCTATTTGATTAGATACTTAATAGTAATGTAATGTATGATTCATGTAAATTACCCTAATAATAATTATAACAGAAAATGAAAGTGGCAGAAAGGAGGAAAAGGAAGAAAGCACATTCAAGAGAAAAATGAGAAAATTTTGCGCTAAACTGATATTAGGTCAGCAGTGACAAATATGTGTAATCAAATTTATATTTTGACAATCTACAGATATTAGTTTTTTATTTTCCTTATTTGCTTGTTGCTTTGAAATTTTCTTTTTATTTTTTTTTATTTTTTATACCAAAAAACTTGATGATACTAAAATTGAAAGCCAAAAATATTATTAATACCAAAAAATCAGTACGAAAACGAAGTGACACCAGAAAAAAAACAAAAATGTTGAAACATCAGAAAATCAGTACGAAAATGAAGCAAGCAATGAAAACTCGATAAAGGAACTAAAAGAAAAAATAAAGTACGATAAAACATCTGAAAACGAAGCCAACAAAAAAACTCAATAAATGAACCAAATGTAACACACGAAATTGAGAATTTTTCAATATTCTTACAGGGTTAATTCAAAAAAATCGCTATTTTAGCCAGAACCATTGAGAAGCAAAAAGATTGCCGTTAAAAGACAAATAAAGGTCCCTTCTGTAGGAACATCAAATGCCTGGAGAAAGTATTAAAGTAATAAAGAAGAATGGCAACAAAAAAATCGAAAAAAAAATGTAAAAGAAACAAAAGAGACCAAAGTAAAGCTCAAAAATTACGTAAGAAAAAAATGAAAGCAGCTCAAAACGACGAAAGATGAGATAATTAGATCAGAAATTCAATCCTGACTCCATATAGAGTAATGTATGTGGCACACAGTCGGAGGCCTTAGAACAATCATACATTACATACCATGGGCCTATGTTCTTCACTATAGCTTGACAGGCGTTGTGGTATAAAATGCACTAGAGTATATCATGCGACACACAATCGGAAGCCTTTGAAATGGCCCACAATACTCTTGCGACTGTCTGAATTACTTCGCTGTGTACCCCAATAGTGGCTGTCTAATTGAAAATATGATCCTGTGTGAAAACGATATTGAACAAGTTAAGCTCCTGGAAGACGTTTGTATGAAATTTGGCCTGTGGCAAACAACATTTTTAAAATAATCGGATGTTTACTTGAGGAACAGAAACTTTCAGTCGACTTCTGAGAGGCTACTGAGGGATCAGTATTTGGTCTTTTCCCCAAGAGCTGATATACGAGAAAAATCCCAAAGTGGAGATGCAACGGTGGATTTTACCAGTGGACGCTTGTGAGCTAATTGATGATGATAATGACGATGATGACGATCAGTTGTCTTCACGTGTGGATGATATTCATAAATCTCAAGTTTCAGTTGAAATTTGGTTAAGACTCAAAGTGAACCACATGACGTGATGCGGAGTAAGTAAACTAAGAACGTATACGTGTACAAATCACGTCCATCATCGGAAAATAATAAAATAGATATTCTGGAAAACGCCGATATAACCATTCCAAACCCAGACACATTTATCACGTTCCCTTGCAGTTGGGCCGGCCCTTTCCGGTGAATCTTGAGGCCTCCGCATCCCCCAAAATTCCGGTCCCAGAGCAGAAAAGCTCTGCACGCACCGGGACAAGTTTTCATTGCGTGCGCCCAATAAGGCGACGTTGCCACTTTGTATGTTATTTATAATATTATTATTTTTTGTAATGCACGCCACGGTGAAAGAAATATATAAAAATAATAGTAGACGTGCATTATTAAATTTATTTTATTATTAAATATACATTTGAATTTTATACATTGTAGATCGTTGCTAAGGAAGGCGATGTGGCAACAGTCGCGAGGTGACGATCGATGGTGGCGCTGGCCGCGCGTATCGAACGACGTCGTTACGGCCGTGGGGCAGGTTATTTCAGGGTCAAGGTCGACCGATCAAGCCGCCGCCCCATCATCATCATAGCCAATCCCACAGGCGCGCTAAACCTGGACCACGTGGATCTGGAAAGAATCTCGCGATTTTGAGGATCGGATTCCATAAACAACGCAACAACCTATTCCACTCATTAAAATTACGAACATTATTCCTGTAGGCTTGCAGAGAATACATCATATTCATTGTTAATACTTATCAAGGATAATAAACTGAAGAAGGATGGTTACATTAACCGGATTTTTTCACTGACAGCTGCTCTGCCATGACGTAGCCATGCGACGAAGTTGACGCGAAAGCCTTAACATACATAATATGGCAAAGGCTATTTTTCTTGTTTATGGTTTATAAACAAATTACTGTTTTATTAATAAATAATGGAAAATATTTTTTACAACCTTTTTGAATTTGAATTTAAACAAACCTGGATAAGCCAAAAGTAAATAGAAGTATAACGATTCGGGGATTATTAAATCTTGTATGAAAAGTATTCTTAAAAGTATGAGTTTATGAGAGAAAAATAGATAAAAATAAACAACTCTTTTATACAGTGTGGGCCAAAAGAGTATGCATAATTTGGAAAAGCTTAATAATTGCTTCTCAGAAAATGTTATTCTATATCTGTACATCTATGTACATGTTTACTTATATCCAAATAATAATACTCTGCAAAACAGGCACTATGGTATCTGCTTTAATCCTCAATTTATGGGATTTTCTTTAGAATCAAACGATAAGTATCAAGTTTCTCAATGTTCAAAGCACCAAAAGACAAATATCAATGGTTTTAAAACATCCGAAAATATCACTAAAAATGCTAAAAGCACAACGAAAACATAGGAGATGCAATGACAGCGATGGTGAACCGAATGCCGTTCGTGGCAGCAACGTCACAGCGACGACGCTGTGGGCGAGGGGGCCGCGGGGCACGGGGCGATGGTAAGTGAACATAGACTCTTATGGGAAGTGAAACCTCGAACATCTGCGGTTTTTTCTCTATGGCTGTATTTTTGGGTAAGGACTCGTGTATGTCGTTATCCTTTTCAAGTATGTTTATGGTCGATATCATTTGCTTGTTTATGTCATTAATACCCTCCAATTCGCCTCTGAGTTTTGTTAAATTGTAGGTTTAATTTTTTAGTTAATCTTTTAGGGTTCTTCTAGGCTTTAAGCTGTTCTACATATTTGGCTATTCATATTATTGCCCTTTTTATTTTACATGGGCACATTTTTATAAATTTTGCGCACCCTATATAGAAGACCTCAAATTTAAATATTTATAGATCAAAATACATTAAGAGTGACCAGAAGCCGTATTGAATATTGTTTAATGGGTTTTTGATTGTTTTCTTTATTTGTTTTATCTCTTAACAATTTATTCGTTTTATTTAATATGTAATTGTTAATAATATAATTAATTATATGATATAGACACTTCTAAAATCCATATGTTTTATTGAATACCTGTCGCGTAATTTAATCGCATAGAATAATCAAAAACAGTATTCGGAGTCAGTTACAAGATGCATTTTCTTTTTGTATTGTTTCTCTTAGACGTCATTTGCAGTTCAGTGATGCAGGTTTGTATTACAGAGAACAGTAGCTCAATTTCAAACTGTCATTTCCATAAATTTGTTTTGTCAGCATTCTCTTAAAGATAAAACAACGAGTGTTTAATTATTTATTAATTAAATTTAATATCGCTGGGTGATTATGATAGATTTCTTACTTGGGCGCATTAAAAATTAATTTCTTTATTGCATATATTTCTTATCACAGCTGAGCATTACTTTGCAATCTTGTAATGTTCAGCTGTGATACTTAATTTTCAAAATCGAAGCTAACCCCATTACATACAGAAAGTTCTTAAATGACTGCTTCATTCAACACTAAATTCAAAACAACATAAAACCCACTCACCGAAAAATTGTTAACCCAATCTAACTGTTTTACTGTCATTATTATCATCGTATTTTAAATCATGGAAAAAACTCAGTCTCAGGTCAAGTGAATTGATTAATTTATTACATTTATTTGTCATTAAAATTGTTACATTTAACAAATTACGTCACACTAAACAGAAGATATCATATTATATAAACGATCAAACATATCACAATTTGTTTTAACTACGCCTTTCCCAACCTGCCAAGAGAGAAACTACACTGGTTGCAACTTTATGCAGGCACTCATCGATTAGGGTTAGTTGGTTTGGGCGTTCCACCAGGAAGCTGTCCGCTGAAATTCTCAACTGAATGAAAATATGGATGTGCTCGATGATGAAGTCAATTGTAGATCCTTAAAATGCCAGATTGATATCAGGTGCGAGAGTTTTTAGCTTGTGTTGTCATCTGTGCAGGTATCAGTGAACTACGCAGGCCATGGACATTGACAAGTACATTCGGCGTCTGCTTAGGTTACTCGAAAGGAAAAACTCCAGTGGGGTCAAATCCGGAAATCGCGCTGACCACTCAACAGATTGACAAAGCTGTAAATGAAAGAAACAAGCATTAGAGAAAAACTATCAAAATTACAAATTCATATAGGTACGGTATTTTTAAGGTCGACCAAATAGTTCTGGTTAGTAACTATGGTTACAATTTAAATCTAGACAACGGGGATCACCATGGCGACTGAGTCGAGCCTTAGAGAATGAAATATAGGGGAAGCAAAATTACTGGGGTTAAACTGTCATCAAATAACACCATATAACGTGGCCATAAATATTATTTGCTTAAAGATATCCCCGAAGTCATACCAATAAAATTACTGTACTTGACTTTCTTGGAACATAGATTTCTCCATTCTAATAATTTTTATCACGCGAAAATGGCGAGTCTTTGTCTCACTCCGTAAACGAACATTACGACTCCCCTTTCTTTTCCTCCTTAATGTTACCACACATTCTGAAACTGTCTACGATATTTAGCTTCATCAAGTTCGGCGGTTTTAGCCAACTTTTATTTAAAATACTTTCTGAGATTAGCCTGTCACGGGTGCTGTTCAAACTCCCGACATCCCCTAAGCAATATAAGATGTAAAAATATAAAAATTGTTTATTTAACTTTAGAAAACTGTTTTCTCTGTGTGACCCTGTCATAAATTATAAAGTTTTGAGCCTATATTTTGATTAAATATATGATGGAATTTATACCGATTGTAATGTATGGACTGTCATATTTATTTATATATTCATCGAATAATAATGTTTGTGTTATGTTTCAAAAATTCAACTAATTTGGCTCCAAAAAAGCCAGTTAATTCTGCGGGTTCTTGTGATTTAATTAGTCTATTGAATTACAATTTTTGTAGGTAGATGGTGTAGTTTTCGCATAGCATTGCACTAAATTATTGTGACGATTTATTTTCAAGAATAAAAATTTAGTATGTTACATGACATAACATGAAGAGTTAAAATTGTATAGGATGTCCGATTTAGAATAATCCAGGTGATATCGACTTCCGTACTACTACAGCGAGACGAGAATGCAAATCACTGGATTTTATCCGGAATTAATTTATGTACTTTGACTAGTGTTTTTCGTAATTGTAAATATTTTCGTTAAATACACCCTATTAACATAAGGCGATAAAGTTCCCGGTGAAACACGCTCTATATAATATAGGATGCTTCACAAACGTGAGCTAAACTTTAACACTAGATTCCTTAGGAAAAAAACACATATGCCCTTATCTCCTAAGCTATTTTATTTATAAAATACAGGGTGCTAAAAATTCCTTATTCTAAAACGTCTCGAAAATCTTAAAGTTAAAACATGACGGTCAAAAGCTGAATTTCAGATGACATTATTATTATTATTATTAAATTATTTTACATTTACCATTTTGTCAAGACTGACCGGATTTGTTTTTGTTATAGAATTTGTAGAAATGGTATCGTTATATATTGGTCACAGTACATATGTTAATTCCGGGTAAAATCCAGTGATTTACATTCTAGTCTCGCTGTTGTGGTTCAGCCATCTGTATTGACAATATTCTTTTTTAGTGTCCTTCAGAAAGGTAGAATGGGGTCACATACGTCCTTACCTTAAATAGAAATAAATATTTATTATTGAGAGGGTTTTAGGAGCTTGAACTCCAATTTGGTTTTGAGAACGTTTGCAATGACATTGAACTCTCTTGATGGTTTTTAGTTTTTTAAAATGCATACCTTGTATGGGTGTTGCGAATTTCAATGTTGATGCATTCTGCATTTATTTTTGCGGTTTTTTTACAAACAGTCTAAAATGAGTATATACTTAATTACTAATTAATAATACATTTCCTCTAGCATTCTGCTATTATACCATTTTATAAATTGTATTATTTTACATTCACCATTCTGTCAAGGATGGCCGGATTGTTTTCCATAGAATTTGTAGAGATAGTATCGTTATATATTTATTGGTCATAGTACACAAATTAATTCCGGATAAAATCCAGTGATTTACATTCTCGGCTCGCTGTAGTGGTTCGGCCATCTGTTTTGATAAAATTATTTTACTTTAGTGCCTTTAGGAAAGGGATAAGGAGGTCACACACGTACTTTCCGAGCCTTTGATACTTTGGACATCAACTTTGTTCTGGTTAGGCTTTATGCAAATGGCCTGCGAGGAGGAATCCTGGACCTGCTGGCATCCTACCTTACGGATAGAAGGTTTTGCGTTAAGGTTGGTTGTGTTTTTTCAGATATGTTTGAGGTGGATGTCGGTGTGCCTCAGGGGTCTGTGCTGGGGCCATTACTGTTCTTGTTGTTTGTTAACGAAATAACTGAATACGTCACCGGAGGCTGTATCACTATGTTTGCGGATGACACCACGGTATTGGTCTCAGCACAGACTGCTGAGGAGCTCCGACTGAAGGTCGAAAGTATTATGGATCAGTTTGACAGGTGGTGTGCCAGTAATGGCTTAATACTAAATCTTAATAAAACTGTTTTTATTCACTTTAGATCTCGTAGAAATGTGCCAATTGTTGAAATTGACTCTGTGAAGCATACCGAGTGTACAAAGTTTTTAGGGCTCCATCTGGATGATACTCTATCATGGGGTGCACATGTTGAACATGTGGCATCTAAAATTAACTCAGGTTTCTTTGCAATTTATAGATTGAAGGATACCCTTAACATAGAGGAAGAACTGAATATTTACTATTCGTTGATATATTGTCACTTAAACTATGGTGTAATTTTTTGGGGAGATTGTGCTGAAAGCAGTAAAATCTTCATTGCCCAGAAGAGGGTTATCAGGTTGTTGTTTGGAATGCCGAATGGGGAGAGTTGTAAGCCTATATTTGTAAGGCATAGGATATTGACATTTCCTTGCATTTATATTTTCAGGTCCTTATTGTTTACTAGGCTGAATCTTGATGACTATCCCTCGGGTAGTGATTTTCACTCATATTTCACAAGATACGGGGACCTTTTAGCCTTGGATTCTCATAGATTAGCAAGGTGTGAAAGGTCTCCCGCTTATGTCGGGAAAAAGCTTTTTAATAAACTTCCCCAGTCGGTCAGAAGTCTTCCTGTGAATAAATTTAAAAATGTGATCAAGACTATTCTGTTGGATGGGGCATTTTACTCTGTAAGAGACTACTTGTCCCATTCATTTTAGTTTGTCTAGGTGTAAATCTAGTGGTGTTTTTTTTATAATTTAATGTTATGCAATGTACTTAGTATATAGGACTTTGACTTGTACATCCATATATTGTATGGCTTAAGTATCAATAAAGAAATATGAAATAGAAGTAAATATTTATTATTAAGTGGGTTTCAGGAGTATGAACTCCTAATTTTGTTTCGAGAGCGTTTGCAATGACACTGAACCCTCTTGAGTTGTTTTTTTAAATGTATACCTTGTATGGGTGTTGTGAATATCCATTTTGATGCATTCTGCATTTATTCTTGAGGCTATTGCATTTTATTTACTAAATTCTTCTATCCTCGCAGTCCAGGGTTTGCATATTTCGAGGCCATTTAGGAATTCAAAACGTATCCATTTAGTTCGTTTCAATTTGTCCCAACTTTCCTAGAAGAAACAGGGTTCATTAGGGCTTTTAAAACTTTAAAAAGATACCGAAATAACTTGAAGGACAAGTTGAGAATATCACATTTGGGATAATTACTTCTGCCTTATTTTATAGTCATTAATTCGTGGTGAAAGTTATTTGTAAGCTTATACCATCATAAATAAAATTCGATATTATATTGGTTCTAAATTGATTTTCTATACTCTATACTAACCCGTTTAATTTCTTTGCGTGGCTATGATATGTCTGGAATCGAATTGCATCTGGACTTGACATTTTTGACTTTCACGTATCGTACAGGACCGCATTTTTTTGATACTTTGCGACCAACTAGGAATGTGTGCTCTGAACTCTTATGTTATGGATCTGTGATTTAAAAAGTGGGACCGTTTTCTGTGAGTGTCGCAGCGCAGCACAAAACGAGTGGGTTCCGATTTTGGATGACGTCATTGACGTGGGATCAGGTGTCGTAACGCAACGTAATGAATTAAGAGAACTTGTATGGAATTCCATGAGTGACATGGGAGATAAAGCTTTTAGGGATTGGCTATTTTAGATTTTACAGGTGAGATTCCATTTCTTCTATATTCTACAACGAGAAATTGGACAAGGGACACTCTACAAAGCTCAGCCTTAGTGTTGATGTTCTGGTGGAATAGTTTTGTGAAATACCCTTGTAGGGATCTTCTATCAGACCCAGTTTGAATCTCGAGACAGTACCTATTCCTTACACTAGTGTATTATTTATTGGTTTGGTGCCTGGATAGCTTGGATTTGATTGCTAATTTTCATTGCAGAGGTTCCGTTTTGCCCATCTATTGAGCAGCCCAGCTGATTTCAGAGTTCTAGCAAATTTTAAAAACTCTTCACAGGTAAAATATTTATTGACTTTGATATTTTTGTTCCTTACTTATAAATGTTCCGTGCCTTGGACTTGAAGCAGTTCTTTCTAATCTGAGGTGAAGATAAATAAAATAAAATTAGAAAATAGTTAGCAAAAACAACATTAATAATAATTTTATTTATTGTTCAGGATTTCCTATGCATATTATGTTTGCAGTATCCTAATACCGCTTTTCGTGCTAAAATGTACCATAGCAAAGTTGGACGACATTCATCTGTAACCGCAGACTGTTGTTGGTCGATTCCTGGAAAACCGCCTGTTATATTGACCGGTCTGATGAACGACCGAGAAATAATTAAAATTTTCTACTCCGCATCCAGTTTCAGATTAATGAATGATAAAAGTATTTTATATTGTTCTTTCTCGCTGTTAATATTCGTGTTTAACATTATTTTTATTCATTTGGGAAACAGGGACGTTGAACACAAAACATTTACAGGAAGAATGAAAACTTTCAACGCTATTGATTGTTATGTTTCTATCTTACCACTGCTCAACGTCGTTAGTCTTAGTGGCCTGATGACACTGTCGTTTATTTATGGGCTTAATCATAATACCTCGTCACTGTATGTGATGTAAAATTGATTTCGTAAAAGAGCCCATTACCTATTTCGTTTAGAGGTAAAAAAACTACGTTATTAATTAAGTATTCCTTTCCATTAACCATCAACCATGTACCATGCCGTGTAATACATTCGTATACGTTTTCAACAAGTATTAATAGCTGAGAGGCAATTTGTGTTTATTTGTATGTACGTTCGGGTACAACGCAAAACAATGCATCAGCATATTTATTGTCGAATGGGTGGTCGTTAATTTCAAACAACACGACTCCACCTGAAAAATAATACGTTCTCGTTGCTTTCGAAACCTACTAATTGCTAGGATCGATGTTTGGTAGGATATGAAGAAATATTTTGTTGGATTTTTTAAATTTATCATTTAACACTTTAAAAAGTTATAATCTTGTTACAAACATACCTACATAGCAAAGTAGACCTATTTATTGTGATAAAGCGCCTTCTAAGTAACATATTGCATAGGTACATCAATCAAGATAATAATTTATTTTGACATAAATACCATATAATTGTTTTTTATAATGTGTTTTCTTCTTTGTTACAGGTAGGTGCAGTTCGAGAATAGCTAGTTATATGCATTTAACTACCCATGGATTGAAAAACTTGCGACCATGGTCTTATCGGAAGGTAATTTGGTGTATTTACTTTAAGATGCGCTCTAGCGATTTTTTACAACAAAAAGTAATAGTCAAGCTGGGAGACAATAGTCCGACAGACTTTTGTCTCCCACCTATTTCGCTCTAATCATTGTTCTGCAGAGCACAGGAACCAAAAAGACATGCGTATTCTAGTAATCACAACACACAGCTACCACTTTTGACTTAATACGGGTCGATCACCCCAATTCAGAATAATCGTTCTGGGATACTTCAATGGCCACGACACCAACTGGCTTAAACATCACAAGACCGACAATGAAAGTAGAGAAGCTGAAACATTTGCCATCAGCTGCGGGCTTACTCAACTTGTAGACGAACCAACTCAAATCTCAGAGAGAGGCAAATTCGCCGCCATCCTGGATCCCTTTCTAACCACCACAATTACAGTTGATCCGCCATTAGACACTTCTGACAACAAACTTATTACCACGGTTTGTGAATTACCACTTCTACAGAAGGATCCATCATTGCCTCGCAAAATCTGGCATTACAATTCTGCAAACTGGGACGATCTAAGAGAGTTCTACGTAGATTTTCCTTGGCTCGACATCTGCTTTGACACTGACGACCCGTCATCGTCAGTGTGCTGCGAAGAGATTAGATTACGCAAGTAATATCCTCAGGAATGGAAGCATACATCCCAAATTCCATCAAGTTACCGTCAAAAGGAAAACCCTAGTTCGACAGAAGATACGAAAGAGCTGTAGGTAGGAAATAGTAAGCCTACAAGGATTGGCAGCAGAATCAGACCGCTGAAAATCGCAATTATGTTGTCGAAGCGAGAAACGAATGCATCAAAGGATCGGGAATGAACGTTTGTGGCTCCAGGAATATTTGGTCGATAGCAAAGACAGTAAGTAATAACTTTACAAAAACGTCTTACCCACCTTTCAGACGAACGTGGCATCACGACGACTACAGCCAAGGAAAAAGCAAACATGCTCGCCAAAATGTTTTCATCGCACTCTACCTTGGACTTTCCCCAAGGCAAGGCTCTCCCCACCATATCGATCATCAACACTACCATGGCAGAAGTCGAATTTCATCATCGTCATATTCGTAAAATCCTTTAAGAACTAGATACGCAAAAGGCATCAGGACCAGACGGAATACCTGCCATCGTGTTAAAGAATTGCGCCGACGAACCAACACCCGTTTTTTTCAGGCTTTTTTCTCTGTCTTAAGAAAAAGGGATTTGCCCATCTTCTTGGAAAGTCGCTCGAATGCAACCTGTTCCAAAAAAAGGCAAGAAAACCACGTTCTCAAACTATAGCTCAATTGCCTCGCTTGCCATAATTTCCAAAGTAATGGAACGTGCAGTCAATCAGCAACAACTCAAGTACCTTGAGAACAACAGAATAATCAGGGATAATCAATACGGCTTTCGCAAAGAGAGATCGACAGGAGCTATATTGGTCTATGTCACTCATATATGGAGTAGGGCAATTGAAAACTACGGAGAGTCTCGAGCGATTGCGTTGAATATTTCGAAGGCATTCGACAGAGTTTGGCATGACAGACTGCTCAACAAGGACGGCAAGCCTCTATTTGCAGCTGGATTGCCAGTTTCCTTAAGAATCGATCTCTGCACGTTGCAGTTGATGGACACATCTTAGACACATTCACTATTAACGCGGGCGTGCCTCAAGGCGCAATACTTTCACCAACTCTGTTTCTTATCTATATTAATGACCTGCTGACCGAAACGAATAATCCTTGTTTACAGTTTTGCAGATAACAGTACCCTTGTCTCCCAATTTAGATCCCAGCGACTGAGACTTATCACTACAAACAGGAGTAGATTACAGCAATTAATCAAGACCTGGAGAAAGTTCAAACTTAGGGCGACAGAAATTTGGTCCAGTTCAATGCAGCAAAAACCCAAGCAGCCACATTTGGGGTGCCGCACCAAATTATACTCTAAGGCTGCTGGATTCCATTCAGAAGAGAGCTGTGCGTCTCGTCAGCGACCCGGAGTTGACCCGGAATCTGGATAGTCTGGAACACCGCAGACATGTGGCCGAGATGTCCCTGTTTTACAGATACTTTCACGGCAGATATTACCAGGATTTGGCCCGCCTCATCTCGCCTCTGGTAACGCCTGTCAGACAGTCACGACGGATGGCAAAAACGCACCAGTTCGTCGTATAACTGGAAACACCTAGAACATCGCTTTACGAGAACTCCTTTGGCTGGCGCACTGCCTCAATATAAAACTCACTCCCTGGACATCTGTTTTCCCCTAATTACAGCCTACAACTATTCAAGAACCGTGTCAATCAACATCTTCGCACACATATCGCTCGTCGGGCGCCATAGGATCTCCCTTTAGTGTGTGTGCCACTGCCATAAAAAATAGTCAGGAAGAGTGTAAATTCATAGACATTGTTATTTTTTTTACCGAAGTACCTTTATCACCTTTTTCTCACCTGATTTTATGCTGAGCTACGTTAGAGGAGCGTGACGATGCACACTAGTATTTATTAGAACAAATAGTTAATTGACACTGATTTTTTTAGAAACAAATTATTACAAATTAAGGAATATATATATATATATAATAAAATAGATTTACCTAGCTTGCAAATATTTGTCAAAAGTATTTCATCCGGGAACGTGGCATAAAGTCACCTGGTTAAATCTAAATTGACAAAACTTATATAACAGAAGCAAAATGAACTGCTTATAAGTAATAAATTAGTACTTTTTTTTCGTTACATTGAAGCTGCAAGATTTACGTATATTTCGACGAATTTTCAATCAGCCTAGTTAGACTCAACGCTACGTTTTTTGTTTATATAATAATTATGTTCTTTATATAATTTAAATTTTGAGAATATTATTAAAAGTCAGAAGTGGGATAGACTGCCTTGAAGCTCTGATTAATTTTCGTGACAAGTAACGCATTTTAAATGAAAAAAAAGTAAGAAAATATTATCTGCTGAATAAAACAACGATATTTTAATTATTCCATTAAAGTCGCTCATTACGCAATTTGAATGAAAAAGATACTCAACAAATTACATAAAAATGCTAAATATTAATAATGAGACTTCTCCGAATTTATAAGCAAAAAATTAAAAGTGATTTTCAAAATTTTGATTAGAGAAATGGAACTAGAAAAAAAGGGGGCTAATTATTTTTTCAACAAAACGTGGCCCTATAATCAATTTAATATATTCCCTAAAAATATACAGAAAAAGCAAGAACTCAGAATTAAGGTTTTTTTGTAAAGGCTCCACTCTAATGGATTCAAGTTACTTCTTTTATACGATTTTTTTTTTGTAAAAAGACATAGATTTTCCCTAGAAAGCTAGAAATAGCCCCCAACTGCTAAAATTATAATGGTAAATAATTAAGTGTAGATTTAGATTTTTATACTGAAAAGTAATATTATTATTTATCATTTTAATCACAGAGCTATATTACAGAGCAACAGCAGCACAATTGATCCTCTGCGCATGGAGGATCAATGGTCCTGCCGTTTCGAATATTTCCTTTCCTTCTGAAAATGTACACTGTATGACAATGTGAACAATATATAAAATCAGTGTATTTCTATTAGAAAACAAATATAGAGAGTCGGCGATAATACTAATAAGTGGCTCAAAAGCATGCTAAAAATCACATGGCAGCTGGTGGCCTATTTACATAAATGTAGAGTAGTCTAGGCTTTAGCATTTAAAAGCAAGTCAATGGTGGCAAAACGCTATCGAGCTCAACAGAAATACAAAAAATAAAAATAAACTTCCGCGGTCTTGCCAATTATCCCAAGTCTAGTAGTGATTACAGTTTGATTTAATAGGTCGGTAAAAGCGTTTGGGTTACGAAAGGATGCCAATTTTCTTTCCGACGTAAGCGACGGGCGTCTAACCTATTTTTTTTCGTTCAGTTGACTCTAAATTGACCTTTAAGGTGAAAATCGATACTTTAAAAGATGATCTGTGCTTAAGACAGAAATGAAAACTTCAACATGCCGAGTATAATATTATGACATTTTATATATTATTATGTTCTTTGTGTTCTATATTTTCGATGTTTAAAGTAAAATTTTACCTCTAAATGTTCCATAAAATTGGCAGAAACCGCAGCTTATCGCGTGAAAATATCCAAATTCTTCGATCCAGGCCATTTCTCCATCTTCAAATCATTTTAAATTGTATTTCAGACAAATAAATCTACTTAATCCCCAAAAAATGTTTACGTTTTCTATGAGATTTCACGCAATTAAAAGTATAAATCTACATATTTTAATCTAAACGTATGATAAAATATGGGAAGACGTACCTTTAAATGCCCCATAAATGATGATGCTATAAAAGGCATTATATAATGCATTGAAAGTATAACTATTTATTGAGGCTCGCAAAATGGCCAAAATATGGAAAGCTTTGAAAATGTTTTGTCTATTCTGCAGGTTTCAATTTAACGTCGATTTTCTCGTAAAAAAACTTTTTTATAGCAGCAAGGAAAGAGCCACCACGTGTGTATTTTCTTAGCATCAGCCGTACGACATCGGCCAATCCATCCACCACCGGAAACCAATGCAAAGAGCAAAGAACAAAAACAATAGGCAATTTTCAGAGCCATCTCTGACAATTGCTAGCCTAAACGTCAAGGGAATTACCCAGAACAATCAAGATCTAATTTCCCTGACTATGCCAAATCCACGAATGGGACGTATTATGCCTACAGGAAACACATAGAGACGAACAAGCGCACAGGCCCAAAATAAAAGGGATGCGACTTACCACCGAGGCACCACACAATAAATAGGTATAGCAGCGCAATATCCCTCAAACCCGACATTAACATAACATTCACAAGTAAACCCGTAACAAATGGTACTGAGATCCTTACCATAGAATGTGGACCATTCATGCTTACATCAGTCTACAAACCTCCAGATGGAAAAACCGAACTGAATATGCCAGAAAACTTGGAAAACCAAAAAACACAATTTATCATAGGCGACTTCAACTGCCATAATATTAACTGGGGTTACACAGAAACCGACACGAACGGCTCCATTTTGGAAGAATGGATGGTAAGAAAAACTTCTCACTGCTTCACGACTCAAAGCTACCTCCCTCATGAGTAAAATCTGGAAGCGAGGTTGCAACTCAGACAACTGCTTTATTAGCAGTAACATCCAGGACTGTTGTGTCAAAATTGTCTACGAAGCAATCCCCAAAACCCAGCACAGACCTATATAGGCATCCAGGTTTTCTGGGCTATGAGATCTGCCAGAATGGGCAGACTTTATTGAGGAGTTGGATGAAGCAATCAAAAAGGTCGACGCTACACCTAGTAACTACCCAGACTTTGTGGACATACTGTGCAAAGTATCAAAAAAACATATTCCAAGAGATTGTAGACAAAACTTTATTGCAGGCCTGACAAGTAACACGAAAGACATACTTACCAAATTTGAAGAGTTATACTCAAAAGACCCCTTTAGTGACGAAACAATAACATGTGGAACAACCCTCATGACCACACTTAGCGAAACGAAACAAAGGAATTGGATAGAGACCCTAGAAAAGATGGACATGATACACAGCAGTAAGATAGCATGGAACCCAATCAAGAAACTTTACTGTGACCCCAAGCAAACTCAAAAACCACCCAAAGTATCAGCCAATCAAGTAGCCCACCAACTTTTCCTAAATGGAAAACCAACGAAAAAAGGCCAGAAAACACGAGTATATCGCAATATCCACAGCGAAAACAATTACTTTGCACTCCAATTTACAATAAAAGAACTCAGCGATGGCATAAATACGTTGAAAAACGGAAAAGCCACCGGAGTGCGTCGAACAAATCAAACATTTTGGGCCTGGCCCAAGAACTTGGCTCCTACAACTCTTCAACAATATCCGAGAGACATTTAAGATGCCTCAGCTATGGAAAAAATCAAAAGTGGTCGCCCTTCTAAAACCAGGGAAAGACCCCGACTCTCCAAACAGCTATCAACCAATCTCTCTGTTGTGTCACCGATTTAAATTCTATGAAAGACTGATATTAAACCGAATTAGCAGTATCGTCGATTCAAAAATCATACACAAACAGGCTGGGCTCAGACCTGGGAAATCATGCACCGGCAAATTTTGGCGCTCACAGAGCACATAGAAGAGGGATATGAAAACAAAGCAATTACGGGTCTTGCCCTTGTCGACCTGACCGGTGCCTATGACACCGTAAACCAACGCAAATTGCTGTCAAAAGTATATGACATAACGGGGGATTACCGATTGGTGAAAATGATAGAATCATTGAGGAAAACCGCCATTTCTAGGTCACCCTTCAAGGGAAAAAAAGCCGCTGGTGAAATCAAAAAAACGTCCTCGCTCAAGGAAGCGTTTTAGCCCCGATTCTGTTTAACATTTACACCAACGACCAACCTACACCGGAAGACACAAAATACTTTGTATACGCAGATGACTTGGGTATCACGGCCCAAGGGAGAACCTTTGAAGAGGTTTAAGCAAGGTTAGAGAACGCTCTAGGTATCATGTCTGCCTATTATGAGGAGAACTTCTTAAAACCAAATCCTTCCAAAACACAGGTGAGTGCATTCCACCTTCACACACGACTAGCCAATCGTAAAACTTAACATCGTTTGGAACGGAAAAACCCTTGAGCACACAGATAAACTCATATACCTCGGAGTCACACTTGATAGATCCCTAACTTACAAACACCACTGCGAAAAAAACCGGCCAAAGGTGGCTGCAAGAAACAATATATTAAGCAAACTAACCAACACACTAAGTGGGGCGCTAAACCCGAAGTCCTTAGATCGACCGCACAAGCCTATGTTTCTCTACAGCCGAATACGCATGCCCTGTATGGTCAAGATCGGCGCATGCCAGGAAGCTCGATGTAAGCCTCAACGAAATTTGTAGACTTGTAACAGGGTGCATGAAGGCTGCACTGCTAACCAAGCTTTACCAAGCAGCATGTTTTCACAGTCCCAACTCACGCAGGGAGGCACATGAATTTAACCAGAAGTTTAAGACAACATTCGACAATCGGGCAACACCAAGAATCACAAAGACTAAAATCTAGGCGTCGATTCCTCAGCAACCCCCTGGATAAACCACCCGCAAACTAGCCTCTGTCAGAAAGCCCGCCGAATGGTGTTTCGTACAACTTCAAGACCTGGAGACGCTAAACCGCATCAGAACAGGAGTTGCCCCGGTAAAAACCAACCTGATCAAATCTTGCGCGATACTGACGACAAGTGCGAATTGTAGATGAGACAGGATATGGAATACCTACTAGAGTGCGTCAACTGACCCGTACCTGTAACATCGACGATTTATGGCAAAGCAAACCTGAAGCATTGGACGTGGCCCAATATTGGGCCGAGAAATTGTAGAATATTCCGGACACGAAAAAGTAAAGTAAGTTTATAGCAGAGCAGAAGATCACGAGGTTTACGAATTTGAAATTGATTTCTTCAAAATCAAAATTAAAAAAAAAATCATCAATTCGGCATTTTCAATCGGATCGTTGCGATTTTTTTCTATATACTCTGCTCACATCCCACCTTTTTAATGTACGAAAGTTTGGTTGCTCCAGATTATTCGGTTTTCCCGTAATAAAAGATTAAGTGGTGGAGAGTTTAAATTCAATTAGCTCACCGTATATAAAAGGCATCATAATTTCCAAAGCGTAGTCTAATATATTCTTTTATAAAGAAAATTGCTTTTCGAAAAAAAAAAAATTTTACGTGCGTAAAATACTCCCTTTACGCACTCTCTAAAATTTGTATAATATGCAGTGCGTAAAGTATAGGTATCTGACATTTTTTGACATTTAATTTGAAATTAATTTTATGATATTTTTGTGTTTTCATATATTTTTTGGTAGTAGAAAAAAAATTACGCCACTCATGTGTAAAGTACCCTTTTTTATTCATAAAAAAAGGCTACTTTACACACTTATTGCATAAATAACAATTTTTGATCTAGAAAGCACTGTTTTTACATTTTTTCTGAAAGGTCCATTTTCCAGATATCTTCGAAACAGGGAAGTATTTAGAGAGTTTCCTATCGAACTGTCGTCTCAGTTTTTTCGATCATTGCGCCTTTTTCGGCTCTAGAACGTCCCAAAATAAAAAATCTCGCCATTTTCTGATATGGTTCGGAGGATCATCAAAGAGAACATGTTCATAAAATTATACAAAATTGTTGATTTTTTTTCGACAGTTATCGTGTATCAAATAGGGCTCGGAATTCTTAAAATATAAATATTCCAATAGTCGTTTGGTATTTTATTCGCATGGGCAAATAATTCGAATATCTATTTGAATATTCCAATATTCCAGTTGTTGAAATTTTGTCGAGAGTTATCGTGTATCAAATAAAGCTCGGAATTTTTAAAACATAGTCGTTTGATATCTTATTCGAATATATATTTGAAAAGTCGAATATTCAAATAGTCGAATTTTCGAATTGTTGAATTTTTTTGGACAGTTATCGTGTATCAAATAGGGCTCGGAATTCTTAAAATATAAGTATTCCAATAGTCGTTTGGTATTTTATTCGCATAGGCAAATAATTCGAATATCTATTTGAATAGTCGAATATTCGAATTCTCGAATTTTTTAACTAATAACCAATTCAAATTTAGATTTAGAATAGTGGAATATTTGAATTATGCGAATACAATTCCGAGCCCTAAATTATATTTTGAAACAAAGCATATGCATACACGGATAGAGGGCCCAAGAATTAGAGGACAAATGGACTAAAACTTTCCGCAAAAATAGTAAAATACGTTCTACGAAGCGAATTTTGGATTCTTTTTATACAGAGTGCTCAAAAATTACGAAAACATGACTTTCATAATCAAAATAATTTTGAAAATAAATTTTTTAAAACAGCGAATTTAAAGTGGAGTAAATTTAAATTACGAACAAAAGCCTACATATTTTTTGTGCGATAAGCAGTTTCACATTCAAACATTTGAATATAGTCGAATAGTTAAATAGTCGAATAATCTAACAGTCAAATATTCAAATGGTCGAATATTCGAATAGTTGAATTTTTTAAATAACAAAAAACTCAAATTTAGAACTGTTGATTATTCGAATACAATTTCGAGCCCTAGTATCAAAGCGATATATTGCCCCCAAGGATTGCCGAAAAACCTACCAAATACAAGATTTTGGAAAAAAAAAATAAATAAGAATGAAGCAATAACAAAACTAAAATACCGTTGCCGAGATAATTATTTCAGAAACATTTCAAGTCAAATTGGAATTTAAGGGTTAAAAATCTGCTTACGGATGTCTTTCTTAATATTA
The DNA here is from genome assembly GCA_016904865.1 of Pissodes strobi. Lineage (NCBI taxonomy): Eukaryota > Metazoa > Arthropoda > Insecta > Coleoptera > Curculionidae > Pissodes > Pissodes strobi. Next base: position 541,096 of record MU182007.1, on the reverse strand, counting down.
TTTTTCGTAATAAGGAAACCTTCTTATATAAAGTAGCTTTAAGCAGATTTTAACCCTTTATCTCCGATTTAACTGGAAATTTAGGTATCTCACAACGATATTTTAGTTTTCATAGTACCGAATTTTATTCACTTAACATTGAAAAACGGTGTGTTGTGCCATTTTCGAGCTGCAATTACAAAGAAAATACTAATTATTTCGAACAAAAATAAAGTACACGATAAGGCTGGCACACCACCATAAAATTAGCGTCTAAGCGGTTTATCCGGAGTGCCAGAATTGCCAAGAACTATTACTTCCATTTCTAGTACGGCACCTTCGAGCATTTTAAGCTCGAATTTAAAAGTGCAACTTCCTCTTATTTCGAACCGCATATTACTATTTATGGTCATTTCGGAAAACGCTCGCCAATTCAGCGACAGCTTTGACTGAGCGAAAAACCCGTTGCCCTATTTCTCCCGTATACAATGTGTATACAATTTGAGTTTGCGGAAATATCACGGATATATTCGCGTAATTTGGGTTTACGGTTATTTTTATTTACGATATGGCACAACAACAATTGTGTTGTATTCGCGCTAAAGCGCGCAACCAGCTTCGAGCGCAACTATTCTCCTCATATTATGCGACCTTGTGTTCCGATTTTGCAGCGAATTTAGACTTTTATTGCAGCGGCAACGTCAGAAGTTAAGTATTTATTGTCACTGCTTTTATACGTTATTGTTAACGTAAATCATTTATATACCCTTGCCCTATGAATTCTTTAACATCGTACAACGGTTATTAAAATGGCGAAATATTTGTAGATGTAACAGAACCAATTTCATTGAAAAATAACGTAATATACACAGACAGAAAAAAGAAAAGTTCGCCTTAATGACAACAGAGTTTGACGTGAACAAGGATACAAATCCAACTTACATAATATGTTGTGTTTTCATCTCACCGAAGAAACGGTTGATTAAATCAAATACCTTTCGTCCGAGCCTAAATAAATTTGGTATTTACTAGATTAAGGCTCTTTCTAAGCTTGACTGAAAGGCAGTGTGCGATAACATCGCCTCTGATATTTTTTATATGGGTTATTTTCACACGAATATATGTAATGCTTATGCAACACCTGAATTGCAAAAGATCAGCTAAAAATATATAATAGTTCTTTATAATTTAAATGCTTATAAACAGACTGAAAAAAAGAATCTTGTGGAAGAAATGATATGAAACTAATTGAAAAGTTTCGCACTTTTGAATAACTCCATACATTTGGGAAAATCACTGCAAAGAGGGCTTATTATGCTTGTTCAAAGTCGATAAAGGTTAAATCAATACGGATAAGTAAAGGTGTACTTGGCATAAGAACCAAGATATCTTATTAGACGAAATTTTTCTTTTAAGTCACCCCATGTTACTTTAGATAAAGGATCAGAACTTTTAATTGAAATAACACTTTTCTTTGCCCAAACGCTTGTAATTTTGATAAAAAATTTAAATTTTTTGATCCAAGGATTTTTGATCTCGACTAGCGAAAGCTGAGAAAATTTGCTACAAGATGAAGGAACAGTCGCGGGAAATCGGCGCTTTCCTACAACTTATGGGCGTCTGAAAATAAAGTTACGTTTTTCCTGTCATCGTGGGGATGGTGAATTTTTGCACCACACCTTAAATTTTGTCCGTTTCTTTTGAACAACTCTGCATACGTATTGCGATGAAAAAAGGGGCTTGCCGCCCATATATCAGTTGATTAAATATTCTATATCCATAACTCGAAAGGTCGTTATTTCTTTAGATTTAATCGTAACGATGCATTCAAGTATTACGTAAAAAATCGTTCCCTTTGTTTCATAACACTAACCCATAAACGAGCATCAGTTCTTGAAAGTAAACGGCTATTCAATTTCTAACGGTGAAGACTTCACACACAGTATGTTAATGTTACGGCCTATGAATGAGTGTGTGTGCCTTTACTTTCTGACCAATATTTGTGTTCCGTAATCTACACGGAAAAACATGTTCTGTTATTTTCGATACGCCGAATCTCAGGGGGCACTTTGTTATGATTTCTAAGTTACGAAAATGTGAGAGAGCATAAGAATTTTCTTCTAAAGCTACAGCTTCTTAGGCCACTTTATATATACAGAATCGATAATTATCGTACATCTCTAGCAACACGCTGTGGTCTACGTGACGGGATGGTGCTGCGAACGCATTTTGGAAAAGATTAGGGATTCTTTCTTTATTTAATTCATGTTTTGTTTATAGGGAAGTCTATGAGACAAAACCCTATTAGATTTTAGCGCCATCAATATGACGAATCTTTAAAAGATTGGGACACTTAGCAACATTATTGTTTCATGTATTTGTATTTCAATGATGACTAAATCATAATACGAATATACAGAGCGTTATCAGAAAGTTATACATCCCAACACCTTTTAATATAAAAAAAATAATCCCATTTCATGCGGACTTAAATGCGACACGCCTACTGTCGGTGGTGGAAGCTGCCTAGATATTTTGGTACGTTGCCAGTCACAATATTAGGGTCGTCAGAACTTTTTAAGAAAAATAATTATTTCTACGTAAGCCCTAGAATATATATTTGAAAAAGCCACATCCAAGAATTTATTTAGATAAAATTACTTTATATAATCAACTGGAGCCGACAGATTTTTTTCTCAGTGTAGCTCACGGATGTGAGAGAGATAACCGACTCCTAATCGCGTAGTATATAACGGGACTAGTAGGCACATAAGTTGTTGCTTATTTTATTGCCTTGCCCAGCAGGATAATGTAAAATGCGTATGGGGCTTCGGGGAAATAAAACTAGTAGCTAATAGTTTTACTGGCGGACGAAAAACGAGATGTTATTTTCATGATAATATTTAAATCCAAAATGCAAGAATGCGCAATCATATGAAAAGTATACAGTGACCGTCTAAAGTTATTAAGGAAAAACTACCGCTTACCTCTCGAAGCTTACGAATGTGTTTTGTACAGAGGGTCTTTGATTATATTTACGTGGATTTTGGGGCATTTCTTTTTGAAGATAGAAAAAAAAAGTTTTACACAAAAATTCTAGGTTTTTCCCATATTATCTTTTGAAATTATCAGGGATAAAAATATTGTTTATATGTTTTCACGGATGGTGGAACATGTATAAACAATATTCCGGATCGTCTTGAAATTCTTCAAGTTCACGACGTTTGGTAAGAATCGCATCTGGAATTATCAAGTGTTGCTCGCTCCGCTTCTGGGCTCGAACTCGGGGTTGGGTTAGTTCTCATTCAATTGCTCTTATTAATTACACACAAAATTCAACCCTTGGGTCTGGATCATCTTTCATGAGAGCATCCAGTGTTTTTATTTCATATGGATGAAACTTTTTTTTAGGACTCTTTGGACACTTTTCGCACTCCCTTCACACGATTTAGCATCAATTTTTTTTCCTTTTTTTCTTCTGGATCTGATATTGGAGCATCGTCTCTTTGTAATGAAGTTTAGAAAAATCGTATTTCGAAAACTGATCCTTTTCCAAGACCGCGGTGCCCATTTTCGAATTCCGCAGGTTCAAAAGTAGTAGCAAAAAATTTAATTTTTCCCAAAAATTTTGAAAATTGATGTGTCGATATCGAATTGTGTCTTTACCTAAATAATTACAATAATTTTCAGACCCCCGGATCCAAGTCAAGCGTCTATAACGAAAAACCATCTTATTATATTAACTACGGATTATAGTTCGCTCTATTTGAAAGCCTATAGCACATTCCTAGGATTTTTGACTGATTTTCGGACTAACCCGAGCCGTTTACGTAAAATAAAATAAACTGAGCGTTCGTTAACATGAAGCTAATGCTTCGAGCTTAACGCTGCCGGGTAGAATGCACTCCCGTGTTTACAGTTTACGTGTATATACATACACTGTTTCTGAATGGTTTGTTTTTACCGCAACTGCCATTTATTTTATGATTTTATGAACTTTTAAACGATTTTTCGCGACAGCTGGCATGCATCAGTACCATTGATTTTAGTAATTGACTGACGCCTAATGGGAATATTATCGAGATAATATTATTGGACGTCCGTTGAAGGAAATTTAGCAAGTTATTCGAAATAACTATAAACAATAGTTTTATTGCACAGAAAAAGTATTCAAGAATGGAATTTGTCTTTATGTAACATTCGCCAAACTTTTCGAAATTATGAAAGTAATAAAACATCCCGGAAGCCGATAAAGGTCCAGTATTACATTGGCGTACCTACCTACTTTTTGTTCGATACAAACATTATTGCTCACACACCTTCCTATAATAACTTTCATATTAGAGAATAAGTGACTTAATGTTTAGTTATCTAGAGATGGGTTTATTACTTATTTAGAGAAATTTATAAATCTAAAATTAAGGCTAGGCTCTTTTCAAAATTATGGTTTGCTCCAAGAATGCATAATTATTATTATTATTATTATTATTATTATTATATTTCGTTTCCTATTTTGACAAATCCCGTTCATTCTAATTCGCTCGTTCATACTTTAATATTTTACGGCAGTTAATTAATGCGTAGATTTATTATTCAAAGGTCATCTCTAAAAGAAATACACAAAAGCTTTTTTACAACGAAATTTACGCCTGAAATGAAGTCGTTTAGATAACAAACCAATCGAAATTTAAAATATGACCCACTTCCGAAGTAGCTGATAACATTACCTTGTTAAATATCCATTAATAGTTGGATAATGGCTATGTGAAATAGTATACAGTCTATATAAAATTATTTCTCAAGTGCTATCGCCGATTATATACCGGTATTTTTTGACATACTGACGACACTATTATGTATACTAGAAGCACAATTATTCAAAATTTCCCCGAATTCCCTAAGTCTTGCTCTGAATAATTAACGATTTCCAACCTAAAAATTTACTAATTAAGCCAGTACAAAAATCCCTAGTTCCTCTGGTGTCATTTCTTATATTCAGCCATCCTAAGCGTGGTCCTCACACTTTACAAGGTACTAAAAGGGAATAAACAGGTTTCTCTTGACCCCTATTTATATTTTTTTTCTGTTAAACATTTGTTGTAAAAATTAGTTGATCGTTTCATTTTAGAAATATGTTGATCTCGTGTCAGAGATCCGTTAATCTCGATCCTTAGTACAAGAAAAAAAATGAAAATAAAAATATTATATTTTGCTTTACCTCACCCTGCTTGTAGTTTAGATATTAGTTTATGTTAGTTCGAGTTATTTGGAATAATTTAGGTTATTCCTGGATATTTTGGGTTATTTGTGATTTAGGAAATAAAACGTGCAAAAGTTAATTTTTTTTTGTTGAAAAGGTGACTTTATTTCAATTATTAAATGTCAGATTTATAATTTCGTTATTTTAAGCTACTTTAGGTTAGGTTGAATTATTAATTGAACTACAATCTTTTAATTTCACGTTTATCATAATTAATCAAGCTTCCAAATGAAATCACCACTCATTTCGTTTCCGACCAATTTTAACCCATACTAACGCAAACCAAGGACATTACAGAATCTCAACACTGGATTCTTTAAAAATAAATAAAACTTTAAAGAAATGAAATAATAATACATACGCAAGATAAATTAGTTATTACTGTTCGAAACAATTTTCGTAGTTTTTTGTGTTAAATTTATCCCACGTCTTTTCACTTGGCCATCAATGGTCCGGCCATCGTAGCCAAGACAACTTTAACCCCCCCCAAGTCTTAGTATAGTATATCTGACCTAGATTGAACCGACATAAAAACCTCATTTAATGTAGCTGCTTGGAGGTTCATAATATGCCCGTTCGATTTAGATTCGATTATACATACACAAAAATCCTCAAGTTTTGTACGAAAAAAGCACAAATTTGGCAACTCTGTAAAACCGGTACACTGCATCGGCTATAGAATTTAAGGCGTGCATCGCGTACAGTGGGAATCCCACCTACATGGAGCCATTATTGACAATGTTGCCTGTTTTATTTTTTCCTGCTCTTGGACATAGCGAGTTTCCAACTAAATCGATAAAATAAATCTGTTGAGTAAACAACCAGGGTAGTTCGATCTTTCAAAGTCACCCCCTACTCAGGTTATAATTAAAAAGAGCGCTACACCAAAGGAGTGACGTACGAGAGTACATTTTCAAGTAAAGCCCCCGTAGGCAGATCACGAGGCAGAGAATGGTTTGTGTAATCTTTCAACTCCACCATTACGTTTACAAGTGTAAAAACATGGAAGCTAATTAATCTGAAAGCAAATCAACGCCGGCCAGTAAGCTGTGTGTATTCGAAAAATCCGGCAAAAATTTTTTTTTAATTATTTCTTCTTTAGCAGACTATGGCGCCGTTTAACCCTCCCATCTGTTGCTGATGCCTATTTATATTTTCTCCCTCCGACGACAGTTTCCCAATTATATTGGCAACGGATTTAAATTGGGCTCGAGATTCAAGTGAAAGTTTTCCAAAAAATAATGCGTGGGGGCGGCTTGTAATATTTCGGGAGATTAAATGAAGCTGGGTAGCGTTTTCAAGTATTTTATTATGGAAGGAGAAGAGCGTGCTGATGTGTACATCTGATGCGTAAATATGGTAATATTTATATACAAGAATAAGATAATTCGCCATCATGAATCTTTCACGAATAAAAAATATGAATTTTTCTCTTAGAAGAAGGCCATAGGTATAAAATTCGTAAAAGAACAGTGTGCCACATCGCAGGTAATTCAGAAATATGGATAAGAATCAAATGTTGTCCCAATCCTATCCAATGCCATTTCATTTATTCACTGAAATCCAGACACTCAAACAATTCAACTAAAACGTGATTACAATTTTTACGTGACCTTTAAGTGCTCGAACACGTCGACGATGTCTTTTTTTTAAATGTGTATTTTTTAATAAACGATTAACAAAAATTTTGCGAAATTTACGTTCAAAACAGCAGACCCGTGATTCAAAAATGAACCAAATAAGATAGAAAACTGCGGTTTTCACTGTTCAGTAGGGAAGAAGTGGTTCTCTAAATCTTGAAAATTGATGTGTTGATGTCAATACCGAATTTCCTTGACTCCTTTCAAAAAGTCGAAAAAATTTAAAATCCATGTAATACGTTTACCGACTAATTCGATAGCGTGGATGACGAAAGAATTAGCAGTTTTTCTCTAGTCGATCGGGATTTCCAGTTTTTCATAAAAATTTCGCCAAAAAAGTTCAAAACTGCAGACCCTCAAAAAATCGTGATTCAAAAATGTTACCAAATACGATATTCAGCAATCAATAGAGCAGAAATGACTATAAATCTTCAAATTACCAAGTTCTTATAGCATAATTTATGGCTCCTATAGGCGCCCAAAGTTGAGTTTGGGGTTTTAAATTTATATTTCGAAAACTAACTTTTTTTGGAGAAAACGGTGATCATTTTCGAATTCAGCAGGTTTGAAAGTATAAGCATCGGATCAGAAATTGTAATTTTTCCAGAAAATTTAAAAAATCGATGTCGAATAAAATTTTCGTTACCTTCCTTCAAAAAGTAGAAAATTTTTTAAATCAATGAAAATGTGTTTACCAGCTAACTTGCTAGCGTAGATGACGAAAAAATTATCAGTTTTTCTCTAGTCGATCTGGATTTTCAGTTTTTCATAAAAATTTCGCGACATAAAGTTCAAAACTGCAAACCCTCAAAAAATCGCGATTCAAAAATATAAAAAAATACAATACAGGAAACTGTGATTTTCATCATTCAATAGAGAACAAATGACTATAAATCTTGAAATTACCCGTTTCTTGTAGCAAAATTTATGGCTTCTATAGGCGCTCAAAATTGAATTTAAAAATTATAAAAAAACGGTACCATATTTTGAAAACTAACCGTTTCTGTAGAAAACTGTGATTATTTTCAAATTCAACAGGTTCGAAAGTATAAGTATCAGATCAGAAAATGTAGTTTTTCCGGAAAATTAAAAAATTATGTCGGTTCAAAGTTTTCGCTACCTTCCTATAGTTTCCTTCCTATAGCTAAAATAGGTGTTATTTTTGGCAATATATTCCTTAGATATGGAGTTCTGTATCATTAAAAATTTATTTACATTTTAAAATACGGAAGTTAGAGGAAGACAAGCAACTAGATCTGGCAATTTATTGAGGAAATGAGGACCGTAGTACTTCTTGCAGTTACGGTTGGCATTTATTCTAGTAAAATCAATTCTGATTTTAGCATTGTTTATGGTATTTGCTCAAGAAGGCTGTTGTGTGTTTCATAAATATTCAAATTCTCGTTAACAAAAATCAGACACTGGAAGATAAACAAAGATGGCAAAGTACGCATTCGCAACTTCCTGAATTCTTCTCTCACGTTATATCTATCCTTAGTCCCTATGATTACACGAAGAGCTCTTCGCTGCGAAACAAACACTTGTTTGGCCGCCGAAGCATGGCATGTTAATGCATAAGAAACGTGCGACATAATAAGAGCACGAAATGCAGTTTTCATTATTATATCGGAGACAATCTCCGTTAAGTTTCTTAAAAGAAAGATGTTTGATGAAATATTTTTACAAATGAGGTTTCCAAGATAACAAGGGATCCAAATGAACACCCAAAAATGTTACACTCTCTGAGTTGTTAGCACGTGAACCCTCTATGAGAGAAAAACACTTTTTGCTTCATTAAAGGTAAGCTGCATAGGTACTTGAGAAGCACGACCCTAGTCCCGACTGTGTCTGTAAAGAATCAATGATCATGGTGCAGGTCATTCAGTATCTCATTGGAGCAAGCATTGGTCTTGTTATCCGCGAAGAGAGAAGATCAGATTCCATCAATTCTATTTAAATACAATACGCCTCTGGTTAATTCCTGACAGCCATGCAGACAACACGTTCCTGGCGTCTACAACCTGCTTCCTCTCATTAAGATAGGCTTTTCATTAAATTCAAACTCAAGTGTGAGATATTCTTTAAATCATTCAAAAGATATTCATGACAGACACAGTTGAAAAAAAAAAACACAAAAAACAGCACCCCCAAGTAATTCTTATCCTCAAAACTATTTACCATCCTCTCAGTCAGATGAATTATTGCATCTATAGCAGATCTCCACTTTGCAGTGAGTCTGGAGAAAAATTAACCCATGCAAGAAAGTCTAATCTAATCTGATCTACTAACTACCATTTCTTTAAGCCAAACAAAAACATTAAAGTTAAAAACTTTCGGAACAAGACGGCTTCGCCTGCGCCAGTTCATCCCTGTCTCAAGCATAATATTTCCTTGCCAGACACGATTGCACGCTATGCATCGTTGCATTGCATAGGAAAGACCTTTTTGCATAAAGACGAGGCATTATAAAGCAGGCCAAGATTTGGGTCAATCAATTTGTTGTGCACTCCGTATATTCCACCCTAAGACGCCCGAATTTGCGTTGTATGTGAGTTATTGTTCAGCGAGGGGGGAAATTGATCGGGGTTTATTATTATTATCATCATTAGGGGCAGAGGAGAGCGTTTTACCCATTATCGTTTGTGATGTTTGTTTATACTTTACCGCTATGTATTAACAAAATAGTGCAACCGTCTTCTGCTTTTCTTTGAAGTGGACCATACAATTTTGGAAAAATCATTAGTTTTTCTTTGGTTGATCTGAAAACACTGCGATTTTCATTGTTCAATAAAGAAGAAGCAACTTTATAAACCGCAGCTCAGCTTTGTCTAGTTCTGATCAGCTACTATACGGTATCAAAATAGCTGTTGCCATATCTCTAAAAATGAAGCAAAAACGACGGCACCTCAGAACGGTTGGGCTTGTTTATAATAACCTGTTATCGCACCAGCAAAAGTAGGACATCCGCACAAAGCATATAATATACCGCTTTTTTCAACAGAGGACTTGCTCGCACATTGCATACAAATAACAGACAATGCCTCTGACGTCATTTGTTTAGGCTTATAATTCTTAAACTCATTCGTAATATGAAATTTATTAAATTTAGTAATATAGTACGTTTTGTTGCAGGTGAGTTTCATGCCGACGCAATGTCACGCAGGAGGTCGTAAGTAAGTACATAGAATAATCTAAAACTTTCAGGTCCATGTCCAGAAACCTAAACCTTTGTTGGTCTGTCCAATGCGATTAAATGAATTCAATTCTTATCTACACAGGTGCATAATAATTATGTACAAGAAAATGGAAGCGGTATCAGCACAGCTTCTTGCGGCGTGCGGGATACCACTTTTTAAAATTCAGACAATATTTCATTCGTTTTTATACATAAACGTCATTCTCAAAGGAACCATTCTGCAGTGCTCCAGTTTTATTTAATAACAGGTTTTTCTAAGAGCTTATCGAAAACTTCCTTAAAGTCTAAATATATTATTCCCAGGAAATGTACTTCATCAAGGGCGTGGGTCTAGTCCTTGAGAAATAGCAACAGATGTTTATTCATTTACCAGGAACGAAGATGTACAAAAAATATGGGAGTAGTCCCAGTTCAGGTCTTTGCGGCATGCGGGACACCACTTTTTTAAATTTTAAATACTCTATTTAATTTTTACACATAAACTTCATTCTGAGTGGAGCCAATAAGCAGTGTTCCAGTTTTAATAGCAATAGCAATTGCAGCATCAAATTGTGCAAGTTTGCCTCCATTTAACCGACCTCGTATATCTTCTAGTTTCCGAGATCCCAATGACGTCGAATGGATTCCATGTATAGGGTACATGGTAATCCAAATAAGACTTTAAATACCTAAATCTCTTGTTAATGTGAAGACTCGAAATGACGAAGAATTTAAATTCAGCTAGCTCACCTTGTAAAAAAGGCATATTCATTTTCTGTAAAGTGACCTCTGGGTTTTTGGGGTAAATTCTCGTCAGGTGATCAGCTTTCATACAGAGTGTTTCCTAACCTCGGTTAAAAACATTAAACTGGGGAATCCTCAGGTAATTGTAAGACAAAAATGTGGCATAATTTTTTTTCGAATGTCGCTTCGTTTTCAAAATACAGGGTGTTGAAAAAAAATTCGTGTCTTTTTATTAATAATTAATGAGAAACGGCATTCGAATAATATTTGTCACACCTTAATAAAGGATTTAAGCACTTTATTTTGTGTTCATGTTGAACTCAATTAGTTCATTGGCGAAGATCCGGGGAACGATTATTAAAATTTAGCAAAAATCAATAATACGAGCCTGTTAAACACTCAAAATTCTTAATTTATTGGATAAAAAAAATCATTTTATGCAAATTAAGTGTGCATTTTTCTCGTATCTCTTTCAGTTTTTCAGTAAAAAATAATTCTATTGTTCACGTCACAGGAATTTCTTCAAAAAAATGATGGCATGATCTAATTATAACAAACACTTTCTATAAACTTCTAAACCGACGACTTTAAACATGGAAATCCCCACAAGATAACCCTAATAATCTTGTCAGAAACCAGATAGATTACATCATAATAAATGATCGGCTCCTACCCAGGAGCGGATGTTTCATCCGACCATTGGCTAGACTCAACATTAAACTGAAAAAACAAACACCTAAGAAAAGAAAGCCATATTTAGATCTCACCCTCCTCAATAATACTGAAACAAGACAAGAAATTAAGAACAAAATCAATGAGAATCTGAAGAACATCACCGCACCAGAGATAGGCATTCCAAATAACAAAAAATGTCACATTAACAATAAATGGGAAGCTTTTAAATCTTCCTTAACCGAATCAAGCGAAACAATTCTGGCAAAGAAAACCCGTTCCCAAAAACAAGAATGGATGACTCCTACGATACTTCAACTGATGGAAAGGCGACGGAGACTCAAGAACGACAAGAAACCATACAACGATATCCAAAAAACAATTCGCAAACAAATAAGGCAAGCCAAAGAGGAGTGGTCCAAAGAGAAATGTGAAGAAATAGAACTACTACTACAGGCTAAGCACGACGATTTTAATTTGAATAATAGGATTAAAGAAATAACAGGAACATACAAAAAAACAAAAAACTAGCATACAAAAGGATGAGAATGGAAACATAATCATCGAAATAGAGGAAAAACTAAAGATATTGAAAAGATACATAGAAGAACTCTTTAAGGATAACAGAAAAAACGAAGAATGAATCGATGAACAGGAGGAAAACGGACCCGAGATAACAAAGTCAGAGTCGTGTACGCTATAAAAACACTAAAATGTGGGAAACCCTCAGGGCCGGATGTACCTGCCGAAATAATCAAACTGATAAAATGGGAACATACAGATATTCTGCTGGACTTATTTAACACCATATATATATATATATATATATATAATACAGGAATCATACCAGATGAATGGCTCATATCATCTTTTGTAGTCATCCCCAAAAGTTTCAACGCTAAACAATGTGCAGATTATCGCACAATAAGTCTCATGAGCCATACCTTGAAGGGCATTCCTGAAAATAATACATAACAGAAAGTATAGGAAATTGGAACAAGATATCAGCGAGACGCAGTTTGGTTTTCGAGAAAATTTTGGCACACAGAATTATTGCTAATTTATATTACAATCAAAAAGCAATGCTAAAGGTAGAAGGACATACCACAGAACAAATGAAAATAGAAAAGGGAGTCAGGCAAGGGTGTATTCTGTCACCGGCACTATTCAACCTTTATTCGAAGGAAGTCATAAAAATTGCATTAAGCAATGAAACAAGGGGAGTTAACATAAACGGAATACCCATTAATAACTTGAGGTATGCTGATGATACAGTACTGATTTACAAATACTAGTGAACAAAGTAAATGAAGAAAGCGAAGAATATGGACTGACAATGAACGTGAAAAAAACTAAATTCATGTTGATTAGCAAAAGAACAAACAATGTCGGATAAATCTACATACATAACCAACCAGTACAACAGGTAGAAAAATACAAATACCTCGGTACCATTATCAACAAAGACAACGACTGCTCCCAGGAAATAAGAATTAGAATAGAAAAGGCAAGATCAACGTTTATGAAAATGAAAAAAATATTCTGCACATTCAGTTTGGCCTTGAAAATCAGAATGCTGAGATGCTTTATGCTGTCTGTGCTGCTTTATGGCATGGAGGCATGAACCCTGAAGAAAGAAGATATAAGAAGACTAGAGACTTTTGAACACTGGACATACCGGAGAATACTAAAAATTAGCTGAATAGACAGAATAACAAATATTGAAGTGCTAAGACGGATGAACAAAGAAAAAGAAATAATTCTGATAATTAAAAAACGAAAATTACAGTATCTGGGACATTTTATGAGGGGGTCCAAATACAGCTTGTTACAACTGATAATACAGGGAAAGATTCAAGGAAGAAGAGTGTAGGAAGAAGACGCCACTTGTGGTTGAAGAATCTGCTTGAAATCAGTTGTTTAGATCTGCTGTTTCAAGAATACGCATAGCATTGATGATTGCCAACTTTCGTAACGAAGACGGCACCTGAAGAAGAAAAAGGAGTTCGTGAGGGATCAAAAGGGTTTCATAATTAATTTATCTACGTAGTTCATTTACAAATCCTTTGTGCAGTGAAAAAGGATAAATATAATGACAAAAAGTTATGATAATATTACGTGAATCGGAAACAAAAAAGCGTATATTATTCGTACCTACATATGGCGCTAATGACCTTTTCCGCATCGAATGTTATATTGTTGATTGATCGGATTCTGAAAATGGTTTTAGGTTTGCAGCTGTCGTCCTATTCTTTATACATGCATTGCATAGTTTAATGGAGTAATGGCTATTTATGGAAATGTCACGCCATGCGAACGGTCTGATCTTTCTTTGAGTAAAGACACGCATATTAAATGTATATTTCATTAGGGCAGGTTTACAAGAATATGGCAAAAAAATATCGTCGTTTTAGCTCAAAGCGACAATATGCTAATTTCGTTTCATTTTATAAAAGGTCATCTGCGTTTATTAAGTTTGCTGCTAAGTTATTTCGAAATTGTAATATATTGACTTTGTGTATCGATTAATTTTTTTATTGTTTGATAAGGCGTTAATTATATTATGTTAGCTATAAATAAATGTAAACATAATACTCACAAACGAAGGAAATGTTAATTTGTTGTTTAAATTATGATAGCGATTGGAGAATGACTGTCCCGATCAAATCCAACGTACAAAGAAATAATTTTGTTAACGGTATTGATGAGTTGCTTGCATTAGTGTTATAAATAATAATAATAATAATAATATTCTTAAATTAAAACTCAGATTTGTATAGCAATATTTGTATTTGATAATAATACATTACATTAACAAGTAACTATTTTCAGGCGATAGCTACAAAAAAAATATAGAACAATTAGCAAAACAATATTGTAAAAAAGGAAAAAAAAATAATATAATAAATATCTATATAAGGCGACGTAAATAATTGAGATGCGCACCAATTTGTCATTGCATTGAATGATTGTTCAACGTGAGCTTTCTTTTTGTCTATACATTTTATGTGTACCTACAGGGTGTCCTAAAATTACACGAAGTACTGGAGGAGTTGAAGTGTCCAGATGAAATCTTAACTCATCCCTATGAGATAATCCATTTCTCGAAAAATACAAATTTGAACCTAACTGATTGTCATTCAAGGGATGAAGATTTTAGAACCCTAAACCCTAATCGTTGAAGTTGTGGCAAATAATAATACGCAATTTCCAAATTCAGATTATCCAGTGAATACGCAAAAAGACGCTACTAAATAATTATCACTTTGCCCCAATTTTGAACTTTGACTTGAGCAATTTTATGTAAACATACAACATATAAAAAACGCAAGCGATAATAAGGCTTAACTTGCAACGGTCCTCTCGGCATATTCTAAACCTGTAATCCGAACCTCAAAGTGGCGGTCAAACCAACTCTGGAGAGGGCATCCCTGGTTTGAGTTTCCCAAACCTAAAATGCTGCCTCAGTGGTCGATAGAAACAAATTAATGTTCTTAACTTATTTTGACCACAAAGGTGAAGGTAGCAATTAAAGTAGTGGACTGTATTAAAATAGGGTGATGGGGTTTTGAACATAGATTATGGAAATTGAAACCAAGTAGGAATGTCAGTTATTAAATCCTTTAATAATGTAATTATGCATTTGCATTTGAATTTAATATGGTGCATACATAGGTACAATTTATATACAGTTTCTAAGCTCCTTTCATGCATTCAATCATTCATACATGCAACTAAATATGTAACACAGGTTACTTTTCTAGATTCTTTAGGATATTTATATTTACAATTATATTCAAGAATAAAACAGTGTCTTTCCTGAATGTGATCAACTTTTCTATTTTTAAACAACTAACTGTTCCTTTCTCACGAAATACCTTGATTTACTCTTGTCTCTGCTTCCCTCCAACAAGGCAGGGATCTGTTTTCAATTCTTAATTTAAGTAGCACAGGCACGATACAAATTACAAATTTGGTGCCGCCATTTTACTGCTGTTCTTCAATTACCATGAGACGCTTCGTCGTTTCTGGCTGTAAGGAATTGCCTCAAAAAAGCCCAAAGGAGGTCTTGTCCAAACTTGGACCAAGATAACTGAGGTGCACTAGATATTTTCTAATATTCTAACCCAAACTAACGGAGAAATTGCCTAAAAGGATGGGACCTTCTGGCGCGAAAAGGCACTTGCTAGAGCGCGGTGACGTGACCGATCTAGCGACGTTGAGTGATATCAGAGCACTGACTGAACTAATTTCTTTCTTCGAGCCCTGGTGGAGTGTATTTATTAAACCTTTGAAAATGAACTTTGTTATTGTTTTCACCGAAGTGTCTTCTTTATCGTCTCTGCGTAGAGTAATAATTCTACCTAAGCTTCACAACCAATACCTCCTACAGAAAGGCCTGATGGCTTATGCGTGGCGTCATCAAAGGTAGGCTAATGTTATTTACAGGCGTATAATTAAATGTGCAATTTCTTTTGAAATTTCTTCTTTAAAAATTAAATTGCAGTTTGCTTACCTTTTTCTGCTTAAATGTTTTCATTTAGATAGTTTAACAACAGCTCACAAAGAAAAGACTTTATTGTAAATATCCAAAAATGTATCTTCTTATTAATCAGTTTTTTAAATATAATATAGGCTACTGAAACTATGTCCATAAGAGAACATAATTCATATCAAGTTAATTAAAGCAAGATTTGGTAATTTCAAATAGCCTATGAAGGGTATGACTTACAGCTTAAACTTACGTCCTTTGGAAAACCGAAAACATGAACTTTAGGTCTATTTTTATACTTTCCATTACAGCCTTTTTGAGGCATAATTATACTAAGTATCACCTAGAAACCGAGAGAAAAACATACAATTAAACACGAACAAAAACTTATAAAACCATGCTGTAACAATAAGTGGGTATTGCCGGAAACAAGCTGGCCGGGCGACACACATTAAGGTATTGCACAAAAGCAACAGGTCTTTAAGTTCGAAATATATGGTTTTACGTATTTAAAAATACGCCTAACAATATAAATTGTATACCTAAATATACAAGGGAATATTAGGTACAAGTTTCACGCACATAAAAGCTCATAAATAGTTCTGACTTCATAGAAATGCAAGAAAATAACACTAATTAGGACAGCCATTATCGTCAAATTCTGAACCTAATGGCTTGATACCACAATATATCGAAGACAGCGAGTTGAGACTCGAAATTCCAGTCGTCCAGCGTGACAATCAACGTTAAATACGGAAGGAAGTACGCGCGATAAAACTTTTATTGAACTCCCATTCACTGGTATTCTTATGGCAAAAGCATTTGACTAGATGTTGTGAGGTCACTGCAATAGTGACGTAGGCCTTTCTGTAGGAGGTAATGACGCTAGGCTCATGACACACACTCTCTTGGGGTCTCCAACATGGTAAAAACTCGAATTTTTGTTAAGTTAAACCTAAAGTTATAATAAATAGCATGCGAAAAGGTAGAACTATCCTTACACCTGAAAATGTTTATATTTTTATAAAAACAACTGAGAAAAATGAAGCAATATTTCAGCAAAAATAAATCGAGATTAAACTTAATTACACAAACACGACATTCAAGAATGACATATTTGCTTATGTTAGCGATCGTTTCGGGTCTGGGTAACTACAGGCGATGCATCAAACATTCTCATTCAATATACAGTTGTGTTTAAAATCCGTTAAAATGCATAAACACAGAGATCCGAGATCAAAAGCTATCGGGGTTAGTATAAAATGGATTTTGCAGCGAAAACATTCATTTGAAATAGCGGGAACTGCGATATACAATGGTTCCTGTAACTCGGACTTTTTCCGCGTGCATGCTGATTTTAATAAATAATAACGAACGTAAATCTCGAGGCTGCCAGAAAGTTGTCAAGCACGATTTGAATTTATCTATTTAAATGTTCCCAGGATATCTAGAGTTAATGCCCTTCCAAACGAGTCTGGGTTCTTGTTTAATATAAGACTTCCTTCGAATTTTGAAACTTTTATAGGCTAATTCGAAAGCTTACCTCAAATGGAACACGTTACAGCAATAACTTCGCCGGATGAAACACTTTTGTCCAAAATAAAGCCAATTTAAACTTGTAATTCCTGCTAAAGTGGTCTCGATTCTGGGAAAAATTACAAAAACTTTTACTGTGCACCTTGGATTTGTAAAACTTAAAAGCTCTTACAAAATATTCAAAATTGTAACATGTCATTCTCAAAGAATCTAAAATGAAAAGTTTCTGAAAGTGTATATCCTAAACGACTTGTTTACACTATGCAGGGTGTTATTTTTTTTTTTAAGTTTAGGTTACCCAAACTCGTGGTGTAAATTCACTCAGAGAATCACATATTGCATTTTTCAATATTTCAAAGTATATTGTAATATGCCATTCTCAGTGAAACTACACCTAAAAGCTTGTGTAAGTGTGTGTCCTAAACGGCTTTACAAGATACAGGGTGTCAATTGTTTTATGTTTTGTACACCCTATATCTCGTAAAAACACTTACTATACACTAAAATATACACTTACAAAAACTTGTGATGTAAATTCACTCAGAGAATGACATATTACATACTTATTTATATATTTCTAAATCTATTATATCATTCTCAGTGAAAAGTTCCTGTAAACGGCTTCTTTACAAGATATACAATGTTCCAATTTTTTTTTAATTGTAAACCCTATATCTTGTAAACAAAACGGTGTAAGACATACATTTAAAGACATTTGTGATGCAAATTCACTCAGAAGATGACATATTACATTATTAAATATTTCTAAGTCTTTTTAACTTTTACGAACTAAGGGATAGGGGTGTACAGGGTGGCTCGAATTCGAGTCTATATATGGAGATCTCGAAAACCGTAAGAGATTTAGTGTCGGTCAAATTAGGGCAAAATTGCGCATTTAAGTGCCTAACAATATGCCGCTTAGAAAGTTTTAAAATTCCGAGATTTTCCGGAGATATCCGGAGAAAACCGCAATATTGAAAAATCGTTTAATTTTTTTCCTGAGCTTATTTAAAAACGGATTTCAAATTGAATTGCACTTTTGCATTGCCATGATGACCTGTTGAAAACGAAACGTCGGATTGCAAACTGGATACCACCATTGAATATAGCGGAAAAAGTGGCAATGCAAATTTAATGTGCAATGCAATTTCAAATCCGTTTTTAAATTAGCTCAGGACTAAAAAATAAAATGTTTTTCCAATATATCGGTTTGTTTCCGGATATCTCCGGAAATACTCGGAATTTTGAAGCTATCTAAACGGCATATTGTTAGACACTTCAACGCGCATTTTTGCCCTAATTTGACCGACACTATCTCTTACGGTTTTCGAGATCCCCGTACATACTTTATCGATAAACTACCACTTCAAACTCGACAAAATATAATCAGCCATTAGGAGACTTTTTTTTATAATAATTATCAAGTGTGTATGGATAGATATGGAACAATAAACCGGCCCCCCGAACTCTCCAGATTTAAAGCCCGCATAGATTTTTCTCCCAAGTTTTGACTTTTAAAGCAGAAAGTTTTGAAAAAGCAGTGCCGGCATATCACATTTTCCCATAAGAATATATTGTGTGTTAGCTCTACGCGCGCCACTGGTAGAGGTAAAAATTTAATCATATAATGTGATATACGTTTTTTATGCAAAACTCACTTGTGCCGAAATGCATTTTTGAGATATATAATTTAGAGTAATAATTAACCATTTAAGAAGTTTTAACGTCATGTATCTTATAATTGATTGCGTTTAAAACATAAGTGTATATGAAGTTCAAACTTTTTTTTCAATGGAATCTAATGTTACGATTTGATCGTATCTTCTAAAACACCCTGTAGATGTTAATTAAAAGATAATTTATTTCATATCTGGTTTTGTAATTAGATATAGATATTTTTTCTAGTACTTCCATGCAGGTACTGGAACAAAACTAAAAGACTGTTTGTTTTGGTATTTTACTAGTAATTCTATTAAATTTAAAATTATATATTTTTTCTTTTATATATTCATTTAAATTTAAATTTGGAAATTTAATAATAGATTATTTTATAGACATTTTTTTATCTTTATTTGATACATAATTTACTATTTTTAATAATTTAAAAACAGAAAAAATTCTATAAAATATTACTTTAATATCAAAAAAAATTTTTTTTCTACAGGTATTTCTAAAGATTTTTCCAAAATATTAAATATAATTTCTTTACCTAAAGATTTTTCATTTGATTTTGATTCTATTATAGGTAATACATTTGTATTGATTATATTATATAAAATTTTGTTATATCAGTAACAAATAAAAAATCTCTATCTGTAATAATAGTAAGAAAAATATCTTATGAAGGAGTTGAAGAAACTATTTATATTCATTCTCCAAATATTATAAATATTTCAATTTACAAAAAAATAAAAATAAAACCCCTCAATTGGCTGAACCCCACGAAAATGGGGTTTTTACTCCATAGTTTTATGGTGATTTACTCAAAAATTATGACGAAATTTGTAAACAAAGAGAAACATTAAATAAAGCCAAGGAAACAGTACTTCTCCTTATTAGATATAAATATCTGAAAAAACGCATTATTATTGATTTAATAAAAAATCGATTTTTAAAGGAATGTAATGAAAATTCGATATCGACACATCAATTTTAAATTTTTTCAAAACAATTACACATTTTTCTTTTACACTTACACTTTTGGACGAAAGTTACAATAATTCACTTTTAGGGGTGGTTTTGGGGATGTTCTGCCAACCGGATTGTCGTTCCATCTCCAGCGCACTGGTCTAGAGTTCTCCTTGTTGCCTCCCCAATGAAAAAATGCGTTACACGCCTTAAAGAAATCGTTATCTCAAACGTAATCCGCGAGATAAAAAAAAGCAACATTGACAATGTATAAAGAAATCAGGTCGCCTAACGTATTTGGCGAAATTTATTTGGAACACCTTGAATGAAACAATAAAGACCACGCAAAAGTTTTGCAGAAACCATTTTGATATTATAAAATCTAGAGAGTGAAATTTATTACAAAACTGTTACCGATTTTGTTTAAGGTGGGCGCTCGCTCGACTTCACAAGAGGAACTTTCATTTTTACGCGCGCACGTAAGGTGCTCGCCAATGTTTTAGTGGAGCGGTCAGTGACGACGTTTTTTTACAGTTTAAAAATATGTATCTTAGTGCGAACGGACGAATTATACCAACAATGATGTTCGCGACCAAATACATTGAAATCGCGCGGTCTAAGCGAATGACCGGCTCGTCCACCCGATTTGACGCCACTCAATTTTTCCAACATGAAATGCAGTACATTTGAGGCGAGAATCCGCTGCACTAAAAACGGCGACCGCTATTTAAATAGCATTTTTAATGCTCCGTAAGTATGTCGAAACTAATTGTTTTATAAAGACGACCAACATGAAACGCCGTAATTATTCGAAACGAAAGCCGCTAATTAAGGTTTTAGAGAAGTTTTACACTTATTTTTCGAATGTTTCACATTTAATGGTAAATAGTGGGCGCTTATTGGCGTTTATTAGTAGCATTTGTCGACCTTATTATCATAAATACAGGTGCTTTGAGTGTAATGGTCGAATATATGTCATTAGAATATAATGATTTTTGTGCCAAAAAGGTGTATAAATACCGAGATACATACGGAACATAGGTTATTTGGGATAATTTTATTTAGTCTAGTTTAATGATGGATTTTTGCTATAACATGGTGTTGCCACATAAAAAAATTCAATTCCAATTATTTTGCAGTAGATATTAACATGGAAATCAGATGAGAAACGTAAAGTAAATTAAATATTCTTACGTGATAAAAATGTTATCGTTGCACAATAAGATATTTCGAGATAGAAAATAAATGTTGTGAATGACCCTATTATTTTGCGACCTTACTTTTACTTATCTGAAACAAATTAGTCAGTAACAAACTGTTAACAAGAGAACGAAATGTAATTAAATTAATCAGAACAGTGGAGTACTACCACTTGATCTAATATTAATAATAATTATATCGTGGATCGTGGCTTATTATTAGGATACAGTTTAGTTATTGTCTCATATTATAACAATAACGTCCGCAACTTGCAAGCGATTAGGTCTCTTTTTTAGTGCCCCAGTGGCCTCAGAAATTTCTGGTCGGTAGCAAAGGCAGTAAGTAATAACTTTACAAAAACGTCTCTCCCACCTTTGACAGATGAACGTGGCATCACGGCGACTACAGCCAAGGAAAAAAGCAAACATGCTCGCCAAAATGTTTTCATCGCACTCTACCTTAGACGTCCCCCAAGGCAAGCCTCTCCCCACCATATCGAACATTAACACTACCATGGCAGAAGTCAAGTTTCATCACCCCGATATTCGTAAAATCCTTAAAGAACTAGATATGCAAAAGGCATCAGAACCGAACGAAATACCTGCCATCGTGTTAAAGAACTGCGTCAACGAACTAACACCCCTATTTTCCAGGGTTTTTTTTATCTGTCTTGCCCCCCCCCCCCAATTCTCTTCGAAAGATGAATAAAACAAAAGGAAACAATACACCAAAACACAATTAGATAAACGAATTATAATCTACATTAGACGACTCTTATAATCTCCAAATCGTTTGAGGTAGGTACTGCTAACAATTCATTTAAAATAATAAACATATCCAAGGTTACATTTGCATCGAACAGATTTTATTAACTTTTAGATCAAAGAAAAGCTTGTGAGCATTTTCCGGAGTAGTTAAAAGAGAGGTATTAAATCAATGAAGTTAATCGCCTAGCGAATTGGATTGCACAACCAGAACTTTTAAAAGAGGTTTCCGAACCTATTCAAGTACCTACGACTCTGCAAGGGATAAAAATCAGCCTTGTTGTTATGATCATATCATGGGTATCTAGTACATCATAAATGTAAATATAGAAAGTATATTCAATAACTTTCAAGACAAAACAAGGTAATGTACTTCATACACTGTACCTATATTGGAATAATCCAAACTAAATTGTGTTTGTAAATAAAAATAAATATAAACCGAGCAAAGCGGTAGCATTTGTTCATGCCAAAAGTTGAAAATGCTACACTATTTCAAACAGATGCAGAATCAATTTTAGTGGCCCTTTTCTGGTTTTAATGAAAGATCTATAGTACTCTATCATCCGGTCACAAATATGAACCCCCTTACATTGATTGTAACTTTTAACTACTTTTGGGCACGGCACATTAACTCTTTTTATTTGGCTTTGGTCCCACCTTGGTACCGACGTTTCTGGTTGTGATCCAAACCCAGTTTTGCACAACATAACCGTTTTGTAAGAGACATTTGACGATCAGACCTAACGTACTCTTAAGATTCACCACCTTTCATTTCTTTATCCTTTTTAAACTAGCATCCTTTGATTCTGTTCGACATTATTGTACCCGACCCGTAAATATTTTTCTCAATTAACTGGTTCATCAACGATATTGTAGTAAAATACTATCAACAAAAGACGAAGCTTTTCTGGAATACTCTCTACTAAACCTCTACTAAACAGTACTACAGAAGGTCCCATTCCAATTTCTTTGTTTGATAGATTTGTAGTTGTTCCTTGATATACTTCAAAGTCTAGTATGGTTCCAGTGCTTGTAGGAAGTACAAACCCACGGGTCTCGGTTTGTTTTTCTCATACTGACGTACAGGGCATCTTCCTAAAAATGGTATCATTTGTTGGTCAATTGAAAATGATGTAGTATTTCTGGGAATCTGACGACACTTATTGGGTATGCAATCTATTATGGGATGAGCTTTCAACAGTTTGTTAGTTTTTTTCTGTTCATCTGTTGCCTTCACATTGTCCACAACATGAAAATTAACTCGCAACAAGTAAAATTTATCCCTATTCATCACACTGGCAACTAAGGGAAATTGGAATTTTATGCTCCAATACATATGAATTCTTGGAAATTTAATAGCACCCATAATGGAATGTGATCCAAAAAATTGTTTCATTCTCCAGAAGTTATGTGAATAGATTTTCTAATCTTTTGAAGATGGTATCTTCAAGTGGGCATCGCTCAAAATATTGCCAAGGCCTCAAAACTGTTCTTTCTGAATCATGATCCTTATTAGTTGTATGTTCTTGAGAAGGTAAGAAACCTTTTTGCCATTTTAGTTTTTAAAATTTAGATAAAGGTACATTGTCTTCAGGATCCAGCTTCATAATAATGCCAATGGGGCAAAAATGTCATCTTCTAGCTGATCCCAATGCTGGTATTTAATGTCTAATTTCGAGTCCACGTCATCTAATTAATCGTAAATTATTTAGAAAAATGTACATACATACCTACATACATATGTCAAAAGAACAAAACAAACGGGATATATGTAAGAAATAATAAAGTCTCAATATTTATACATATTAATGTATAAACATACAATAAAAAATCACAAATTTTTTCTGTTTTTGGGATTCATAAATTCTACTTCTTATAAATTCTTTCATTCTTCTAAACTGAAGTAGATCAATGCTATCTGTTTCAGGTTGTTCTTCAAAATAACCCATAAGCACATTCACTGCATCTCTTGCTTCTTGATGACTTATTTTACTGGCGATGGCGCAACTATTTTCATCATCATCACCACTTTGGTCAGATTTTTCTGTAGAGGTCTGGTCATTTATATAATCATCATTCATAATCTGATAGCCTTTTTCTTCGTATCACATTCTAGCCATTCCTGTATTTTTTCATTGTCTATTTGTTCAAAATCTTTTATTTCCGAGGCAATGGATGCTATGCTTTCGATTGATAACTCACCTTCATTTAACTGATTATGGTTTTGAACCACTTTATCTTCTGGATCTTCTCAGGTCATTATTTTATAGAATGCGTTTTTAATGTCCCCATAAAGTCACGTTAGCCCAACAATTGCAGCATAAGGTCTTTCTATAAAGCCTTTTCATGGTCTCCATATCACCTAGATCCACTGGCTGGGCAATAGACGTCACGTTTGGAGGAAACTATGCGACGAATATGTTTCCATCTTCTGACTTTAATTATTCTGCATCAGGATGTGATGGCGCATTATCTAGTAATAATAAGGCGGGTGGAAGATTATTTGCTTGTAGATAAGTTTTAACTGGTGGTTTAAATTTTTCGAAAAATCACTATTTAAAAATCACTCGATCCATCCAAGCCGCCTTTTGATGACAATAATCAACTGGTAGTTTTTGCATTTTTAAAAGCACTTGGATTTTTTGACTTCCCAACGACAGCTAACCTAAGCTTATGGGTTTCCTGATGCATTAGCACAACATAACACTATTAAACGGTCTTGAAACCTAAAAACAATAAATCTAAACTCTTTTGAGAAAAACCATTCTAGAATTGTTTTTAAATTTGGAAATCGATTAACTTTGCAGACCATCCCTAAAAGTTCTCGTGATTTTCGATCGTTTCTAACTCGAAGCACTCGACAATTAACTCACAAGTAGATTTTTGAGTGAAAATTGCTGACAACAACTCTATTTTAACTTTTGAAAAACAGTAATTTTCAAGCGCGTTGTTCGATTTTAATCTTTAAAACGGCATTCGACGCAGCTTAAAAAACTCTAAAGCTCTAAAGATATTGTAATAGGTACAGAATCGATTGGTTGAGAAATTTTGAAGTTATGGTGAAAAAACGTTTATTTCGAAATCTGTTGACTACGATATCTCACGAACGAATCAATCGATTTATTTCCGTTTTGCGGCATTCGACGCAAGTTTTTAAGGAGAAGAGCTCATTAGATTATGAAATTAATCGGTACAAGAGTCTAAAAGTTATTTTGAATAAACATCGTTTTAACAATTTTTTTTTGCTTTTATTGGAATTTCTCAAAATCTATTATGCCGAATCGCTTCAAATTTTCAGGAAATCTAAATTTATTGGAACCCTTTCGAATGCCGCAAATCGCGGTTCGATCGGTCAAGCCGTTCAAAAGTTATGAGAGGTTTACATACACACACACAGAGACATCGTGACAATAGTCAGAATAGGTTTTTAGTACCACCAAACGTCGAGATTTGACGAAACCTCGATTTTCGAAAATCTGGGTGAAACCAATAACTTTCCTATTTTTGAAAATTTTCAATTTTGTTAGCGTGAAGTTAAAAATAATTTTAAACATAAAAAAAAACAAAAATTCGACTAACCTGGTGCACTAGTTTCAGTGCCTGAAGCAAGTGTTCTTTTCGGCATTGCTTTCCAGTAAAGTCCAGTTTCATCCCCATTATATACTTGCTCGGATTTTAACGCATGCTCAATGATAAGGTTTTCTAAATCGTAACAAAATTCTACCATCGCTACATCATCTGCACTTAATTTCTCTCTGAATAGCTAATTCTCGTATTCGATGACGCTTTTTAAATCTGTATAGCCAACCAGAAAATGCAGAGAAGTTTCCTTTAATTTTCAAAACTGCTCATGAGATTTTTGGGCTTGCCTAGCACTCATAGGTCCTGACACTGGAACGCCTTCTGATCTTTTCTGTAAGAATCACTTGGACATTGCATCATCCAGTTCTTGAAAAGTAGATCCTTTCAGAGTTTTTCTCTCAGAAATAGCTTTTGTACTGTCGGTTTTAGCTACAAAACTGTAAAATACGGCTTTCTTTTTCACAATGTCGCGAACCCTTTGTTTTTCAATGTTATATGTTTTAAATAATTCAGCAACGCTTTTGTTTTTTTCAAATTGTTTTAAAATATCCATCTTTTGTTCAATAGTTAAAACATTGCGTTTAGGCTTTTCGTTATCACCGGTACGAGGCATTTTGAGCCCTGGTTGACGGTCAACTAAGGAATAGGTCGGCAATTGGCAAAAAAACACATAATAAATTAGGGATAGGGATTCCCCGAAACCAACGTACCTGAACGCGGCAGGCGCCACCCACGGATAATCCGGGCCAAACGAAAGATATAAGCTCCACGGAAAATCCGCCGCCCGCTTTAAACGCGCACGGATAATCGAGGTTCTACTGTAACCATTTTTCCATCGAATTACAAACTTTGGTTTATTGGAATTAGTTATAAAGCCTATGTTCTATATTCCAGGCTATTCTTCACTTATGTTAATAATTATTTCTAGACGTAAAAGACGCCCAATGGCCTTTTTAATTACTGATCAATGAAATCATTACCAGAAAGGAGTCGCAATCAGATCTAAGTAGATTGCATTGATCGCAGTTATTGAAATATTTTGGTCGCAAACAGACTTGTTAATTGATTTATTTTCGAAAGAATTCACGTTATACACCCGCTAATCTCGAACTTTGAAGATAAAAGGTTAGCGGTCAAAGAAACATAATTATATTTTAAATGGTGAAGTGCATTATATTTTGTACGTATATATTGTGTTATTTTTATATACTACTTATTTGAAAGTTTTGTTTAATAATTATTTGCGTTTGTTTTACTTCAATCTTCGTTAAATTCTGACGCAATTTTTCCCCAACTTGTTTGAATTAATCACGCTGGTTGCGGCCCTGCATTAATGACATAATAAACTAGTGACGAACAAATGCGACACCTTATAACAACTGGCGAATTGTTTGAAAGCTTTTATTGGCTTAATTCGTGTTAAAATGCTATTCAGAAGTCACCGGTGCAATAAATATTATTTTGATCGAAAGAGTTTTTTGATTGGAAAGCACGTATCTCACGTAAAGGACTAAAAAATGTGGTAATAACAAGCGCTGTGCAATAATAATATGTTACAATGTTAGTATGTCAATGTCGCATCACAAGGTAGCAGCAGTATTTTTGTTGTGGATTTGCGTCTGATCATGAATATAAAACGTGTTTTATCAAACCTGCCATTGAGCCGGCCAGTAAATAAATTGGAATTTGGCATAAGCCGAATAATTGGGCCATTTTCCAATTTGCGTTTCGATTCCGTAAAGCAAATGTTATTCGATGATTATTGCTCTATTAAAAACTGTTTTTAAACCTCGTTGGAAATGCGATTAATCGTGTTTTAGGTGTTGATAATAAACTTGCATGTAGAATTATTCAAAATGACAATAATATGGATTTTTCTTCATGCATATAATAGGAATTATGTGCATTATAAGATCCTTTACACAAATAGTGCACTATATAAAAATCGGCCTTTCCTATTGGTCGATCCGCATGACCCTCCGCTCGCTTCGCTCGCTACGGGGGCTCAAGAAAAGGAAACTAACCAGGTGCTAACCCAAACTAACCCAAGATATACCCAAAATCAAGAAAAAAACTGTTTAGAAACATAATCTTAAAAAAATAAATAAAAAAAGCAACGGGGTTTGAACCCGGGCCGTCCAGGTGAGACCCAGTTGTCTAAACCTCTACACCACGAGAGCTCTTGACAGAAATCGATTGCATCACGAAGACATATTGTAATACGAGATGGATCGACCAATAGGAGAGGTCGATTTTTTACATAGTGCACTATTTGTGTAAAGGATCTTAAAATGCGAATTATGTGACGTATTGAGTACCTACGTGAACTGGTAAACCGAGGGTATAACAGCTTTATTTTTTTTTATATATTTTTTGCGCACAATATTTTTATAGACTTACTATCTTAGTGAAGACCCCGGAAATATTACATGCTTGGATTTAAATTTTTTACTGAAACATAGCGACAATAACATAACTTTTCGAAACAAATAATTAATATGTGAAGTAGTTTTAGAAGAGGTTTATTAAATTTCTTATTTTTATTTATTTATAAACCCGCCTAATTAGCTAGATGTCCAATTAATAAGTAGTATCTGATAACAGTAATTACAAAACAATTATGTACTATGTAAACATGACGACAATACTAAAATAAAGCTAAACCTAGCACTTAATACAAACCCAGCGTAAATAGAGAATATTTTTAAAATAATTTTTATTTATTTTATTTATTTAGAAACCCGCCTAACAGGCATGTAGTTACTAAAGCAAGCAAATGCTGTATCAGAGAAGTTACCATCTGATTCAATGATGTAATTATTACAGTCATTAGGAAAAAAATATTAAATATTATTCAATGCGGTATTAGCTTCTTTACTGGGAACTGAGAAAAAAGTCCAAATTAGAATAATCATTATATTTGGAACTTTCTAAAGAGAAGTACCATTCTTGTTATTGATGTTGATTTTTTTGATGACAAATGTTTATTGATGTGTAAACCGAGGTGTAAACATCTTACGCGGCGGTATGAGGGTTAATCTCGGCAAATGGGACGGAAATGTGCAAGCAGCTCTGACATCATAACCATGCGCGGTGATTTTACGAGGGCTGCTCAAATATTTGTGCATGTCGATATAAGATATGTTTACACATCAGTGTCTCGAGTACTAGCAGCCTCGCTCATATTTGTTTTAATTGTAGATGAAATATGCAAATTTCCATTGGTTGAACCGAACCGAATGGTTCGACATAGAATCCTATTTTAGAAAGTCTTATCACCGTCTAACTATTTATCGGTCTGCAGCCGATGGAATGTTTGAAAGATGAATGGAAACCGATCAATTTGTGTTAAAAAAATAATGATTTTAAGTAATATTGATGAAGAGAGTTATACATACAAAAAGTTTATATAAATACAGAAAAGGAGTCAACAAGCACAGGCATGAAAAAGAAAGAAGATATAAAGTTAATGTGGAATGAAAACGAAAAGGGACAAATATTGAAAACCTCCTTTTACGAATTTTATCATCCTTATTTTAAACATTGACCTGGAAGAAAATAACAAGATATTCTTAATTTAGACCCTTCAATTCCTTACAACCTAATCGGCAATGCGAAACTGACAAATGTGAAGCGGAAAACGTGTACAAATAAGAAGATGCAAAGGTTCAAGATAAGACAATCCGCCAGAAGATGTTGAAGTTACACAAGAAGATTCGACGTATGCATGGGAGAGGTAGACGAAGAAAGCCATCGTTGAATTTAGAGTTATTTTTAAGCCAATGAGAGATTGTAGTGTCTAACTTCATTTAAGATATCCGGGAGCCTGAAGAGGATTATATAAGAACAAAACATATACTAGACCTTGAACATGATGCATAAGAAAGGAGAAAGCTCTTGGTGATGGGACATAAGAAGAATAATTCCCAGAAAGTTCATATTTGACACACAAATTTACCATGACCCTGACATTCACTGGCTAAAGAGGTAATTATTGGCAAGCTTGGATTGGTTGTGATTCCCAAAAGCATTTGTTACCAGCCAGAACTAACTTGGTGCTAATGTAAGCTATTCAATAAAACAATATTGATGTTTTTTGAGCAGTCCAAGGTCAAGACGATAAATTTGAGGATCCTCCTAGCTGTATCATCATCATCACGTAGCCTCTCTTGTCCACTGCAG
Source organism: Pissodes strobi (assembly GCA_016904865.1). Taxonomy (NCBI): domain Eukaryota; kingdom Metazoa; phylum Arthropoda; class Insecta; order Coleoptera; family Curculionidae; genus Pissodes; species Pissodes strobi. The sequence continues at coordinate 511,239 of MU182007.1, read as the reverse complement.
GACATAGGCCTCCCTCAACGATTTCCATCTGGAACGGTCTTGCGCTTCATTTATCCAGTTGCTTAATACTCGCTTAAGATCGTCGATTCACCGGGTTGGAGGACGTCCTCTGTTTCTATAAGCATCCTGTCATCTCCCTGTCTTGCCACGTGGCCCGCCCAACTCCATTTGAGATTTGTAATTCTTTCACTACATCTGTGACTCTAGTTCTTTGTCGAATTACATTGTTCGTTACCCTGTCTCTCAAGGTCAAACCTAGCACAGAGCGCTCCATAGCGCGTTCAGCAATTCGAAGTCTCTCAGTTGATTTTTTGGTGAGAGTGAGGGTTTCTGCGCCATAAGTCATGACAGGGAGTACACATTGATTAAACCATAAGTCATGACAGGGAGTACACATTGATTAAACACTTTTCTTTTAAGGCAGGTTGGAATGTCTGATTTAAATACGTAACGCAGTTTTCCATATGCGGCCCACGCTAAGGTAATTCGTCGGGTAATCTCACATGTTTGGTTGTCGCGACCAAATTTTTTTCTCATGTTCTAGGTATTTGTAGAATGTTACTTGTTCGATTAGCTTTCCATCTACTTCAATGTTTTGGTGAGTTACCAGGTTTGTAATAAATTGGGTTTTGGATGTGTTGATCTTTAATCCAGCCTGGGCAGATGTAGTTGTTAATTTCGCAAGCATTTCCTTCGCGTGGTCTATTCTGTCGGTAATTAAAATAATATCATCTTCGAAACGTAGGTGGTATAGCAGCTCTCCGTTGATATTTATTCCCATGTTGTTCCAGTCTATTCTTTTAAATGCATATTCTAAAAGTGTTGTAAACAATTTTGGAGAGATTGTGTCTCCCTGTCTTATTGCACGCTCGATTTTAAAGTTTTTTTGTCTCTTCATGTAACTTGACACTTGCCGTTGCATTTTGATATATGTGGCTAATGAGAGCTGTATATCTATGATCCACTCGACAATCTGCCAGTGCCTTCATCATTTCGTAGTGCTTGATTGTGTCGAAGGCTTTGTGGTAATCCACAAAGACAAGAACGAGAGGTTTATTATACTCGACGGATTTCTTTATACTAAAGACTTTACCACTTGTAGGTGATCATTTGTACCGAATTTTGCTCTGAAGCCAGCTTGCTCTCTAGGCTGGTATAGTTCTAGCTAGTTATATGCTATAAATGAAAATGTTGGAAATTCTCCTTATGCCCATCGCCAAGAGCCCACTTCAGAACTACGAGGTAGCGATATCTTGAGAGCTGAAATTCAATATATCGATTTTTTATTGCCCAGTTGCTCTTCGACCATATTGAAGGCATTTTACGGTTAAAGGTCAAGTGTGAAACATAATATGATTTGTGTATGTAGGTTACTCTAACTGGTGCATCAAATTTGAAATTTTTCGGAATATTGCTTATGACCCATTCAAAAACAAACAATATATTTGTATGACTTCTTCTGGGAGATTCAGCGCCTGGTAGGGCGAGAATCTTCATCATTTTAAAGAGGGCGATACAAGACTTGTGACAGGACATAAAGATCCCGCCCGCGTTGTAAATTAATTGATTCATTCACGACCTACGACCCATTTCGTTTTGCGCTCAAATTGAATCTTGAAGCCGAAAACCTTAAAGATGGGCGCGAGCAGAAGAAAGATGAATCAATAATCAATACAAGAAGTCCTTGAATTTAAACAAAAAACCTGAAAGCAATCGATTTATCCAGTCATTATGGCAGTGAGATAATTTAGTATGCGTTTACTTTGATATGCCTGAAATAAGTACCTTTAAGATGACCAAGAAAATGCAAGAGCAGAAAAGAAGAACCGATACACAAGACTTTGAGGAGGACTTCAAGAGAGGAAGACAAATAAAGTCATCGCTTAAGCAGCAAGATTGTTTGCCATTAAAACTTTATTCTTGAACCTGTGAGAAAATGTAGATCGGCGATGAAGATTTAATAATGGAAGGCAGCAAAAGCGACATAGAAGATTTTGAAGATGGGGAAAAGAGGAGCGCTATCGCTGTACCCCAGAGCCATTGGAACTTTTCAATGTCTTCCATTATCAGTTTAGCAGTTGTTGCTTAAATTTAAGCATAAAAACGAATATTGACTAATAAGTTTCAGTAAATTAATTCATGAGTTACGAAAACCCAAAAATAACATAATATAAATCCGTGTTGACTAATCCTAAATAATACTGATACTAATAACCCATATGGTATTATTACTGAAACTGGTTTCTGGTGTTTTCTGTCTTTCTTATCTCCGATTCGATAAATGCGAGTAACGGTGAAAGTTATTTTTAAGGTAATCCTCTTATGGGCATATTTATTGACCAACATTACTGGTAAAAGGCATTATTTATGTCCACCGTATAGGTAAATTCAGTATAACTTTTTCAGTGACGATTCCTAAATATTTCTCTGAATGTTCGTCTACACTACACGAACGATATCTTTAAAACTCTCCAAGGTTGATAATTAATTAGAACGTCTATTTTATGAATGTTTTAAGAGTGTGCATAATATGTAATTTACATACAAATCTTTTCAACATGTCCTAGCTTCATCGTTTCTTTAAACTCCATTTATGCATGTTTAGTTTTCGTATTATTTCGAATTCGAGTGAAATTAGTGTAATATTTCTACCGTGGATTATTAGCCGATAGTCCATAAAGAAAATCGTATGTATCTAGCTTTGAACATTATTTTGAGTACTAGTACTGGCCATTTAGGGGGAGGTGGGATAAATGTAGACAAATAGGTATCCATACTTACTTCGGTCATGCCGCTACTTTGCTACATAAACATTCTAGATCTTGCGAATTCCAGTTTTTTTTACTTAAACCATTATAGGCAATTTTTGTGTATAAATGTTTAATCTAGTCTTATATACTGGAAATACATGAAAATTAAAAAAAAAATCGTATTTTCCTACGCTTATCCCGGTGGTTGCGATAAATGTAGACGATATGGATTTCGGCTCATAGTTTATTGCCAATTTCACATGGCTAATTGAAGATAAAACTTAAACCATACATAATGTGCTGGTAAACTAAAAACTTTAATACATTTTTCCGTTTAAAACATACACAACTGTGTTGAAGTAAAATCAAAGTACATAATCGATTAGATTTATGTTATTTTGTCTTTAGGCCTAAAACCTAATTTTACAATATTTGAAGAAAATATTAGGTATTTCTGGGTAAGTATACTTAATTAAAAGTGAAAAAAGATTCTAATACCATTAATAATAACACATAAGTTAAGTAGAAAAAAGCAGATAGTTATTATAGTACTTAAATCAAACGTTATTTGAGTAATTTTTATCCACATTTTGCTTATAAAGTATCCATGTTTAAATGTATTCCTCGAATCTGAAAGGGTTCCATGAAGCATGCGGATTTTGGCACACCGTGTCAATGTCGTTCCTTTTTGGTCATCGAAATTTTTCTTCTGAAATTTTCTCCAAAAATTGTATAGTTACTTGGTCGTTTTCAATGTTATCTATGCACTTTGATACATTTTCAACGGCAAAATATCTACCTGTTTCTTTACTTTTCGGATCATTTCACATCAAACCAACCAAAATAAAAAGAGATTGGATCACCTCACCAATTTTGATAATTTTCGGTACAGTTATTCTGCCCATCTAGTAGATGAAAAATCCATAATTTCAAATTTTTCGGATTAGTAGTTTTTTTTCAATTGATTTTTAAAAATCTAAAAATTATAATTTTTTCCCTAAACATAATATATTAAAAGAAATCAAGATATCTTAAGAACTACTTACACTAGAGCAGTGAATGACATCTCATTGAATATGTCTTAAAAATACCTTTCAAATGAGGTACGACTCAATATAGGTGTTTAAAAAAAATTGAAAATTTCGAAAATTTTTAGTTTTTTTTCAAACAATTATATTATTTTTGTCAATATTTTAGCAAGATATTCACCGAATTTCGGGATGGAGAAATGATGGGTTCATAGGGGAAAAAATATTAACAATTTGAAAACATAGCAAAAATTACAAAAAAGTGTTATAATATGTAGACAACTGCGATGATCTGAAAAGTTAAATACTACAATGGTTTAAAAATATAGTCGAATAGGCCATTAAACACACGCATTTCAGAGTAAAAAACCCTACATTGATGTGTCCTATTTCTGAGTAAAAAAATGAAGGAAAATAAATGCGAGAAACTATAACAGCTCCGTATTTAATAAATCGGTTCTAATTTCTAATACAATCTAGAATAGTAAAACTTAAATCTGCATTAGTTAGTTAAGACTAAAAACTATTACATTGTTGCATTAAATGAAGCAAATTTAATTATATATTGGATGTGTATCCATTTACTTCAGTGCACACTTACCCCATCCGCTCCTAATTATATAATAAACACATTTTCTAGGTATGTTACTTGATTTACTCATCGATAAATAATTATTAGCAGTATATCGAATTTGAAAGACAATAAATCATAATTTAAATGACCGCAATGGTTGGGAAATAACGTTGGGTTCCCTTCGATTGGCTCACAAATAAATATAAATGTCGTGCAATACTCATTATTTGTCTACACTTCCTCCTCCAGATAACGAAACGATAAATATCAGGCACGGAACGAGGCAGTGCCGCAAATACCTATGAACTTTCTATAAGAATTTCCCAATAATATTTCCACAAACGACGTTGAATAGTCAACGTTAGACATAACCATAGACATCGTTACTGGTCAAGATGCTTGAAAGACACATTATTTGTCGCAGTGCTAGAAAATTTCTTAGCAAAAAGAGGACGGTGGTAACCCACCCGAACCTGTGAATAGAACACCAACTTATAAACATAGATATATATCTATACGTTAACTCTTATTAATATTCATCTCAAGAACAGTCAAGTGCTAATTCATTTGTATTCAGTGAGCAGTCATTTTGCGAGCATTATTCGTTGTTACTCGGAACTGAAGAGTTAACCAATGCTGTAGCATTAGACAGGTTGGCGGTGAAAAAGATTTATGCTTTCAGATATGATTCGAGTCCACCATATGAAAAGCAATGTGATGATCAAATCAAAATTTACACAAGATATGCATTATTTAGTTCAGGATCAGCATTCAATCAAGATTTTTGCATGTGATTCTGAGCAGTTTAACTCAAAACGGATTTAATATTTGAATCTGATAATACTATAGTCTAGTTACTATTCAGGCGTTTTCTAAACCACTCACTTATGAAACGAATATTGTTTGTTCTCTAAATTAGACGAGTTCATTCCAACATGTCCTGCTAGCGCCAGTCCGGCCCTGATGGCTGCAGCGCAATGCATCATCTGGCTGTTTATCCAGTGACTTGCACTTATCTTTATTTGAACGCGACCGCCTTGCAACAAAGGGGCATTCACGATAACTTTTGCGGATTTCGAGAAAAAATCCCAATACAATCAATGGCGAACCGAGTCAACGTTCGATTATAAAAGGCTTAATTCCTTAAGGGATTTTTGCGTAACCCAATTTGGAAAACAAATAATGGATTGGCTTCGAGGTAACTAACGGTGAGAAATATTCTGTGATCGCTGACAAATGACGATAAGAATGAATACGATTGATTAGATAGATGCAATAAAAATTTAAGTTCTGTTTTAAAATCGTTGTAGGTGATTCAGGGAATCGGTCTGATTTTAAGGCTTATGAACAGTATAACTGAGAATAATCAGTAAGTTAAGCAGCCCAAAAATGACATGACAGTGAATGTGGTCTTCCAGATGTTCAGTAATTCAGATGTTTCTTCAGTTTCTTTGGAATATGTTAGAATATAGGTATTAAAATATTGATCTTCGTGGGATATGGAGACAAAATAAGAGACCAAAGTGAAGTTTGTGGGTTATTTAATCCAAAATATCTTTCGATGCTTTTAAATCTACGATGACACATAGATTTTGGACGATAATTAGGTGAAAAAATGATGCCAATGTGTGACGAAAGATACTTTTTCTGTGTGAAGCCACTTGTTAAAAGGTATACGATTATTGATTCTGGTCCCACAATAAGCCACAATAGCTATGTGAAGCAATAATAGAATTTTGGGACCAGAATACCTCACGGCTGAACGTTGCTTGCATTTTCTGACATGATGAATTAGATCATGGATTGGGAACATAACAAGCTCAATGGTTTCAACAAGATGGCGCTCCTCCACATTTTGGTGTTAATGTTCAAGGATTTTTTAGATGAAATCTTCCCGAATCGATGTATTGATCGCTGAGATACAAAGAAAATATTGACGCCTTAAAAGACAAAATTAGGATTGTGAATCCCGTTAATAGGTTTGACCATCGCCTTGGATACTCCATTGATATAAGTACGTCAAGTAGAAGCTGGGGGTCATTTAGAACATATTATACACAGGCAAAGCAGTTTGGTATAATAATTGCATTTTGCTTTTGCAACAATTGTAACCAGCCTTAAGCGCTGGGTGTCAAATATGATGTAACCTTATTTGCTAACTTCTCATTAAGCGGTTCTTATGCTAGGTTTACTCCGCGGATTAACTTTTTTTGTCTTGGCAGTTAGGGTAGGGCGTCACTAATTTTTTTACAAGACTTTTATCAATTATTGTTGATCCTTGAAAATAAGGTAGTAAAATTTAGAAAAATACCCGCTAAAAGAACGTTGAAAAATTTTGAATACATATATTAGTTATTATTTTGACTGCAATTTACCAAAATGAACATCAAGATTACAAATAACTTATTTATTTAAAAATGTAAACTTGCACCAACTCTTTCAGTCCAATTAATCCTATTTCAAATCAATTTGAGGTTATGATTACGCTCTTAAACCAATAAGAATATTCTCTTGTAAAGTATCTCACCGATATTACAAGAATAATAAATCGAAGCAACATAAGATAATACTTGTTAAACCATGCCTTATCACCTTAATATTGCCCAAATCTTATTGTATCTGTGTAGCCAGTAAATATATGTAGGTATAAATGAAGAAATGAATATTAACCATACTTAACCTAAATCAATCCCGTGGTAGCGATAATATCAGTAGACCAATAAACAGTTCTCAATAATACCAAATCAATAAAATAACCAGTGAGGTAAATATGTATATATACAGCCGTTAAATATTTATAGGTAAACGAATTGAGCTCAGGTCGATCCTGATATCAAGGCGACAAATTAAATTAGTAAATTTCAGTTATGTGAAATAAATTACTGCCATGAGCTTTACAGCCAAATACAGTAAAAATTAACTCAAACAACTATTCGGATACTAGCCAAATGGATCTCCAATTAACTGAAGATAAAATTAAGTATCTCTTTCAATGGTATGCTTGATAAGCAAGATAGCTAGAACAACAAATGAAACGAGAATATAAACAATAAATGTCAAACGGCTTACAGTTGTTTAAGTATAAATTCATGATTAAAATAATATATACCCGGTAAGCTATATATAGTAATTAAGGCATATGACCGACAGTCATTTGATTATATAATCATTTAATTAAAATTATACATAATGGTAAGAAATACATGGAAATTTAGGCAAATTAAAATCGATTTTACTTGATTCTGGTCGAGTTATAGACACTGGCGCTTCCTGCGGAGTACGTCTGCACCATGTTGCTGCGTCACCCTGACAAAAAAAGGCCTCGGTACGGCTAACTGACGGGATTAGCTGGGTTAGCGTGAAATTCTACCTCACAGAAGGAATTCTATGCCATAGGAGGAATTCTGTCCCACAGAAGGACCCTAGGTAAATGATAAATAACTTTAGTCATCTTAAATAGAAACATCCGTGTCGAACATACCTTTAAAAATAAGTGGTAAGTGGTCACCACACTAGTCCATCACCAACGTTTATAGACGATATGGCCGATAATATTAGAAAATATACATTCTACTTAATTTGCTTAATACTGCAACAACACAATCAGGCGGTAGTCAGACCTGAGGGTCAAAAATAGCAATGATAAATTCCCATACGAAAAATGGGATGCTCGCCTTGAGTATTCAGACGAGAGGGGCTATCCATTTCCTCAAGAATGAATATATACCACATATGTAAAGTGACGCTCCTAACGGATATACCCGTCGTGCAGGTTGGTACTCCGAAAGAGGTCGCGAGAAGTAAGGTAGCGAGAGTATCGATAACACAAATCGACCAGTAAAAGGAGAAAATCGCAATACTGTATTTAGTAACATTTACAACGTTACTCAATGTATGTAATTTAATTGTCATTGTAATAGATTCTAGTTTATTTAAAAACCTTTTACAGCACACAACCTCATTTATACCGCACAGAACAGGTGCGAAGATAATTTATTTGTATGACGCACAATAATTCATAAGGATTCGGGTAGTTTCTACTGTTTATAAAATAGAAATTTGCAGTTTATCTCTTAAAAACGAATTAATTAGAACTTATGACATGTTCTATTGATACCGTAGACTGTTATTTGAAAATTTGGGGTGAGGATGCCTGAGGATTAAGAGGATTGAAGGCAAATGCATAAATATATTAAAAAAACTGAAAAAACCTAAATTACTTTACGTGTTTAAACGTTTTATTCACAATAATCGCATTCAAAATTTAATGCGGTTTATTTGGGAAACTCGGTATGATAATCATTTAAATGTAGCATTCTGAGAATGAATTTGAAATATTTTATTATTTTGCTTGGACAGAAATATTTGAAATATTTTATGTATGTATCTTGCCCGAAAACCTATTTTTTACTGCCAGATAACTAGGTACTACTGATGTACGAATATGTGTTTAATCCATGGGCAAACATATTTTACTGTAAGTGTTTGTATTTACATTACTGTACATGACATTGTACTATATTGTTGTAGATATTTATTTGCTCAATTAATACAAACCTTGATTTCGTTTTCTTTGCATGATTGTTTTATTTTAATTACTATCTTTGATTAAAGCTGCTAGAGATTAATTTTAGGAATTGTAGTAACTGAGTTTATGAGTAAAAGATTGCAAGTGATATTATGTGCTTAATATAAAACTTAAATTTCATTCCAAAACCGCCCTTATTAAAAATAATCTTTAGTGCATTTGACGAGCAGTTTATATATTTTTAATCCTGTTATTAAAAAAAGCAAAGTGATTTATGAGAGCGCGCGGGTAGCTTGCTCGCCATTAAGTTGCATGATACTTCACAAACTGACACAATTAGGAGTTTGTGCGATCTGTGCAATTACCGCAAAAGATGCATAAACCGTGTAACTGTTTTAAACGTTGAATTGAAAGGTCTTTTCATCCGATTCTTGACAATAATTTCATTTTCAAGTATTTCGTCTTTTGCCGTTCACTTCAATAGATTCACTGTCTAGATTTAATTAGTGTAAAAGTTGGTGCCACATTCTAAAACGGCACATTTCTCTGGGCTTGTATTTTTTTGAGAGCCAGTTTCATCTGAATTGAAAATAATATGATACCGAATAAAATAATTCGAAGGGCACTTCCAATCACACAAAACTATCAAAAACAGTGCATGAGTTCGGATAGTTATTTTAATATACTAAAGTTCGTTTCATATATAATTAGTGAAAGTAATAAAACATCCGAGAAACCGAGAGAGGTGCAATTTTACAACCTTGTTTGGGGCTATTACATAGGCGTAGTACCTGCTTTTCGTTTCATACAAACATTATTGCTCACACACCTGCCTAGAAGTAGCCTTTATATTAGAGAATAAATGACTTAAAAAACAGTAATGTTCATCTTTTCTTTAATAAGAAGTGAAACATTATTCTTATCATCTATAATGCCCTTAAACACCAAAACCTAACCATGGGTGTTGGAAAAATTGTTGAAATGTGTTCAAAAATGACTGTGATCGGGGAGTGTAAGGGGAATGATGTACGAGGTAATTCACTCCACTAATTAATTCAAAACACTCTATTATAACGAAATATGAAAATAAGAATCGTACTTTCGGTCAAGACGACTGACTCCTCACTCCTTTTCTATATCTATATTCTATTATATAAGCTCCCAACGCTTCGTCATGATTTGGATTCGTCCTTCGATGCGTTGCTCGGCATTCTGACTTCACAGTGGATCAGCATCCCAACATTGTACAGTAGCTCTCATAGGAGCCAACAATGTACAGACTATATATTTGACCAACATCATCTGTACATAACCTAGAAAGTCCCAAACTAAACTATAACAAAAAATTATAAACTATTAAATTCGTTATTAATCATAGTACTAGTGCGTCAGAAGGCTACAAGAAAAAATAATCGATTATAATCAAATAGAATAATATTAGTATTACGGTAAACAGTAATACCAAGAATAGAACTAAATACATATTAAGAAAACAAGAGTTACAAAATTTTTAAAATGAAAAAACTTATTCAAAAACAAAGAAGAAAGGTATAAATTTTGATATTAAATTGAGTTTTAAATCACCTCTCAAAATTAGTGATAGGTACTTCTGCAAATCAAGGACAATAATTTAAACAAACTCATCTTTTCCTGCAGCATGCAGATTCTTCATTGTATTCTTCTTCTTCTGAGAAGTAATGGCATGAGAGAAATAGAACATTGCTAAAAGATATTAACTATATTAATTTGGAAGAATAGAGGAATTATCCACCAGGTGAGTGGTTGATCAACTGTCCTCGAGCTGTCAAATGTTTTAGAATACATAAACTCGATCTATATATACTGTCTTGTCAAAGGCATTCGACATGACGAACCACACGCTGCTTAAGACTATACCTCAGGCATATTTGCATGTCGCTTATATAGCAGGAAGTGCCTGGATTTATTGTATCAATGTTACGGGGTAGACTTGATCTATACTGACTTTTCAAAGGCATTCGACAGACTGAATCATAAGCTACTACATTGATAAGTTTACGACAGTAGGGTTAGGCTTAAACAATAGATTAGTGACATTTTAACAACACAGCACTTCTTTACTAGTTTTCTCTGGCACTTTATTGTCTCAGTTTGATGTAAACAAAAGTAAATTTTGGCTTAATGGTGCATGCCCTGGCCTTAACTTCTAGCTGTGTCCCTATTAACCCAAACTAACCCATTAGTACCCTACGCACCAGCTATAGAAGGCGACGAAGGTAACTATTACAATAACCAACGTCCTTTCTAAATACCTAATAAGATTTTCAAGTTTTGCTAGATTGCTTCATCGATTTCGCAATTTTTATCGGATATTATTAGTCAGGATTGATCATACGCATTAATGAAGAGAAAAATACCACGTTACTGTAGAAGGTCAACGCGAGTCGCGAAAAAAAACCAATCGTTTTTGATAGATGCGGCAAGCAGTGTCTAGATGGTAACAGATAGCGGTGTTGCCAACTATACAAATAGTTCTTTGCGTAACAAATAGGAGAGTGACGCTGATAGGTGTGTTTGGTGCAGACGCTTGCCTCAAACCTAAAATAAAATAAGTGATCAAAATCAGAGAAACTTAAGAAAACATTTAGGCTGTCCAAAAACAAAGTAAAAAACTGTAATCAATTTTAAAGAAAAAATCATATTTCGAAAATGCTTCATTTTCCGAGAAAACGGTGATCATTTTTGAATTCAACAGGTTCAAAAGTATAAATATAATAGCAAAAAATGTCCTCTTTCCCAAAAATTTGAAAAACCGATGTATCGATATGGAATTCAAAAAATCGAAAAGTTTTAAAAATCTATGAAAATGCCTTTATTAAGTAATTCCGTAGCGGAGATGAAAATAATATCATTAGGTTTTCTCTAGTAGGTCCCGATTTTCAGTTATTTATAAAAATGTTCCGAAAAAAACGTTCAAAACAGCAGAACCTCGGAAAATTACGATTCAAAAATTACCCAAATAAGATAGAAAGCTACAGTTTTCACTGCTCAATAATGGTTCTATAAATCTCGAAATATTCATGATATTCTGACATGTTTCATGTCTTTTATGGGGGGTCAAATTCGAGTTAAAAAAACTGTAAAATACTGCAGTGGAATGGAGAGAAAGAAATATTCACACTTAAGGATATGTAAAGAAACCTTACTTCAAACAGGGAGCAAATAATAAAGGTGGTAGAGGAGTTTTATGAAGAACTATATAGGAACAGAAATGAACTGGCTGGAGAGCCGGTCGAGCTTACCATCGACAGTCATAAATCAAGGGTCAGAGGATATTCCAGACATTAATAAAGATGAAATTCACTATGCCTTGACCAAAATGAAACACAATAAAGCCGCAGGAGAGGACGAAGTCGCCATACTTAGAGGCTATAAAACTTGGAGGAGAAACATTGCTGTGAAAAATACAGATCCTTCTTAACCTATGCCTACCCCAGCAAGTCATTCCTTTTCGATGGAACGATGCAATTATGATCCTAATGCACAAAAAAGGGGACAACACAAATCGTGAAAACTACAGGCCTATCAGCCTGTTAAACCATTTATACAAGTTATATACCCGAATTATAACCTCGAGAATGAAGAATAAGATGGAGTTTTATCAGCCAAGAGAGCAAGCTGGTTTTCAATCTGGATATGGAACTAACGACCACCTCCTAGTTCTTAAAGTACTTATAGAAAAAACTATTGAGTACAACCGACCACTAGTTCTACTGTTCGTGGACTTTCAGAAGGCCTTTGACACTGTGGAGTTTGATGCAATTAGTGTGGACTACAGGTACGCTAAAATTATCATAAGCATCTACAGGAATGCAACAACTACAGTCAAACTCCACGCCAACAGCAGACAAATTAACGTCAAACGTGGAGTTAGACAGGGAGATATCATGTCGCCTAAACTATTTACCGCTATTTTAGAACATGCGTTTAAGAACCTCAAGTGGGACACCAAGGGAGTCAGAACCGATGGCGAACAACTAAATCACTTTCGGTTTGCTGACGACATAGTTCTAATAACCGACAATCTAGAAGATGCTAAGAACATGCTTATACATTTTAAAAATGTCTCATGTCAATTGAACTAGTAGAAAAATACATACATCTGGGACATGAGGTAAAAATCAGCAGAGACAATCAAACGTGCGAACTGGCAAGGAGAGTGACTCTGGAATGGGCAGCATATGGCAAACTAAGCAGCATATGCAAGTCCAACATACCAATTAGACTAAAAAGAAAAGCTTTTAATCAATGCGTGTTGCCAGTTTTAACATACGGGGCAGAAACTCTAACTCTTACCAGATCATCAATAAAGAAGCTACAAATAGCATAACGAAAAATGAAAAGATCAATGCTTGGACTGACATTAAGGGACAGGGTGAGAAACGAGGATCTGCGAGGAAGGACTATAGTAGATGATATTATTGAGCACATTACCAGGGCAAAATGGCGATGGGTAGGACATATTGCAAGGGTAAAGGACGGAAGATGGTCAAAGAGGATTCTGGAATGGAGACCTAGAGCCGACAAAAGAAGCAGAGGAAGACCACCGACATGCTGGACAGATGATATAAAAAGAATATCATCCAACTGGATTGCTACAGCTCAGGATCGGAAGACATGGAAACGCTTAGACGAGACCTATGTTCAACAATGTACAAACAGGGCTGGATGATCATGATGAAAATACTGCAATCAATTTTTTTTTGAAAAATCATATTTCGAAAATTAATCATTTACCGGTGATTATTTTCGAATTCCCCATGTTCAAAAGTATAAATATAGTAGCAAAAAATTTAATTTTTCGCAAAAGTTTGAAAAATCGATTTTTCTTCACCTTCCTTTAAAAAATAAAAAAAATTAAAATCTCTAAAAATGCGTTTACTGACTAATTCGGTAGCGTAGATGACGAAAATATCAATAGTTTTTCTCTAGTAGGTCCCGATTTACAGTTATTTATTAATTTTCCGAAAAAAAAACGTTCAAAACAGCAAACCCTCGGAAAATTGCGATTCAAAAATGAACCAAATAAGATAGAAAACTGCTGTTTTCACTGTTCAATTGAGAAGGAATGGTTCTATAGTATAAATCTTGAAATATTCAAGATGTTCTAACGTGTTTCAAGTCTTTTATGTGGGTCGAATTTGAGTTAAAAACCTGTAGAAAAAACTGTAATCAATTTTTCTTAGTGAAAACTTCTTTAGCGCGGGTGTGATTTGAGACTCGATGAAACGAAAAAGCGACCGTAAAAAGAGATCTATAAGATGTAGCCTGCGAGAGAACACGGTTATACAGTTGTTATATGTTTGTTAAGTGTAAAAAGTAGTTCTTGTGCGATCATTGAAGTTAAGTAACGTCGGGCGTGGTTAGTACTTGGATGGGTGACCGCTTGGTTTAGTTTGTGAAGGTTTCACTTCTGCCACATGTGAGTTGCAGACATGATTTTTTTTAAATCATATTTCAATTTCTACATATTATGCCTAGGTAGAATGTTTTAAATTTCTTACTTAATTTAATATATATCTTATCTAAGAGTTTTCTAAACTTCAATCAAATGACGCATGCAAATAATTGACATAAATTACGTTATTAAATTTAATGTTATGGATTTAAAAAATATATTTCGCTTGTCAAATCCAAAATTATTTTGGATACCTAAACATTCGGTTGCGTCGTTATCAACTTCCTTTTCCTCTTCCTCCGTTCGCGGTTTATCGTCGTCGGAATGCCAGGCAACGAGCTCGCCGCCGACAACCAACAACAAAATCTCCATGCGAATGTCTCCGCCCAGACCCATTTCGATACCCGGCAACGCCGCACGGCGCGCGAGCGTCGCCGTTCGCTTCGACCGTTTTCGCTCTTCTTCGCCTGCGTCACCGCGACCTACTAACCTCATTAGCGGACCTCGCGGCGCTGTTGTGGTGTTGGCGCTGGCCACGCCGAAGTGCCGCGAAAGAGGCCGATTCCATTGAGTCGGCGACGGTCTCCAAGAGAAGAACGACGCTTCAGTGTCAGCCGGTTCGAAGAGATTCGCCGCGAATCGCCGACGTCGACGACAGCCGGTCGCTTAGGAAACTTGACATCAGCGCACCCGGCGAACTTGATTTTACCGTGTTGTGAAGTGCTAGTCCGATATGTTGTGTCGCGGTGCTATGGCCGCCGTACTTTAGATTAAATTTCTTACCAGCCTGAAACAGTGTCAGTGGAATTTGCGACTACTAACTTACATACTTTGCTCGATGGATACCGCTTTGCAAGTAGTGTCTTAAGTGCAACACTTCCTTTTTGGATTTATACTAATTTATTGTTGATAAAAGTGGCTGTGCGAATGATTAGGACTGATCGGAATAACAAATATGAGTGCTCTAGTCGGTGCGTAACTGTGCTGTGATAAGTCGTTTGGATATAGTATGTTGGAACACAGTGCTATGTATCTAAACGTTACTCCTCCTTACGAAGGCGAGGCGTCTTTCTTTCCAGATTTCTATACACGGTGGGTGACTTTGTTGTTATTTTGGTGTGGACCTTGATAAATCTTACCGCATGCACTTGAACCAAATAAATACATCCAATGGGATTGTTTTGTCTCGAAACACCGGTCATCGCAACATCCTAGCTCATTGTTTTGGCCACTTAATTAATGTAATAAATTATCAGCTCGAAGGACCAAAACTTTGTCTCTTAAATCTCAATTAGGTAGGCCCGGATTTTGATATCATTTGGATATAAATTATCGCATGTATTTTTTGAAGATGTCGAATCTATTATATAGTAAGTACATATAATATTGACGACCGTGATAGGTTGATTAGGATTGGGATTTATACCGAACCAGGGATAGGGGATTATAAATGAAATTTCCTTGGCCTTAAAGTATTTTTAATACCCATTTAGAATAACTCCCATCCTTATTTATCAAAAATTAATCAGGTGAAACAAGAAATTACCAACAAAAATGAACGCTGATTACCTACTAATTAAATGTACGTCAAAGTCTGTTAATGTGGTAAGTTATTTTTAAAATGATATAGGATCTCGATTTAAGGCATTTCAAAAAGCATCCGAATTCCGAAGCCTTAAAAGTTCCACAAAGCACATTATACAACCTAGAAGATCCAAACAGAGGAACGGATTTCGAATTTAGATGGAACGTTCCCCGGAGCAAAACTCGAATAATTACGAAAAATACTTTGCTTTGTTTAAGGGAAATGTATGCCCAAAAGGAACATATTACTTTAGAAACTATTTACCGGCAATTTATTGAAGAATCACCAGAAATTAAGATCTCAAAAAAGGTCTTTATATTTATGAATTAAGGAAATGAGCTGTAGCTTCAAAAAGTAGGACGGGAGAAAACATAATATATCGAGTTGTTAAAAAATATAAATATCGAGTTGTTAAAAAAGAGAACATATAAACCGGTGTTTCTGGACGAGACTTGGGTTTTTATCAAAAGTGGGGATTTGGGGATAGAAGAATGTAGCAAGATAGGAGTAGTAAATGGAGTAATTATTGTTCGTTATTGTTCATGCTGGAAATAAAAATGGATTCGTGACAAATACATTCGTAATTTTTAGGTGTAATAAGAAAACAGGTGATTATCACGATAATATGAATACTGCACACTTTGAAATTCGGGTTAAAGCTCAACTTATTGCAAACCGAGTTGCAAACTTATCCCTCGAACCATCCTTAATTATACTGGATAACGCAACTTATCGTAACTGTCTAGAAGAAGAAATTCCGAGAAAAAGCTGAAGCAAGAAACGTCTTTTAGAAAGGTTTGGAAAGAAGAATATCCCATTTTGAAATAATCGTTTTGAAGATGCTGTTTGGAATTTGGTGGAATAGCAAACAGTGACAGAAAAATTATCATATGGATAAATACGTTCCGGAGCATGGTCTGTGTTTCCTCAGGCTACCACCCTATTGTTATCATTTTAATGTCATGGAAATGGTGTGGTCAGAGACTAAAAGACGTTAGAACGACGCTATTGTTAAAACCACAGCATCACCTGCTGAAGTTTTCGATATATGGAATAACGTAGTAGAAAATTTACCACAACAGCACTGGCAAAATTACCTAACCCACAAAGAGAAAATTATTTCTGAGGCATGGGAGATAAAAAATAAATTGGACTTGTTTAACATCAAACCAATGGTGATTTCTGTTTCCAATGAATCCCGAAAAAAACAACTTTTTCAGAACGCGAAAGTATTGATTAAGAAGATATCTAGATTTTAAACTTTTAAAATCACTTTGTCCTTTTATTTCATGTAATCAAACCGTTATTAAATATTACTACTGCTCTTTACAATAATTATGAATGTTTTGTTACAATTAGTTTGGGTTAGTTTGTATTTATAACAGGACCATTGCTATTTTTTTTCTCACGTTTTTATAGGTATTTTATTTTTTTACTCACATTCTTGCTTTAAATAAAATCAACTTATCATAACTCATAACTATATATCTTTAAAAATGGGCGAGGGAGGCGCGTCGGCAAGAGGGAACCGCTTTGCTCGAATAGCCAATTGTTTGGACTGATTAGAATATCAATAGACTGTGTTATTATGTTCTATATTATGTTTATATGGAATATGAAGTTGCACCACCTGCCGATGCCCTAAGAATAATGGGTTAAATGTCCGTTATTTGACTTGACAAGTTCCTATCCTAATTTTTTCTTCCGGTTCGTCTTGGGTCGAGTCAAGACGCGTTTTGTAGCGGCTCCCTTGTCGCCATTTTGGCTATCATTCAGTGACCGTTGTTTCTCATCGAGGAAGAATCGGGTGTCCTAGCCAGAAGAAATTCCCATTCACACATGTCCATTTCTGTCTGCGCGTGCAAGGTTCAACTCACAGCTATCACTTTACGTGCTCGACACCTTGAAAGATCAAAAATATAGTGCCATTGAGCCAACATTCCATTCCTCACACTTTTTTCGCCACCAGACAAGAGAGGGCCATTTTTTTGCACACCGGGGGAATGAAATGGAACAGTAAACTATGACTGAGGTCAGGTACCCTTAGTTGGGCGGTCCGAAACATTTCAAACCAAAATTCTGGCTGAATGTCGTCCACCGAAGCCCACACGTAAAGCAGCAGCAGCGGCTAACCTAATTTTTCTTGTCTGTGTTCAAAAAGTCACATACGTTAATTCACTAAAATGACAAATACTTCCAAATAGGTACTTGTTACAAATACTATATCTCCAGTAGGAAAGTGTTTTACAGTATTAACTTGTCAAAAAGAAGCGTATAACACCAAAGATAGATCGATCTATGAGCTGTTTTGGTTACATACTTGCATATTACATAATGTTCAAAGTTCGTTCATTGGAGGTTGAAGTAATTTATAAAAGCAACAACTAATATGAAACGTGAAATGCCCCAATATTCTGCATCAAGATTGATATTTATAGTGCCCATCAATTAGATAGATACACTGGTCTATTGAAACTGCGTACCTACCTAATATTCTAATACCTTAACCCTAAATGGTATTGATTTCAAATATGACTGGCATTCCATTCAAAACATGCGTGTCATACCGATGCCCGCTTAGGCCATTAGTATTCCTGTCAGGATAAATGAGTATTGCCTTCTCAAACATTATGACAGTAGTTATTACTTTTTCGTAACGAAAGTAAAACACGTTTTAAACGTTGTTATTCTTCAAATCATATTGAGTGATATATAAAGTAGTGTTATCAAAGTTCGAAATGTAAGCGGGTAACTGATTCATTGGGACAATTAAAAGGAACAAATTCTTGAATATGTATCTGAAAACACCTCGGAAAACACTTAATTTCTGAGATACAAGAAGTTTTCGTGTTTGCAAAAATCTTCAGTTCCCACTTTTTTATAAAAAGTAGCAACCATACGTCAAAACATCGATGAATAAGCTTTCGATAACCGTCGAAGCTTATTGACCATTAGAGATTCAGATCGGTCTAGTGTTACCAACTAAATTACGTGCCTTCTTTATTGCCTTGCCACGCTAACCTGAACTAAACCTAGGTTATCACGAATTCTGAACGAACCACTGTCCTCGTACACCACGATGTTCGTTAGTGGTCATCCAGCGTTGCTCGGCTTTCATTGGTTCAGATAAAATGATCATGGATAAAAATAATCATGTAGATATGCAAAGAAAACCATTATATTGTTAACGATTCCCTATTTATGTGAAACATGTTGTGTAAAAACGCTCTTTACATCCGTTTGGCAAGTGAGCTAAACTTCGAATTAGAATTAGTTTTATGCAAAAATAAATAGGTCACGCAATGTTCGCGATACTGAATTCATTTCAGTTAGACGCTCATGACACTAATGGTTTTAGCAATTAATGACAAATATATGTATTATGTGGATATCGAGGTCGTTATTTGACCAAAAGGTGCTTACTGCTAGGTAAGGGCCTCAAGAGGAGCAGGAATGCTTTGGATGCCACTGGAAAGAAATAAGAGGCAGACATCAGATCGAATGTGCCAAATGTGATAAGACTCACTTGAAGCACCGAGAAATCCGACTACAACCTAGAACAGGCAATCTGTATGATAGATAGTTTGGGTTAGTTGAACAAAATATTTGATCAATGTGTCGTAGAGTGGACTAGAGGTTGGGTGGGTGGTTGAGAGGAGATCTGGGGTATACTGTAAGGCCTCTCCAGGCGTATCAGTAAGGCCCTTTGGCCTCCTCTTAACTACTGTTACTATAACTACTACTACTACTAACTAGTAGTATATTTGCTCCTTGATCTCTTGTTCCTGATGTAAATCTGGTGTACTTTGATTATTTTCGATGGTCTAATATATTTCACATTGCAAAATGGGTCGCAGTCACTTAATATTACGAATTATATTTTTCCCTGGAAATAACATATGTGAGTATCGAGGTCGTTAATTGCCACATGTGTGGCAAATAATTTGTTCCCATAACTTGGCCGTCTCAATTTAAGTTTAACTAATTCCAATAAGCCATTATTATCATCACGGATTAAATTCGACGGGTTTTCGAATAAAAACCTTGCAATACCTTAACGCCATCCTCGTCCGAAACACACCGCAACATTTTAACAATTAAGATCAATCACGAATTCGCTATATAGCCAATCTTGATTCGGTAACTAAATCAATAATAGAATTTTAAATATCGTTTGGTCCTTCGACGCGGACTTTGACTTTCAAAACAAGTAACGCGTAATAGTCACGCCGATAAATATACGAGGATCCAAACTGGTTATAATTTCCGTTGCCAAAAACAAAACGCTTAACATTCGATTGATTCTGTAGCGTCCGCCGGCTAGAATACACAATAGAAATTGGGTTCTTTGTTGTATTACTAAAATTACAGCAGGTACCGACTCAATGCAGGAATTGTTATGCTTTGTAGTGTTAATTAGCCAATAATTCAATATGTGTTGATTAGTACCTTCCAAGACGAACTAAAGTAATCCTTTAACTAACGCCAACTTTAATAATTCAGTAAACGCTACCAACGAGGCTACCAACTCTACCAAGATGGAGCAAAATCGTCATTTGCTTGACGTTTTTGCCCCTCTCTCGTGATCCCTATCGATTTATAATGCCATCTTATAGATCTACTCAAGGCTTATGATAGCATGTTACTTACATAACATACAGTACTCCAATGTTACGTCATAGGCAAATCCCATATTAGAGAACAAAATCTAAGGATATCAGCAAATTATATAAATGCATGGCTATTCGATGCTGCTAAAGTGGTCCATTTTCCGATGAAACCATTAGTTGTCGAAATGATATTTTGTTTAAATACAGGGTGTTTTTTTCATATGTGTCCGATTTCTCACAGGACGATTCCTCAGGTATTTTTAATCGATTTATAATGTCATCTTATAGATCTACTTAAGGCTTATGATAGCATGTTACATAACATACAGAACTGCAATGTTACATCATAGACAAATCCCATATTAAAGAACAAAATCTAAAAATATCAGCAAATGATATAAATGCATGGCTATTCGATGCTGCTAAGTTGTTCCATTTTCAGATGAAACCCTTAGTTATCGAAATATGATATTTTGTTTAAATACAGGGTGTTTTTTTTCATATGTGTCCGATATCTCACAGGACGATTCCTCAGGTATTTTTAAGATAAAAGTTCATATAAACATGGGTCAGCAAGGCCTTCATTTTTAAAGATTTATTTTTGAAATAATGTTGGTGTTTGCTAACATGAGAAAAAGTAGGCCAGTAAGTTTATTCTGCATTGTTTGTTGTGTTGTCATGTTAAAAATAATAACTTGGCGCACAGTTTTAAAGAGTATTCCTTGAAGTACTCATTATTATTGTGATTATTTGTCAAAAAAAACTGGAAATCCGGTCCGACTAGAGAAAAACTAATGATATTTTCTTCAACTACGCTATCGAATTAGTCAGTTAACGCATTTTCATAGATTTTTAAAATGTTCCATTGTTTGGAGGAGGGTAAAAAAATTCGATATCGACAAATCGATTTAAATTTTTTTTTTTGCTATATATTTTTGAACCTCCTGAATTCAAAAAAGAGCACCGATTTCTCGGAAAATTATTAGTTTTCGAAATATGATTTTTTGTTTAAAATTCATGACAGATTTTTAAAGTTTCTAGCTCGAATTCGAGCCCTTATGAAAGACGTGAAACCTCGCGTGAAACAAGTTAAAGCAGCTTGAATATTTCGGCATTTATAGAACCATTTCTTCTCTATTAGACAGTGAAAATTGTGGTTTTGTATCGTGTTTGGTTAGTTTTTGAATCACGATTTTCCACGGGTCAGAGTTTTGAAGGTTTTTTTCGCGAAATGTTTGTGAATAACTGGAAATCCAGACCGACGCGAGATAAACTAATGATATTTTCTTCATCTACGCTATCGAATTAGTCAGTAAACTTATTTTTATAGATTTTTTTCGATTTTCTGAAGGAGGGTAAAAAAATTCGATATCGACAAATCGATTTTTAAAAATTATGGAAAAAAATAAATTTTTTGTTGTTACACTTATACTTTTGAACCTCCTGAATTCGAAAATTATTAGTTTTCGAAATGTGATGTTTTATTTAAAATATTTTGTGACTCACACAATCGAAGGTTTTTGTCAAGTCACAAAACACCACAGCTGCAACCTGTCGATTAAATATAGCGTCGCCAGTGGGCCTTCCCTTTAGGAAGCCAAACTGTACTGAGCTTAAAATATTCTTTTTGTGGCAAAATTGACAAGTTGTCTCTATCTTGGCGTCTTGTTGCCATTCAGTTCTACTGAATTGTTTCTTTAATATCATATTCATTGGTGGGCGAGAAAAAGAATGTCTGTGATATATTTACATCTTTCAAAGTCTGTATCACTTTTGCGATGTCTTGATAAATTGTCGGCTATATTACAATAAAATTCATTAAGATCATGCGCATTTAACTTAGAATTAAAATTTTCTTTAACTGACCCCTTGCCTCTATGTTCGTTGATAATTCGTCAGGCCTCCCTTTGTTTGTTAGAAGAAAACCCAATTATTTTTGCATAATAAAGTTGCTTAGCGGTCTTTATAATTCTACTATATATTGATCTGTATTTATTAAAATAATTAACAAAAACAGATTATACATACGGAACTGAGTGAAATTTTTAGCCGAAACTTTTATCCCTGCGGTTATCCAATTTTTTTTTCTTTTTAAATCAAAAGCTGCATCTAAAGTTGTTTTAAATTTTTTCCAGATTGGCGATGTTGCCGTTTCGATCTAAAAGTAATCGTGTTTTCTGATTTTTATATGAAACAACCTGTATGTTAAGGTATTTTAAAATTCTAAAAAACTTAGATATATTTAATATCTTACCTTACCTGCTATATCTAAGTTCAATTGTTTTTGACGCCCCTAGGGCTTAAGCTCGGGCTTAAGCTAAAGGAAAAAGGACCTTATTTTAATTCTTAGTTTTTAATAATGTGCCTGATTCCGGACAAAACGAATATATGTCTTTATAAAAAAACAAGGACTGGTAAGTGTAAACCGTTTTAGCTTGAAATATTTATTATAGATCTTTTTTTTGAAAATATTTGAAGCAAATTGAACCCCTTTGTTTACATGAGTAACGAAATTTTCAAAATAATCTGTGGATTTTTATTAAATAAATGATTATAAATCAAACCTATTTGAACTAAGCATTTTTGAAATAGCGAAAATGTAAAGCATAAAAGTAAAAGCACACTAAATAAGTTTTAAACTAAGAGAAAATAAAAGTAATAACTTATTTGATAATTTTTTGAGTGTAACCACGTTTTATATAAAAACACTTCTTTAAATTTTTGTATGTAATAATATGCTTTATTTATACTTAAGGTTTATATTTTTATATACTGTGTATTATCACTTAAATTGCACTAACTCTTATCGAGAATAAAATTTTGTTTAAAATTAATAATAAATATATTTTCCATTTGTTAACGAAATCTGCGCACGCCCTCCATGTTTTGCTGAGTTTTTGTATAAAATCGGCTACAAATTCCGCTTCATATTATAACACAAATCGTTTGTTAACAGAAGATTCCATAGGACAACTGGCAACAACGTTTTTTTTTTCGTCTTTTTCTCATTAGCCCGGCTTCTGGACGGCTGCCAAAGAGCCGGTCTTTCGCAGCCCGAATAGTTTGACGAATATACGCCGCTGTTTTGTTGCCATAGCTAGACCAATACTGGTTTTCTTGATGCCTCCCCTTGCGAGTCATTCTCTACAAAAATATAAATTTAATTTGAAAGATAAAGCTTTCTATTTGATGAAAAGACGAGACGTTGGATAGTTCAATTCATATTGTTCTAATGTCGAATTCAATACGGGACAAAAATGTACAAAATAAGTAATTTAATCACAAGAATAAAATAATGTAGCAAATTGACTAATAAAATGAAACAAAAGCAAAGAAAACGCAATGTTGACCTTTGGGAAAGAACTGCCTCTTTTACATATCTAAATTACGTGGTCGAATAAACTATTGTAAAAGCATTCACAAGCTCCTCAAAAGTCTGGGGATGACAAATTTGAATGTTAAACTATTTTCGAACGTTCTCAATCGGATTACAGTCGGGTGAACGAGGAGACCACTCCATCCGAGAGATACCATAATATTTCACAATTGATACTCGTTTATCTGCATTTTAAGGCTACACGCTACACCTCTTATATTCTGAGTTATCTATTGACTCGAATGCTTATTTTTAAAGCGTATTTGCTTGGTAGCGTGAAATAAGTGAGAACTCTACAAAAATGTTGATGAATTTAGTCGATGGATCAATACAACGCAAGGACCAAAACTGAGGAATGAAAAATCTAAATAAAATAATGAAGAATTTAGTAAAGCTAGCCAAGAGATTTCCATTACTTTCAATAAAGGAGGGCCACGTGTCTGAACCATTTCAGGCCTTAGTCCTGGATGCTACTGCCCAAAACGATGCCAGCAAATATAATGGAGGTTCATTGACAATAGTACACTATCGAAATTCAAATTTTGTTCATCAACTCAGAGCTATTTTAGAAAATATTTTAACAAACGTGGTAGAGTGAGGGTTAGTTGAACTACATAAACGATCTGAGCGTGGCGGACCCTATTCGCGGATGACACCACGATCGTTGGTTGAGTGTGAAGCTTGGGAAAATCCAGATGAATGATGTAGAATTATTTAATGGCAATTGATTATGTCTCAATAAAAATAAATCAGGTACATAATGCCTTTTAGTCACAGAAAGTTCCATTTCGAATAAGGATTATATTTGACAAATAGCATTTCGAGAAGAAGTTTCTCAGAAGGCCAAGGCAAATAAATAGCTTACTTTACCATTCTTCTTGAATTTAAAATGAACATATTAAACAATGATGCCACTTTTCCGAGAACGATCCAAAACCATCTTCAGCGATTCGACATGCACAGTCTGTTGTTTTTGCCCGGTTTTTTGCTCGAGCGGAACGGTTCGGTTTCTAGCTCTCCATCCCGAGCATAAATTTTAATTCGTCGCCTTAATTACCGTGTTGATTGCACCTCTTCTTTTTTCCATACGAGTCTCAGACGTTTCGAAACTATTTGCATATACGCTGAAGTTAATTTTTTGTTCGTCACCTATTCCTTTCTTCAAATTATACCTATGGTAAGACGCCATTAAGATGTAATTGTTTACGAATGTTTATGCCAAACGAGTTCGTATCAGGGCGTGAATTCTCGAATCATTGGAATAGCTCTCGTGCGGGAAAAATGAGAACGGAGGCAGTCCCATATTTGAAGAATACTGGGTGCATATTATGTTGTCTTTTCCAAAATCGTTAAGAGTAAAGTTACATAGAGTGAGTTAATATAATTTCTAATAATATAGATTGAGCACATCTAGTAAAGAAGACACTATAAGCTACATGACTGCTATTTTAGATATATAAAATATGGTGCGTAAGTCCACAAAAAGCTTTAAGTAATTCAAAACGTTAAATATCGTCCACTATTACCCCAATTGACCCTACATATATGTTTTTGGCAATCATGGAAATATATCATAGTGTTTTTTGTTTCTTTTCTGTGTTCTGTGTTCTTTCGATCACTGTAGCAATAAAAGCAGAAATACCGGACGACAGCAGGCATTAAAAGTTTGCTTGCAGGAACTTCCGGACCTGCAAACTGAGTTCGTGGAGACCAAACACAATTATTTAAGTAAACCATCGCGAATACTAAGGTGCCTTTTTAGAAAGAACGTGGAAAACAGACAAAGAAGCATTTAGATGCAAATGTAGGTAACTTTCTAGGCATTTAGGTCTGGCTAAACGTCGTTGGTAATTTCAGTGTTTCACGTTGCACTGCGAATGGTATCAGCATAGTTTACAGAATTCCGTAAACTTTGGTATCAGCCTGTAAAATTGAATGAAACGCAAATACTAACTTTTCCGTTTCGTTTCCTTTTGGTTGGACGTTTATGTGGGGATAACGCGAAAATAAAGTTTATGGAGTTATAAAACACAGATGGTGTCCCATTAGCGGTTATTATTGTGATTTTATTGTATGTATATCACCAGCTAGTATATTTAATTTAATTTTAAAGCATTAAATTTTAACCCAAACTAACCCCTGTATAATCACGATAATCTAAATAATAATAGTCGCTTAATAAGTACTGTTAAAGTTCTTTAGTGTATCACCTAATAGGCTTTTAATCTACCCATTTACATTCCATTCGAGTTCGCTAAATGGATCCGTGGAAATTGCCAGCCACGTCTTATGGGTTGAATAACACTAAACCAGTGTTAATCAATAAAATGTAAACGGAACGTAGCCGCCTACGTTTCTCCGGATTGTATCCGGAAAATCAATTACAATTATATCCAAATACATTGCTCAAACCTGAAATTATCCAATTTTAAACGTAATGACGGAATTCCGTATGGCCCGCGGAATATTTTGGAGGGAAAGTAATATCCAATAATTGTAGTTAAGCAGCTCGACGTAGCAATTCACCATGACCGACGGCGACGTGTATTGATACAAAACGAACGTTCTGCAAAGCAATTAAATTCATTTACATCAAACGCAGGTATATTTTCTAGCTATCTTGATTCCTTAATTACAACCGACATTAAAAAATAACTTTCATTATCATTAGGTCTACTGTTTATTTTACGGGCATATCTCACAGGATATAAACTTCAATTCGCCACTTTAATTAACTCGCTGATTGCTTTGCGGTTGCTTCGTTTGTTCAAAAGCAAAATGGCGAAATTAAGAAGAATTTCAGCCAATTTACATGAAATAAACATGGCTTAATGAAATGGAGCTAATTCTACGCTCGACGTGGCGTCTCATCATCATCTGCCTTTTTAAATCGTCATGGAAGGAGGGAGCCGTAATAATATAAAACATAAAATGGTCGCTCAATATATACAAAGCATTATCTGACGAGTCACGGGGGTTATGCCAGAAGTTATTTAATAATATTATATTAGGGCCCTATTCATACTATAATTGAACTAATAGGTCAACAGAGAGGCTACTAATTTTTTACCTTTCAATAAAATCAATTACATATCGGGCTAGTTTAGGTTAGGAGCAGCACCGTTATGGGTCCTATGTTGCATTATAATAGTTCAATTAAAAAATATTGAAGTAGCCCACACTAACCCAAACTACTATAATATTTAAAATAGTAGATATATAGGGAATTCAAAATTTGTAAAGTTACAGTGTAGAGAAGCATGTGGCAGGGTAGTCTTGAGCAAACTCCACACTGAAGGTGAATATTTAGTTTTCCTTTCATAATCAGTATTAATATGTCTATAAAAGGAATTTTGCAGAAAATATTCGTGAAGAGCAAAACAGAAAAATATAATACATTCTTCTCTATGAGGATATGTCTCCACAATTACATAACTCTGAGTTATGCAAAATAGTTCTTCACTAAAATCAGGTTCACTGAAATTTTCCAAAACTTTCACATTGCCATCTGCTAGATCATCCTCTTGGTCCATTTCTAATTCGTTTGTAGGGGTTGGCTCTGATTCAATTTCCATAAAATTATTTACATCGTTTTAAGCTATGCCTATTTCTTTTATATCACTATAATTTATAATATCCATCCAAATCTTGCTTGAAGTTTTAATATTAATATAGGTCTTTTTTAAAATTATTGAAATTTCTTCCTCAATTTCCACAAAAATAGAACAATTTACAACATTAAAATCAGCACTTATGACCACCCGAATTAGGAACACAAATTTCTTTTTCTATTACATTACTTTGATACTAAAACTTACTATAACTAGACATTTTGGACTGGGTGAGGCATAAGGCGGCTAGAGCGGCCATGAGATTGGCTGATGCGGGAATGCGGAGGGACAATGGCTCCTGCTATGACCATTGGGGTCTATGGCGGGGCTTGTCTGGGGATCTAACCAGCCTGAGTTTGCCATGTGACATGATAGTCCCTGAGATAGGGTTCCACGAGGGGCTAAACTTTCTCTTCCCTACGAAGGCGGATTGGATGGAGGGAAGGATGGTTTACAGACGGGTCCAGATTGGAGCTGGTGCGTATAGTGAGGCCTTGGGACGGAAATTATCCCCCCACTGGGCACACTACGGTTTTCCAAGCGGAAATTTTTGCGATCATGATCTGGGGGTTGTTAAGGCTCAATGTCGGTGTCAGGAGGATTTTCTTTTGCTCCGACAGCAAGGCCGCACTCATGGCGCTGAAGTCGGTCCGCACGCGTTTCTTGTTGGTGAGGGAGCGTAGGAGATGTCTGATTCAACTTGCAAATCGCAAAAAGGTTACACAGATATACCGGGTTACGAGGCCGATGACATTTTAGCCAGAAAAGGCTCTGCACGTAGATACTTAGGGCCTGATTCATGTATGGGGATCGCTCAGAGTGTTCGCGAAAAAGCTTTGGTGGCCTGGATGGAGGGTCGGGCCGAAGAGGTATTGCGGACGGCTGCGGGGATGCGACAGACAAAACTCATACATAGGTCCGCGAAGAGTCTCACCAGGGGATTGATGGGATTACCAAAGAAGGAGTGAGGGCACTGGTAGGATTCTGCACCCAATTGGTGGTCTAAGTGCAAAGCTCGCTAGGGGCTTCTGATACTGATTGATTTGGAGCATCATAAGCTGTAAAGTTTTATAATAAGATTTTCGAGAGCGAATAAAACCTGAAGGTTACATGTACTCAGGAGACGAAATGTTGCCTTGTCGATAACCTAAGCGAAATTTAAGAAGGTTACGTTATAGGGTGGAGTAACTCTCATCCTCGTTAGTAGAGAGGATGATAATTTTATCGCGTTTTTGAAGGGAGGCAAATCTTATTTCATGTTGGGAGAGAGCCATTTCGGAGGAGGGATTTTACTTCCTCCAGTGAAACCCTCATGTATGTCTCTTTAAGGTAGACAAGGATAGGAAATGTATTAAAATTCTACAGTGAATCACGATTTTATTTCACTATGAAAACGGTAAGATCCCTCTTCCGGGACGGTCGCTCTTATGAATACACTACTGGTAACTGGTACGCTCCTGAAACGAGTTACGAATTGCGGAAATGAACTTGATATAGTTAGAATAGATCTGGACTCTTTCAGCGGTAAGTCAAAGCTTGACGGGAAGTATCGTCATATCACCAACATTACTTTGTCCAAAAGGTGGAATATTAGAAGCTAAAGTCATTCTAGAATCTATTGAAAATGGGTAAAAACAGCAAAGGTCAAGCTTTAATAAGAGACGAAGATGAGAAGATTTTGAGAAACGTAAAGAAGGCAAGAGTCGTTGTTTCAGATGAAATGCAAAGATAATAAAAATTCAAGAGACAGCTGCTACAATGAGCCTAATTCAGGATGGTCATAATAATATCATTATCAATAAATATAGAAGAGTGAGTAGAAATAAGAGTTATTACATAGGAAACAGGAATCAAACAAGCTGAATAATAATAATGATAAAGGTATTTTTATTTTTTACAAATATAACTGTAGAGTTGTTATCCGATCGAAATGCATTCTGCCTTTAAGCAAAGTGGTCAATGAAGTCAAAAATAAATTATACATAGAGAAAAGTACTAAATTGGTGAATGGTAGCGGAAAGATAACATGAATATGCTTTTTGCAGCGTTTTAGGAAGCAATCAAAATTTCATAAACACAGAGGGATATATAAAACATTTGAGACATCGGTTTTTTTTTATAAATAAGGATGCCGCTTAAAAAATATTTTATTTGTGAAAAGGCTATAGGTACTTTTTCGTGAAAAAAACATACCTTGTAGACAGTAAGATATGTCAAATTATTTCTGGAGTACTGTGCCATAAATCCCTAGTCCGCTCATTCATTGCGTACTATTAGAGGCTCAGGTCCCATTGGTGGCAACCTTGTCGTGCCAAACGATCGGCCTTCTCGTTGCCCGGGACATTCGAGTCTCGGGGAACCCATACGGGACTGACTATTATGTCTGACCAAGGCCCCCAAGATATCTACACTCCGACATCAGTGGAGAATAAATTCTGTCAGACTCAAGGGCCAACAAACCATCTCTGCTGCCCCTTTGAAGGCATTTGACAGGTTCTCGTACCCACATTTGAATATTGCTTAGATTTCGGCCTGAAACATGGTTGCATAAGTCCCTAAGGCATCTCTATAGTTTAGATGAAAAAGGTTCTTTGTAATTGAGTTTCAACATCCAAATACGAGATCGAATTCGAATTTTTCGACGTTGCATTTTCTCATCTCGCATATGATGTAGAAGCTTGGACTGTGGTCGGTGTCTCATGCACACGTTTTAAAGCTTTCGAGATGATGGCCATGCAGTGATGGAGCCGATGCAAAAATATTTAAAAGTCTTAATAACGGCAAAAGCCAGGAATGTGTTCTAAAAATTTTAGACAGACAGGCACCCTATTCAGTTCAACCGTTAATAAAATCGTCTGGTCCAGTATGAGAGTCGACATCCATAGAGGATTGACAATCCTGCACGGTCACTTGACGCAATGGGAGAAAAAGTTATATAAACTAACATTACAAATACTTTTCTAAATGGATATTATGTTGATGAACAGTTATTATGACAGTTGTAGAAATCTCTAGGGCAAACATTTATTCCAGATATAATTCTTTTTCAAACCCACTGAACAAGGTAATCTTGTTTGCGTCGTACGTGAGACATCACATACCGTTGTTATATTTGACAGATCAACAAAACATTCTGATGAATATTATGCATTATATGTGTCTAATCACAATTGCTTGTTGACTTAGCATGCGTTTCTAAGGAAGCTCTCCCGTGTCGTTTCAGGTTTTTTGTTTTCAAAATATCGTATGTATATCAGCATCGATGTACCACTTGTCTTCAAAACGCTCCTGCCTTATTCGGTACGATCGGATCTCAAGAATTAGTGTATCAAGCTTGTAGTGAAACCGAATTCAATACGGTAAAAATACTCGTTTACATACATTCGATTCGATTGCTAACGTAGTAAATGCCAGATTAAATTATTTCGAAACCATCCAAGAATTCATCTGAGCTGCATGTAGGCAAGGAATTTGTTTTTGGAAATCTTCCACAGCAACCAAAAGTACTACTTTGCGTACGCAAATAAACAACTATTTAGAGAGAATTAGATTACGATGTTACTTTCACTTGGATGACGCTTAGACATAATGTGGGAATTGAATACACTACGATGCTTCGATTTCGCTTCGTCACAATTAAATAATTTAAATGGATGCAAGATAAGAACTCTGTACATACGCGGAACGTGTTACGGGCGATGAGCAATTTGTTACGCATAGCAGCGTTTGATTGACTAAAACGTTAAATTACAATAATTCTACTTATTTAGCAATAACAGTAATGGCAATATGTGCTTCGGAAGGCTATTATTATGCAGAATGTATAGATAAAGACAGTTTAAATAAAACGAGGGGTCGTTCCTTTATGCATTAATTGCACAACTGGAATTAATTAAAATATCATATATATACTGAAGGAGGTCGAGATTACCGCAGTTATAATACTTAAAATGACAAAGTCATAGAATATCAAACATATCGCTTGAGAAAATTAAATATTCAAGTAAATCACGCCTATAGCAATTTGGCGCCCAACATGGGGGCTTTTATATCTTTTGCAAAAAAAACATTAATAACAATTACTCTAATTACGGCAGGAAATTTCGAGCTTTAATAATTTTGCCGGCATTTGATTGCTACTCGTTCCAGGCAGTTGAATTTTACCAAGTAATTTCCAATGGGATTAGCAAACGTAAAAATATTCAAGATATTATATTTAATTGCATAGTAAATGTTTAGATATAAATTATGAAGATGGCGGCCGTACATGGTAAAAACCATGGCCCATATGAAAAGGAGGAACTAACCCAAACTACCGGTCTTGTATCTGGTTTAAGTGGTTTTACAAGGCTAATGATGGCAAAATTATTGTTGTACCTCGTAATTTGTTGATAACGACTACGATTGTTATATTAAGTATAGATAAAAATTATTATAAATCTGCAACATCATTAATGTGGTGCCTTAAGTGAAACGAGTTTGGGTTAGTCTGGTTTGGTTGCAGCATTCAATTTATCACTTAAATCGTCGCGCTGATTGCTGCAAGTGTTTCAGTTCGAAAATTGCGAATCCTCAACGATAAATTAGACCGCTTACGAAATACGCGTGTACTAATTACGCTTAACAAAACATGAGCGATTTCAAACATATGGTACCTTTTTGCCCATTAGATTAATAGAAAGAGAGATAAGTACCGTAATAACGTGGATATAACCACCGACGGGTATCTCAGACCTATCATCGTTTCGTGTCTGCGTGTTCCACACCACTGCAATTCCCATTTCTTTTCCAGTCGCGGCTACTGAATAAAAGCGAAATTATACTTTGTTAATAGTAATGCTCCCTAGGCGGCGGCGAGTAAAGTCAATGTGATTAAAATCTTTAGCTCTA
>MU182007.1:451860-468850 GCA_016904865.1 Pissodes strobi | reverse complement strand
AAAAAAAGGAATCACGAAAATCCAATTATGACCTGATGCAGAGGCGATTGAAATTTATGAACAGAAATTAGAGACCCGAATATTTAGTCCCATTTCAGGCAAATGTATCGATACCTATAATAAAGGTTAAACAAATACGAGAACGAAAACGACCACTGGTCCAAGATCAAGAATAGCGTTCCTTTTGCAACAAAAATCGAAGAAGTAGGGGGCTAAGTATATACGTTAAAAATTCTTGGAATCGATTTTTATGCTTCTTTTATTTAGTCCGTGTTCGCCTGCCGCTGAGATTTATAAGACCATTATTATTGGTTTATAAAGCTAAAATTAATAGCTTTTCGAAGTCCGTCTCACTTTTTAAATTCAGTCATGCGTGGAGCATCCATACCACACCGTGACAAAATTCGCTTTATTATTATTCCCTGTCAATTGTTCGGATGAAAAACGATATTATTGTTTGGGTCGATTCGACCTCATTTTTTCATTAAACCTTGAATTTATGGATATCTCGAATAAATCAAGAGTGAATTTGACGCTTCAATTGATTTTTGCCGATAAATAATAATTATTGCAACTGTTATAAGTTCAATATCGGGTAAAGTCGTCATCAATACGATTTAAGTTGAATTACTCACTCGTTACCGGTCAGTTATTGTATTCTAGTTTCAGTGATATTCAATTTAATTATCGTACGTTTAAAGCATGAAGAAAGGGTCCTGGATAGAGAGAGATCCTACAACTAGCACGATTGCAGAAGGCATTAAAAACACTGTATGGGAAATTCTTCATGAGCAGCTTCTTCACCTTTACCATTTACAAAGAAAATTAATGTTTTGCCAGTATGTAGTTTAAAGCGAGGTTTAAAGGGAGGTCAAGAAAGTCCTTTATTTAAAAAAAAAACTACGTTTTTCTGATGGAGCAAGGTTTACTCCAGAGGGAATTATCAGATTCCACGATAATCATTCGTTTAATACCTACCAAATCTATAAAATGTGACCATAACCCCCTACTTATTAGTAGTACTTTAGTAATAGGCCCTACTCCAAAGGGATTTTGAATTATCAAATAAAAGCCGTTTCTTGGCGATCATTTTCAAAGGCCTTCAGCTTCGTTAGGAAGCATTTGCGGACCCATGTTATTCTATTTAAACGACACATTATTTGCCTCTAAATTTTCTTGATGCTATTTCCGAACATCCTGTATAAAAAGCTAGAAAATGCAGCTCCTAATGTTTTTCTAATTGGAGATATTTTGCATTTTAAATTTTTTTGTCTGATACAGCGTTGCTCTATCACCTTTAATTTCGAGGTTTCTCTGCTTAAAACCAATGAAGCTTACTAAAAGAATAAGTATATTAAAATTTCGCTTAAAAGAGATACAGGGCCGGTTAAAGTGGAGGAATAGTTAAGAACTATTCATGATACGTTGACAGCGTTGTCATGTTGGTTTTGATTTTGGTAGTCAAAATGCTTCAAGAGAACAAAATAAAAAAATCTTGATTTAGTGTTTAATGGAATGCAGTGACTGATAATTAACGCAGAAGTTTTTCAATTATTATATTTTTACATAATTCCCCACTACCTACCTCCAAAAGTATAAACAATTTGACAACATTGTCAGCGTATCATGAATGTCTCATTTAAGCGACCTTGTTCTCTTCTAATTAATTTAAAAAATACAAAATTGGCATTCATATTTTGGGTAGATATTTATTTCTCAGTAAGCATGCTCTTTACTTATAATATTAATTCGGCAATGCTTAATTCAAACATTTATTTATTGATTTGGCGTACCTTAAATGTTGATCTGTCAGAATTAGGTTTTTCCTAATGCAACAAATTGACAACATTGTCAACGTATCATTAATTAGAAAATGGCTAATTAAAGTGACCTTGAATATCTTCTAATTAATTTTAAAAATACAACATTGAAATTAGTTTTTTAGGTGTTTATGTCTCAGTAATCATGCTCTTTATTTGCAATATTAATTGGACAATGCTTAACTCAAACCTTTATTTGTTGATTTCGCGTACGACTCCCTTAAATGTCGATTCTTTCAGAATTAGGATTTTCCTAATGCAACAATTTGACAACATTGGCAACGTATCATGAATGAGTGGTATTTACAAAAGGGCCAATTTAAAAGATTTTGTATAACTTGTAATTAATTTTAAAAATACACAATTGAAATAAATTTTTTGGGTTATTTATTTCTCAGTAATAATGCTCTTTATAATATTAAATCAGTAAGCTTAACTAAAACCTTGATTTGTTGATTTCACGTCGTACGACTCCCCTTAAATGTTGATTCTCTCAGAATTAGGATTTTCCTAATGCAACAATTTGACAACATGGTCAACGTATCATGAATGTGCCTTAACAAATTTAAGCGACGTTGTGTCCCTTTTCTAATTAATTATAAAAATGCAAAATTTAAATACACTTTTTGGGTGTTTATTTTTCTCAGTAATCATGCTCTTTTTATAATACTAATTCGACCATGCTCAATTCAGACACTTATTTATTGATTGCGCGCACGACTTTTTTAATGTTGATTCTTTCGGAATTATGATTTCCTAATACATCAACTTTTATCGAAAATAAACTTTTCTGCGAAAATAATAATAAAAATGTTTTCTCTTAATCGACGCATTATGCAGCTTTAGATGTCTCGGATATATGAAAATGAAACCTAACCTATGACGTAGTTCGCGTGGATGAAAGTGACAAATGACGTTTTTGACAACTACAAATAAGAAGTACGTAAAAAACATGGAAATGACGTCACAGAGAATACAATTTTAAGACTGTAAATTCATTATTTAAAAACTATACTCATTCTTTGAGCTCTAAACGCACCTTATAAACTTGAATTTCAGGTTTTAAGATCTAAATTCACTCTTTAAGCTTTAAATTCAATCTTTGAACTCTGAATTCAGGGTTTATACTTTAAATTCACTCTGGAAACTTTGAAATGAACTTTGGAATCTGAATTAAACCATTAAGATATAAAACCATCGTCTAAATTATAAATTAAATTGTTTGTTTTAACCAGCGAACACAATAATTTTGAAACTGTAAATTCATTGTTTTTAAACTTAACTAAAAATTTTTGAAACCTTAAATTCATTATTTGAGTTCTAAACGTATTCTATAAACTTTTTTAGAACCTGTCATCTATGTTAACGTCCAGACTGACATAAACAAATATTAAAATTCACAACACCAAAAAAATTATACATTTTTGCTTGTCACCTTTTTTACATAAGCCATCGGACTATTAATTTCGGCGTTAAAGGAAGCACCAGAGCGAGAATATGTTATGTCTAGCGTCTTGAGGCAGACTGGATAGGGGGAAAAACGTCGTTATTATTGTGTCGAAGATGCTGAAAACCGTTGAAATCTTAATGAAGTTTAAGCAGATTTCGAAAGGTATAACTTTGCAGTTATTGATAGGAGTGGTGACAGCTTCGGGCCATGGCTTAAACGGAGCAAACCTGGAGATATTGGATATTAAGTGTATTGCTTATGGTGCGATGACAGCAGTTTTATGTTTTTTTTCTTTACTATAGGGTACGGGGTGAATGCATGAAACACGAAAGAATGTGATTTAATCAATTCAAACTTTAACAAAATATTATTAACCCAACTCTAGCTGATATATAAAGTATATTTTAGCGAAAATCATTCGGTTCACATCGCAATGCGTGTTTGGCTACGTTTCTGAATAGCTCGATGCGTTTGTAGTGTTAACCGTAATTATATACCTTCGTTTATAAATGCGATTTTTTAAGGAAACCCAAAGAAGGTTAGATTAGGCGACCTTAAGGCTCGTAACATCGTCTTCTGAGCTCGTGTCTGAGTATCTGCTCTTACAATGATAGATGGCTACGGACTAATGGGAGTGGCCTCCAAGATCGCCTGATCTAACACCGTTAGATTGTTTATATCAAACTACTAGACTAGTACTCCATTGCGGAATATCATTGGTCGTTTTAACCCTAACCTACCACCTCGACCAAATTAATATTAATTTGAGTGATTCACGGTTTTGGAACAGAAAGTTTCGAAAGGCAACAATAGATGTTATTTCAATAAAGCTGCATAAATAGAAGTATTTTGCACTCGTGAATTTATTAGCACAGTTCTTAGGTAGGCATGTCAACAAATCCAATAATCTAGCAAAATCCGTACCTAGTGCGAAGTAAATTAGCATACAATGAAATGATAATATCGGTTTTTCCATTATTTCCTATTCGTTTGACATACATTCAATTTTAAATATTCTATCAAAACATTAAATTGTTTAGAATAAGTAGGGCTTGTTGAGGGCATGTTTCGGCGACCACACAAATTAAAAATCATTGATATATAGTAATAATAATAATAATAATTAATATCGATATGCTACTCCCACGTAAAAAGTTTTCCTTATTTGGCATTCTATATTTCATGAGAAATTAATTAATTCATTTGCTGTTGCCGATATAATTTAATTTTTGAATTAATATAGTATTTGGGTCAAGCGCGTGGAATTTGGCAAGTGATGAATTTTCGTCAAAATAGAAGCGATTAATTCTTTTGAAGAGGCTAAACCTTTCACTGGAAATAATGTGACTTGACATAATTCTGAAAACTATGAAGTGCTATTATGGGAAATTCAGTGAGTGAAAGTGCGGAAGAACTAGAAGGCAATGAAAAGTTTGGAGGAAGTTTCTTTGGGCAATTTTGTGACAAATATAATTTTTTTCAGTATGAGAATGTTTGATTAAATGGCGTAATTATAATTATTAAATTGCTTTAAAAATATTAATTTACATATTGAATTTGAAGAGATCCGTTTGTTTGAACCTGCCAATTTTTCTGAAGCATCCAGAACGAAATTTGATTTATTTTCGGCTGAAAATCTCGCTTATAAGCCCGAAAAAATAAAGTGGCTTTCGAGTGCGTCTTGGGGTCCCCGTATTATTTAATTTACTTTGGGTCTCATTTTAAGTCTGCTGCAAACTGTAAGTGGATTAGAATTTCTAATTAAGGGGCAAATTCCCGCTCTTTATTTGGCACAAAAGCGTTCCTGCTTTGTTAAAAAATCCGGTCCTGAAGCGTGATTATTGGTTTTGTTTTAATTTTGATATCTGATGCCTTAATTTTACTATAGTAATAATAATTAAAGCAAATTTAGTATTCTGCAACTTATGAAGTACTTAGTGTCGTCTCCTATATACCAGGTTCAAAGTTACCTGAATTTAGTGAGCTATAACAATCCTATAAATTTGTCTATTTTAATTTCCAGATCCAGACATAAAATCTACACATATTATTAACCTGGGATTACATTGTTCAGTGTCTTTAATCGGCTACTAACCCTAAACTCTAAACATTGTCACACATACATGTGTATAGTTTACTCATTTAAATTTGCCTCTCATATTTATGCTTCTTTACTTTTCGGTGTTCCCCCGTATATTTATATTGCACGTTTTCGAGCGTGAAGAGAGACTGACAAACATTCGTTATGTGCTTTTTGAAAATGTCGGGCAAATGAACTTTTCAGGGAAAATGAAAAAACGTCGATTTATCTTTTTCTGGAAAAGTTTTTTTTTTTGGAAAAGCCGATGACTTGACGAGGATCTACTTTAAAAACTGTTTTAGAAGACATATTTGGAAATTATGCCGCGCCTCGTGTATAGGGAGGGTGAGCTAGTTGAATTTTCGCCTTTTCGAGTGTTTTGCCACGGCACGTCACCACTGAATATTTTATTACTGGAAAACCGAATAATCTAGCACAACCAAAGCTTCGTACTTTAAAGAGGGGAGATAAGAGCAGAACAAAATATTTGTATCGATCCGATTAGAAATGCCAAATTTGATTTTTAGTTTGAAAAAAATCTACTTTAAGCATAGCATAGTAAGAAATCAATCACAGATTCGTAAATCTCGTGATTTCTCTGTTATAACAAAATTCAAATAACAATCTTACCAAATCGGAAAATACGAGAAATTAGAAGTTAAATTGAAACATGCAGAAATCGCAAAAATCTTCAATATTTCGGCAATTTTATGAATCTGTATTTGATTAATTATGGTAAATTTGTAGAAATGCGTACGTATGTGTCAATGTTTTGACAGGACTTTGGTTAAGATATGTGGATTTATACATTTATACATTTTCTGAAATTTCAATGAAAATGGTTTGAAGCAGGAAAAATGAGTCAGGATCGGAAAATGTGGACATTATGGTGGTTTCAGTCAGTCTCTGACATTTTTTGGTGATTTGAGGCAGTCTGGTGGATATTATGGCACATTTAAGATCTAATTTTACTTTTAAGATATCGCTGTCCATAGTTTTTGTGGTAACTAAGTAGATTTATTTGCTTGAAATCTCATTGAAAACAGTTTGAAGATGGGAAAATGGGTAAAGATAGGAGAATTTGAGCACTTTTCAAACGATAAGCAGCGGTGTCTGTCGATTTTATGGGAGAATTCGATGAAACATTTTATTTTAAACACCGAAGTTGTTGCAAGTATACACATGTGTAGTCATCATGCCGATATATTGCGTAGCTTCTAGTTTGCTCGTTTCAGTATGTCCCTCGTATTACTACTGCTGTTATTTTTCGATGTGCCCTCGTATATTAATATTTTACATTTTCAAGCGCGAAGAGAGAGACGGACGATTCAGATGTATTAATCGATGCTAGTCTCCTACAGAAGAGAGTTAGATAAATACAACAAAATGAGAATTAGAAAGAGACGTCGATATGAACGATGTGTAGTTTGGCTTTTGACAAATGTCTAATTAATCGTGCCGATATATTGCGTAGTTTCTAGTTTGCACGTTTCAGTATGACCCTCGTATTACTACTGCTGTTGCTTTTCGATGTGTCCTCGTATATTTATATTTCACACTTTCAAGGGCGAAGAGAGAGACGGACGATTTAAACGTATTAATCGTTGCTTAATCTTCTACAGAAAGGAGTTAGATAGATACAACAAATTGAGAATTAGACAAGAGACGTCGATAGAAGCGATGTGCAGTTTTGCTTTTGACAAGTGTACGCATTGAAATTTGCCCCTCGTATTGCTCCTGATGTTGTTTTTCGATGTTTTCTCGGATATTTTTCAAGCGTGATCTAACCTTGGTCGTCCTGGTTTCTGAGATCAAGTGCCTGTCTGCATTGACATTCCAATTAATTTATTTCAAAGCAGTTTCTAATTCTAATGTTTTTAATTAGTTGAGATGTTTAAAATAATATTTATTTAATAACACATATTTTTGGTCTACAAATCACACATAAGTGTAACATTGGTCGCCCTGGTCTCTGAGACCAATAGAGTTAGATAGATATCACAAATTGAGGTTTAAACAGAGACGTCGATAGCAACGATGTGCAGTTTTGTTTTTGATAAAATACTAAAATATGGCCTTTACATTAACATACTTTTTTTTGTTAACTGCATATTGGTTATCCCATCAATCGTCTAATATGAGACATTTAATTTTAAAAAGGAGTCAGAAAAGACCTGTAAAAGTCAGGGAATCTGCATTAAAAAGGAGAGAGACGGTGGTAAGTTATTTCTCTAAAATCTTCGAAAGTTCTTTTTCTCAAACGTGACTTGCTTTCGAGCGTCCTGGCACTATCCTTATCTTTAAATGAACAAGAGATTTTTTGTTGTCACTATTTCCATGTTTCGTGTAGCACAAAGTACTTCAGCATTTCTACTATTTTCCTTCCAAATAAAATGCAAAGTTTAGTTCATCGCATAATCATAAATCTCTATTCTATAACTTCTTGACGTCATTCCTTTATTTCGCTGTTACGATATCGATCTGCTGCACAGTGGTCCGCAATAAATTCAGATCTAAAGTCTGTATTTACGTAAGTATAACATGAAGAACTGACAAATGTCCGTAAAATATAATTGTTTATTCCAAATAGATTTTATGCAGGTTCTATTTATTTTGTTTTATTGGAATATGAAATGATTTGTTATACGAGTATAAGTAGTTGTGTACTTTTTTACTAATATTTATTAACTAATTATTATTATTATTTAAAAAATATATGCAAGAAGTTTTGCTTCTTGGAAATTTCTTGCGCAATAAATCTTGCTTTTGCTCCTTAGTTTCTTGCATGCAAGAACAGGAAATAGCGAGACAAGAACAAGAAATACCTACAACCACTAATCAGGACGTTACGATGAGAGAAATCGCTGTTTCATTATATCAAATCTGTCGTTTGTCGATACCATTTAACTGAATGCATAGTGTAATAAAGTGTTCTGGTGAAAATGCAAA
This sequence comes from Pissodes strobi, assembly GCA_016904865.1. NCBI lineage: Eukaryota > Metazoa > Arthropoda > Insecta > Coleoptera > Curculionidae > Pissodes > Pissodes strobi. The sequence goes on along the minus strand of MU182007.1, from coordinate 460,551 downwards.
GTTAGGCATGTTGAATAAGGAACGAGCTTTTCAGTTGAGCTTTTTTATGTTCATTTGCACTGAGTGAAAAAATATTCCAGAACTTTTATAGCCCCTGTATGTTCGTTGTTATTTTGAATAGATAAGTAAAATTATATCGTGTGAGTTGGTCTAACTATGTGTACCGCACAAAGTGGCACATAACAAACTTGTATTTGCTTAAACAGGGCATGATTCCTTTTTTATCCTCCCTTATGAAATTAAAAAAAAAATCCTATAAAAGCCTTTAATGACGTTTACTCTACCACATACAGAAAGCCATGTTGCCTTTTTCTTAAATCTAAAACTATTGACAATTTAATTAATTTAATTATACAATTTTGCTGGCATATTAATTAAAATCGTACTCCACTGGAGACATTATCATTAAACAATTGCTACACCACGTTGTTATCGGCTGCCATGTCTAGTAAACATGCGGCGATGCCAATTTTGCACAATTTTTTTTTTCAAAACGAATTTTAAAAGCATGTCCCACTGAATGTTATATCATAGGAACATGCTTCCAAATTATGAAGTGCCAAGATTGTAATTTTAATTGTTTATATATAATGAACATCACTTAAGATACGATTAATTAGAGTGTCTTTGCGAGTTTTATCTGCCTAGAAAAGCTTGAATTGATAATAATTTTCGAAAAATTATTTATCTTCAGACGTATTTTTTTTTATAGTGTTTATATTATATTATGATTTGGCTCATATATTATTATGTGTTTGTTTGATATTCTGGTAGTATCCTACTGTGTAAATGACTTTTGGAAAAAATTGAAAATTATTATCGTATGGAATTTCGAAATCTACGTAAAATGCCCTGCATGTTTTCAGCATTTTTCCATAAAAAAAATAGCAATTTTAGAATCATGGTGAACAGAAATTTTTCGATTTTTTGCAATGCTGTGGGTTATCAAAATATATGAAAAATATCTGTATAATCGATGTTTCCGTATTTTTCTAGGAAAATTAATATTTCAAAAAATATTAAAGGGAATTTGGTTTTTGTATTGCTGGAAAACTAAAAAGTCGGGAAAAAGTCAAATGTTCTTGAGATTTTCGAAATATACGAAAAATTTGATGTGTAGATTTTTTTAGACAACATCAATATTTTTTAAACTAAAATAAAGACAAAATTAAATGGGGAAAATTCAAAATAATATATATTTTTGAACTTTTCCATGCAAATTTAATAGAAATAATTCACAGAACAGAATGACTAACCCAAACAAATCCTCTCGTCACGGTTTGCCAGTGCATCCAGATGGGTGTCAGGACTGTCATATGAGTAATTTAAGTACTTCCTATTTTATTTATTTTTGCTAGTGTTCGGTATAGGTACAATAATTGTATAAACCCTACTGCCTGCCTGCACAACAATATATAGAGAAAACACTACTTAATCAATAACATCATCAATAATAATTTATGTACTGAGGTATTTAAATAATCGCTGCCACCCAATCCACTCAACTCCGAGGATGGATGGTCCATGTACTTCGATCTTATTAATTCGGCTGTCAGATAAAATATTCATTTTTTTTTAAGTTAGAATATCAATTTCTTTGTTGGAAATATTTCCATTGTTTTAAACTCGCTGTCGGTTTTTTCTTTGATGCCTAATTTCGGGACGATAATCCAAATATCGCATAAATTTGCGCGCTTTGAAGTCGCATTTTTAATAAGCATATATATAATTCCGAATACATTTCAAGTATGCACGCGCACATCTTGAGAATTAAAGAGGTCATTTTTATACCCGTTTTTATCCACAAACTACAAAGAGAGCACTTGCTTTTGCACATGCACATAATGCGGACTGAATACGCCGGATGCAATTATAAAATAATTAGTGGCTGCGTTTAGTGTACACCACAAAACTCGAGCATAATTAAAAAAATGCCCGTAATTTTTCTGTTTCCACGCTAATAAGTGTTATTTTGGTGCACAGTTTAATCGTGACTGAATATAAGATACAGACCGATATTCTAAAAATAGCTAGGTTGCCATTGCTAAGCCTTAATTGTATGTATTTTTTGTATACGGTTCGTTTATAATTTAAAATGGTCCCAATATGTTTATTTGTTATTGTTAGATTTTAGTAATAGTCCTAGAAATTCTTTAGGAACAAAATATTGTCTGATCTGGTTTTCAAAAATGATGGAATTAGTCTTTTAATGCCAGCGATTATTGAATTGTTCGTTAATATTTTAGCCGCATACTAATTGTAAATTTCCTTTAATCTGATGCATATAATTGCACGAAAACGTCTTAGAAACTGGAATTTTAACAAGAAAAACGTATATTTTCGATAATAATTAGCATATCAGCTGTATGGTGTTTAGTATACTCGAAGCTATAAGTATAGGAAATAGTAAAGCGGTCTTGCAAGTTTGACGTAACTACCGGTATTTTCCGACACATCATCGTCTTGCCTAGTCGCCTCCGTCTTCTTAGTAGTAGGTAGTCATAATAAATTGTGTAAAAAATATTCCTTGGTTGGCCTACTGCCGCACAGTGGGACATAACTTCTTAAGGTGCGTTTAGCACACTTTTTCTTGGATAGAAATTGAAACTGATGTAATGCGTCATGTTCGGCTATGTTTACGTTGATAATTTTTTTTTAGCAAACACTGGGGTCAGCCAACGGTCATTTGTTTTTGGCTATCCGATTTTCCGTTTCTGAGTAATTACGTCACGTGTGATTTTTCAAAATTTTGCGTTGATGTGCTAGGAAAATGGGCAATATATTTTTGAAAAAGAGATCGTTCTAGCGCTCCATAAGTCGCGAGGATCGAAAAAACCCATGACGACAGTTCAGTAGGGAATTTAAAGGAGAATAACTCTAAAAGCTTCTCTGATTCGAAAATGTTTGGGAAATGAGCTCGTGACGAAAAATGTATAAACATCAATTTGTACGTCATGAAAATGAAAGTGATTTATTTTTTTTTATAAAAAAAATGATTTGACGAGAACTTACAGTCGTCCAAGAAGACACTTTAGAAATAATCATGCTTTTATACTGGGTGAGCTCGTTGAATTTAAATTTGTCTTTTCGAGTTTTGATGTGACACGTAACCACTTAATATTTTATTACTGGAAAACCGAACGATCCGGGCCATTAAAGAAGGGGGTTATTATACGATTACAACATACTAAAAAATCGCATCGACTCGGCTGAAAATGTGAAATTGTTGATTTTTGAGCTGAAAACTCTGAATATTTACATTGACTTTTGCCTTGAGTGCTTCAATAGGATCGTAGCTCAGAGGTAGAACGTCGGTTTAGCATGCGAGAGGTACCCGGATCGATGCATGGCGCCTCGAAGATAGTTTTTTAAACATTTTGTTTAGGTAGTTTTTAATCAGGGTTGAGATGATTTCAATCAAAGCGATTTTTTGAAATAAAATCGTTATTGAAATATTAAAAAATAAAGACAATATTTTCACTCAATTCACTTCTACTTACATTTTTTTTGTCGAAGTTGCAGCTTTTCTCTTTCTTTGTCAACTGGATATCATTCTAGCTTAGCTACTCACTTCAATTATTTTAAAGAGTTCCAAGATTACTAATGTCACTAGTTTTCCTAGACAAACTTTTATAATAAAAAATATCAATAATTTTGGATTTTTTTTATCAACCCATTAGAAATATGAACATAACGAGTGCATTTTGAACTTATTTTAGTTGTACTTTTCTAAATAAAACACCTTGTATATATTTTTATTGGTTAGCCCCTTAAAGTTCCTTTTCAAAAGTTGTCTATATTGACTTTAGCCAATGTTGAAATATTGTTTATTTAAAAATCAAAATATGACGAATTTATTATAAAAAAAACGGTGTGTGCTTAAGACCACCATACGACAGAAGCGATTTTTTTTTTGCCCAGGAAAAGTGTGCTAAACAAACCTATACATAACAAGTGTTGAAAGTACTAGTCGTTAATGTACACAACCACCTACAAAATGATACAAAGAGCATCTTTTAGATTAGTATCACACACGTATTGAAATCCACTTTTCATTAGTGTGTTAAAAAGTACTTGTCACGTCATCTTCGTCTGTCAAGTCAAAATGCTGTCAAATTAGCAGCATTCGCCATCTAGTCAAATAAAGTCGTGTTGAAATTACTTTTTAACACGCGTGTGATCTAAAACATTTTCTAGCCGCCATGTTAACTGTGCTTTTGTTGCTGATTTTCATAAGTGGTCGTAGGAAAAAGAAGTTTTTAATACGAAAATACACACTAAGTCAAAATGCACATTTTTTTATCCATCTTGACTAAAAAAAGCCGCTAAATGCTGTCAAAATTTGAGAAAACATCCTCTACATGTATTGTTTTTAAATGATCGTCAGATTATTTTAGAAACTTAGGAATAATGAATTTTGATACTGATAATAATTCAATTATGGCATTGCTCTTGTGTGGTAATAGAAGGCTTTAAAACGGAGCCCTGAAATTAAGTTCCAGAATTACCCATCTTCTTGGAAAGTAGCTCGAGTGCAACCTATTGCAAAAAAGGCAAGAAAACCACGCCCTCAAACTATCGCCTAATTGCCTTGCTTCCCATAATCTTTAAAGTCATGGAACATGTAGTCAATCAGCAACTACTCAAGTGACTCGAAAACAACAAAATAATCAGCGATAAACAATACGGCTTTCGCAAAGAGAGATCGACAGGAGATATATTGCCCTATGTGACTCATAGATGGAGTAGGGCAATTGAGAACTACGGAGAGTCTCGAGCGATTGCATTGGATATTTCGAAGGCACTCGACAGAGTTTGGCATAACCTGTTTACAGTTTTGCAGATGACACTACCCTTGTCTCCCAATTTAGAGCAGAAAAACCTTTACCAGCGACTGAAATTATCACCGCAGACAGAAGCAGGTTACAGCAATTAATCAAGACCTGGAGAAAGTTCAAACTTGGGGCAACAGAAATTTGGTCCAGTTCAATGCAGCAAAGGTCCAAGCAGCCACGTTTACCAAGAGGGCCAATACGGCGGGCTCTGACATCATTAATCATTATGGCAGGATCGACCATTCCTTCATCCTCGTCAATCGGACTGCTGGGTGTCTCGGTCAACCGCAATATGTTCTGGCATGACCACGTTGCTAACATCGCAAAATCAGCCTCCCAGAAGCTTGGTGCGCTATTTCGCAACAAAAAACTGTATACACCGCAGTAGTTGTTCTTGCTCTACAAAGCGCAAATAAGACCGTGCTTAGAATATTGCTCACACATCTGGGGTGCCGCACCAAAACACACCCTAAAGCTGCTGGATCCCATTCAAAAGAGAGCTGTGCGTCTTGTTGGCGACCCGGAGTTGACCCGGCATGTGGGTAAACTGGAACACCGCAGACATGTGGCCGAGATGTATCTGTTTTACAGATACTTTCACGGCAGATGTTCCCAGGATTTGGCCTGCCTCATCCCGCCCCTGGCAACGCCTATCAGACAGTTAAGACATACAGCAAGAGCGCACCAGTTCGTCGTACAACTGGAAACACCTAGAACATCGCTTTACAAGAACTCCTTTGTCTGGCGCACTGCATTACTGTGGAACTCACTCCCACGACATCTGTTTCTCCCTAATTACAACCTACAACTATTCAAGAACCGTATCAATCAACATCTTCGTACACACACCGCTCGTCGAGCGCCATAGGATCTCCCTTTAGTGTGTGTGCCACTACCAAAAAAAGTGCTTCAACTGGCTCTGTTAATTTTTTCTGAGTTTCCGAGATATTTAATTTCCTCCTTTAAAAGTTCAAGTATTTAGGATATGGTGATCTTATTTGGCTGCGATGGTTAGTGCTATAATTAGTTTTCGAGATATTTAATTTACTTATTTCAAGGTCAACATGCAAAGTGTTCAGGATATGAAGTAATTTAGTTCAATTAATTAGTGTTTCATTTAGTTTTTGAATCCTGTCTCAGTTTTTGAAATATTTGATTTTCTTGATTCAAGATTAACCTCTAAAGTAGTCTAAAGTGTTACAAATGGAAAACGCTGAACATTGTTACTATTCAACGCCGAAATATATCTTTCTCTCTCCCACCCATTAGTTTTTCAATATCATTACAAGAAAGCGCTTTTACATACTTTCTTAGTTCCAGAGATTTTACTTGAAGATCGTTCGTTTTGCTGAGTTTCAGGTCTAGCTTTCGGCTTAAATCGAACAAGATGGTTTGCTAAAAAACTTGTTGCAGGTGCTAAGAGATCTTTGCCATAAAATTACCAAAATTGGCTTCACTTAACTAATTTCGTTCTAAAAAAAATAAATAGTTCAGAAGTAAGAAATAATCAAAACACTAAGAATGCAATAAAAATTCATTAGGGCTAAACTTGAAATATTTATCAAAGTGCCAGTAACATTAACGAAATTATTTGAATTGAATATCTCGTATAAAATAAAAGAGCAAAGTTAATTCAAGCCTACTGACGACATCTATATCACTTTAATTGAAACAGTCAAGTTTTAAACGTTTGTCAATAAACGTCGAATTTTAGCCCACTGCGTGTACACATAACGGAAACTGAGAAAGTCAGTTGTTGGACGTCGTCAACTTGACATTTCTTCATCGTCATTGCGTGTAATACTTTTTGCATTGAACCACCGCAATATTTCAATTTCTAATGAACGTTTTTATGCTAATGCTAAGCTATTACGCCGTCTATTAATAAGGTTTTTATGCGGTAAAATTATTGTAATTACTATTTTTATTTACATGCGTAATTATTATTGTTGTTTCTTTTGCAGGTGAGTTCTTATGGGCGATAAGCGCAACCAAACGTAAGTCCGTTATATATTTTTTTTTGTACGTGGAATATGATAAAACGTCAATAAATACTCTAATGTGTCAGCAAACATGGCTTGGCAAAACATGGGCCAAACATAAGATTGGCATTATATTTATCTACAATTTCCTGGCCAACAATTTGGGCAAATATAAGTTTCATGTACCCAGGCAGTTAGCCTTAGCTCGAACACGCAACGAAGCAAAAATCAATAGGTTGGGAATTATGTTTGAGCCTATCCGTACGAAATAGTTTGAAGATATTTTAACTTGGATTGCAACTCGGTTAAAACCAAAGGTGGTATTGATTTATTTGCATTACATAGACAAGACTTTATTATTCCGGCATTTAATTGAATGCAATGAATAATAAAAGCTGAAACTGCATGTACCCTCGAATAATCGAAATTTAAAAATTAAAGAAATATAATGATCTTCATTGTTCAATAGAAAAGAAACCACTCTACTAAACTTCAATTTTGCAGGGCTTTTGTTGGTCCTCAAATTGACAGAACAAATTCACACTGGATACATTTTAGGCTCAATCTCTACTGCCTGATTGGTTTCTCCATTCGTTGTGAGGCCAAGATTATTATCATACTTTTAGCCAGCGTATTCATATGAAATAGACCCAAGTTATACTAGCTTGTATTGAGGCTTAGTTAAAACACATCAACCATCAGATACGTGAACGGCAAACAGCAGAAGACGCAATGACTGGGTTGAAATTGCAAGGACAACTTCACTTCGATTGACGTATTTAGACTTTAAGGATTGATTGAGCGTATCGATTGGTCAGACCATTTTGGTCACGCACGCTGACAATTGCCTCATACCAGTACCGGTAGTCTTGAAGGGCTAAATCCAACGCCATGAATAATAAAAGTTTGAGTTGACCAACAGAATATAGAGGAAGATATATGATTAGGGTTGGAATATCAATGCTATGTTTTGACATTTTTAACGTCATCTTCAATGACCACATTTCTGTTTGGAAATTCTCTATTTAAAAAGGCAGTCGCTATTCTCACATTGTGAGGGGGCGCCTCATTTAACAATTAACTAATAAAATCCAAGGCATAACAGGTGATAATGCTTCGGCAAACACAACTTTTATCGAAGACCTTTAGACCCTTATACCACAAATATAGAAGACTGTCACTTTAGGTGTTTTGGGCATATATTAAACCTAGCTGTACAAGATTTGTTCAAGACTTTAAAATTAGAGAGTACGACTACATCAGCGACCATTATCGAAGAACAAATTAGCGATGACTCTGACAAAAATGACATAGAAAATCAAATTGAAGAGATTGATGATAATAACTCTAACGCAATTTGCAAAATAAGGTCTGTTTTTTCAAATATAAAACGTTCAGAGCAGCTTTTAATAAGATTTAGAGGTACCTGTGAAGCAACTGGGGATGCAAGAAATCTTACCCATGTGTTAGATGTATGCACACGGTGGAATTTCAGTGATGACATGCTAGCAGTTGCACTGAAATGTAAAAGCCTCAATTTCTTATGTCAAAATGCAGATCTACAAAAATTCGCAGTAACAGAAAATGAATGGGCAACACTTGCAGAAGTCCATAAATTATTGATAAACTTTAAAATGTTAACAAAAACTACATGGGGAAAAATATGCTATGGTTATTGTATCAATCAATTTTGAAAGTAAAACTCTTGAATGGGACCTTAAAGCCCACCGAAATAAAGTGGATGAACAGCTGGTTATGGGTTTTCAGGCAGCCCGTGATAGAATTCTAACGCACTACCAAAAAACTAGTTGGATATATACCGTAGTCTTAATTTTTGACCCCCTACATAAGTTAGAAACTTATGACGCTATCAC
>MU182007.1:428348-443207 GCA_016904865.1 Pissodes strobi | reverse complement strand
AGCCGATATCACCAGGGGTGTCAATTCTCAGCTGGCAACTGTCAGACTAAGAAATAATTGTTTATTCCGCGATATAAACAATTATTTCTTAGTCTGGGTAAGGTAATTAACGCTATAATTAACCACATTAATTAGTGGACTGTATCAAAATAGGGTGGTAGGGGTTTTATACATAGGTTGTGAATTGAATCAGGTATTTTCAGTATTACGTACTTTAATAATGCTCTTTCCTGAATTTAATAAACATTTATGTTTTAAAACTAGCACCTTTTTCGTTCTCACAGAATACCTTGATACTTTATATCTTCTCCAATTCTTTCTACTTAACTTCACTACGATAGAGATCTGCTTACGGGTAAAAACGTGACACCAAAAATGTCCAGCTCTTACATGGCAACAATGGAGAATTTGTTAAAAAAAAGGAACAATTTGTCTACCTACAAATTTTCCACCGCCATTTTACGTTCTTCTATCTTCATCCACAGCAACAGGCCGCTATGGCGTTTCGTTTGTCGTTTTTTTAGTTTACTTTATTTAATTAACTCTGATTTAAATAACTCTAAACTAAATAAAATTTAAGCGGCGTTGAGACTTTCTAATATCCATGAGTTTGGCGTTTTTTCAATTTACTTTTATTTAGCTAGCTCTGGTAAAAACTGTAAGGACAACAGCAGGAGCATTGTCAGTTTTTAATATCCTTGGATTTTTATTTTTTTTCGATTACTTTGTTTAATTAGCTCTGCTTTAAAGAGACTAAATAAAATTCAAACAACATTGTCAGATTTTTTCTAATATCATTATGGAATGCCTTGCTATATATGCAAATCTTTCCTGATTCACTTGGAAAAGCCCAGTTAGTGCTACTATTTATAAAAGGAGGGAGGAAATTATCGCCTTGTATCTGTAATTTTATTACCTGATTTGTAACTAATGTTAAATTTATTTCTCCTGTTTTGGGTTATATGTGTTTTGTTTTTACATATTTTTTATTTTATGTGGCTTTCTGTTCACGTGGCTTTATCGTGTGAAATCACTTTTGTCGGCAAGTAAGGAATGTTATTATTATTATTATTATTATTATTATTATTATTACCAATAAATCGAGTGGTAGCAGCAAGTTATCAAGATGGGATAGGGCTCTTCTACAAAAAGTCATGATTTCATAGACGGAAAAATATAATCCCGAAACAATAAATTATAATGTGAATAAGACTGAACTGCAGCTGGACCAAAGCAGGCACTTGAGATGGTGTATATACAAAGGTGGACTTTGTTAATCGTTGTCACCAGGCCGTCGTTCATATTTTTACATGTAGCCCGGCCATAGTGTCCGCTATTGTTCGCGATAATCCTGATGCATCATTGTGTTTTCGAGTTGTTTTCTCGTTTGGTGCGGCATTTCGCGCAAGAGGCCTTGCCTTCTTTTGTTCTGGTGATACCTCTGTTGGAATCTTTGCTCTTCCCGCATGATTGCATGATTACACACACACATTTTAAATAAAAAACAGATTAGATTTGTTGGAATTTGAAAATAGCCGGTTACCTCTCGTTAAAAATATGGGATTCCTCGGCTGAAGGTGAACGTTATTGAAAACGACAAGCGACCACTTTGTGTTGGGTTTCATTTATTTATGTAGCAAGAATAAGTAATGTTATGTAGAAGATGTGTTTGCCTACGTTTTTTACCTCTTCCTACAGCTCCATTTTCAAGTCTTATGCAGAAGTAGCATAGCCAACATTCCGATGTCAGATAAAAAAAACTATCCAGGGTTTTTCGCTATATAAACCGTGATTAAAATCAATCAGTGTTTTACCATCCTTTAGGTCACTTTGTTTGGTGAGGAAATTCCCCAAGGTAACATCTGACATGCCGTCACCGCAATATTATCGAACCAATTAGAGAATATCAATGTAGTTTCTGCACGAAACCAAGATATTGGTATTCCAAAACATACATTATTATTCCCTGTCCTCTTTTATGCTGGATATACATATTCTCTCCCGGGCCGATTGCACCGGGGCACTTTAAATAAAAAACGAAGTTGATTTATCGGAATTTGAAAATGGCCGCTTGTCTAACGTTAAAAATATTGGGTTCTTTCGTTAAAGGTGAACGTCGAAATCGACAAGCTTTGTGCTTAAATTATTGCCCAAGAATATTTATAAGTCTAATTAATTGGCATATGTTATAATCATAGTGTTATATTCTATTAGGAGTTGTAATTATTGTGGATTTTAATTGCTAACTTACCATTTAAACAAGATTTATTGCGTGTCTACGAATTGCTATTGATTCTAGAGAACAGTTATATCATTGATTATGAACACGGTAATTGGAAGAAAGCAACGTAAATTCATCCAAAATTTTGTTAAATATTAAATATGCGTATACAAAACTAATTCGTACGATAACATCTTGGGGATAAAACAATTTTGCCCAGCTTAAACTTTTAATAAGAATGAAATTATCTTCAACACTAAATTCGTCATGATAAATTATGTTTTCCTTGCGTATTTCGCACTGAATTTCCTTTGCCGTAATGTAACAAGAGTAACCTGCTAAATAAGTGATTACAGGCATGTCATCACTGACATTGTCTACGGCTTCCTCTAGTACTATAATGTCAGGATTTAATGGATGGTTCTCTTCAATTTCGTCAGGCACATCAATATTTTCGCAAAACTGCTTAATTTGAATGTTGCCAAAGGCACGCGATTTTAGCGTTAGTAATGACTGAATCCTGAGCCGTTTTTCTGATTCATATAACTGCCTGATGGAAATATGGTATTGTCCATCGGCAAGTTGCCGATAGCGGCCAAACCTATGTTCAATATCATCTGTTTGAAATTTGCCGAATAAGACATAATTTATTTTAAGTTCACTAAAACAAGACTGTGTAACTTCTGTCATTCTATATATCCATATAGTGTGTGACTTAAAGCTGTATGAGTTTGAGTAGTTAATTTATTAGAAAAAGTTTTAGTTTTCCAATTTTCTAGGTTTCCAAGTTTTAGTTTTCCAATTTTCACTAAAAACAGAAATTTTTTATCAGTAGGGAAAGTTTCTGGCGTTAGGGGCTCTTGAAATACGTTATTTAAACGTTTCCCTTTAAGGGCAGTTTTTACATTTACGATTTTCACCACCGAACCCTTATATTTATAAAGTCAGCAGTGTCTTCCGATTTATTGATTTTAGACCCGAATTGAATAATTAAAGCTTGTACTACGAAAGGGTTAAAAACTTTAAGAGCCAAAGACACATTTTTTCTTTCCATATTAGTAGAAAACAATGCTTTTAAGCTAATTATAGCCAACTTTTAACATTTATCGTGTTCTAATTGGTGAAATGTTTTAAGATATCGAAATGCAGCTGCTTTTTCAAGACCACTGTCAAAATCAGGATAATATGTTTGGTCTGGCTTTAAATTCAACCTGTTATTTCTTATACACTGAAGCAAATGTACAGAATCAAATAAATAGAAAAGAGGACGTGTTTTATCTGTAGGGTGAGGATAAACAATACTTAAACTTTTCTTGTCAGAAAAATGGCTCATAACTTTACTGTTTACCAGCCTTATTGTAAGCCTAGTGCGTAAAGTAAAGCTGACATATTTTTTGACGTTTAGGACAGTGCGTAAAATAATATATTTTACGCACTAGTGCGTAAAGTAATATAATATTATTTTAATTTTTTCATATATTTTTCGATAGTAGAAAAAATTTTGTATGCTACTCATGTGTAAAGTACCCTTTTTTTATTCATGGGATTGTCGCATTCGCCTTCGGCTCATGCGACAATATTCCCATTCATAAAAAAAGATTCACTTTACACATTTGTTGCATAAATAACTATTTTGTCATACGCTCCCAAAAATAGCTATTTTACGGACTCATTTGAGTCCGTAAAATGCTTCTTTTTAGGCCTAGTCCCTAAAAGTCGTCATGGCAACCTTTACGGACTATTCCAAAAATCCTGAATATGTCTAAATATCAAATTTTGAATGACATGACAAAATTGTCAAATAGTTGCTACGATATCAAATTCTAAGCTAACTTTGTCGTACATTATGATTTCAAAAATTATGGTAAATTTGCAAATTTAGGCGTTCTGAAGAATTGCAAAAAGCGTATAAATAAAAATTAAATTTTGAGAGCGTATGACAAAAAATAGTGTTTGTCACATGTACCTAAATGAAGCTTTTCAGGACTCATCTGCTATTCCGGACTCGGCTAACGCCTCGTCCGGAAACAGCAATGATTCGTCCTGAAAAACTCCATTTTAGGTACTTGTAACAAAAATAACTATTTTGTCATACGCTCCCAAAAATAGCTATTTTACGAACTCATTTGAGTTCGTAAAATGCTTCTTTTTTAGGCCTAGTCCCTAAAAGTCGTCATGGCAACCCTTACGGACTATTCCAAAATTCCTGGATATGTCTAAATGTCAAATGATAAAATTGTCAAATAGTTGCTACGATATCAATTTCTAAGCTAACGTTTTCGAATATTAGAATTAGTTCAAAAATTAAGGTAAATTTGCAAATTTAAGCGTTCTGAAGAAGTGTAAAAAGCGTATAAAAAAATTTTGGGAGCGTATGACAAAAAATAGGGTCTGTCATACGTACCTAAATGAAGTTTTTCAGGACTCATCTGCTATTCCGTACTCGGCTAACGTCTCGTCCGGAAACAGCAATGATTCGTCCTGAAAAACTCCATTGTATCAAAAATAACTATTATTAGTACATTGCTACAAAATAATCTCATATTTGTAATGTTATTTAGTATGCTTTGATGAATTTTTTATTAATAATTTAGACACCTATACTTACCTTCTCATTTCATCATCTAGTTCGAAGTTTTATTTTATTACTCCCTTTTTTGGAAATAGAATATAGACAAAAATAACCTTCTTAAGAAACGTTACTTATAATTTCTGTTAAGTTATTTGTGTTGTTTAAATTAGGGACTAAAATGTGTCTTTAATTATTTATTTTATTTTTGCGTTTTATTATGTATTCCATTTATTGTTTCTATTTTATTTCCCCTTAAATTGCTCCGATTTCATATCAATTGCCCAAATTTCGTAATCCCGAACATTCAGGCGGATTTTAAAAAATTGCCTTCCTATTAAGCGTAAGGTGCAGAAATCCAGGACAATATAATGTTTGGTATTAGATATTTGCAAATATTATTGCCTTCATATGTCCAATATACAAAGACCATGAGTACCAAACAGCTCTCTAAAGAATAAAAATATCCCTTCAATCACAAAAATTTAGAATATTTTGCTGAATCGACGAGTCGAGACCAAAATCTAACCCGGTATGTTAGATTTTGGTCTCGTCTCGTCGATTCAACAAAATATTCGAAATTTAGTGATACTTTTTATCATAGGGTTTAATATAAACTTTCTCAGCCATCTCAAAATAATTTTACGAGGGCTCTGATGGCCCCAATCGGTAATAAAACATTGCCATAACAATATAACCGGGGATGTTGAGAGTTAAACATTTTATGCCCTCCTTTACTACGGGTTGTCTTAAAGTTAGTCGACTTTTATCTTGCGTTTTACGATTGTCTGTTCTAGATGCCGTTCATTATAAAGTTCGTTTCAAGAAGTAAGGAATCCTTGAAGTTTCGTAAGGAAAACAAATGAGGACCGACTTTCATATATGAGTTGAGCCGATAAAATGTCTGACTTATCGGTCAAAGTGAATGTCATCTGAGAACAATGATATCAATAAAATTAGAAGTTTTAGACGATGCAGTAAAGATACGGACCTTTGCATAACCGTTCATATAATCTTGCTTTATCTTAATCGTTAGAATGGATGCAATATGAATGTTCTAAACAAGTCGGTGCAATTGTTATGCAATATCGACAATTGGACAGGGATCACTCGATTTTACTCTTTGTAATAATTACCCCGGACTAGCTCCAACAGTAATTATTGAGCCCCACTGTTGTCGTTGACTAGCTCTGGCGCGCTCACAATGAAATAGAATGTGTGAAAAAGCCAAATAAGGATAATAGAATAAGTTTGACAACAATGCCTTAATATCAAAGAAATAAAAAAAGTTAAACCAAGGATATTCGAATAAGTCTAACAAGGTCGTCTGAATGCTAGTGTCCCGTTCCATCAAAGCTAGCGAAAAAACGTCAAACCAAAGGATCTTAGAAAAGTTTGACAACGTTGCCTAAACTTTGTTCGGTCTCGCTCATGAAGTTTTAACTAGAGCTTAATTATATTGAGAGAAAAATGTCTAACCGTCTGGCAACGATATCTAAACGCCTTTCGATCTTGTGCCGGTGCCTCACTTACGAAATTCAACTATATAGAACTAACCAAAGTTTACTAAAGCAAAGTATATCGGAAAAAACGTGGATGAATTAGAAAAACTCTTACAACGCTGCCTAAATTTTGTTCGGTTTCATGCTCTCGTCACGCTAATGTAGTTTAAACCAGAGCTAACTGAAAAAAAGCCAAACCTAAGGAAATTATAGAGAGTCTGACAACGCTGCGTCAATTTCTTTCGATCTCCTGCTTTAAATTATTCTTCTCACGGATTTTTTTATCAGAGCTGAACGAAATCTGCTAATTCGAAAAAAACAACGAATCCATGGTTATTAGAAAAACACTGGCATCCCTGTCTGAATTGCGTTCGATCTCTATTACGTCACTCATGAAAACAACTCGAGATAAAAGCTTTCGGGGTGTTCTAGGATGTTTGGGAATTGTTGCGGTTTCGAAAGCAATCCTTTGTGTTTTATATTCGGTTGTATATAAGAATTAGAAGTTGCTTTTATGTGAATTGGGCATTCTAGATGTGTGAAATTACAGAAAAAGCAGTGATTTTTCAATTTTTTAGAGGACAACGTAAACTACGATAGTTTTTATGAAGAAAATTGTTCTCTTCACAGGGAATGTAGTACAATTATTGAACAGTGGATGTGAGAATCATATACAAACGTTTAGGGATGGGATTTTTATCGATATGTCGATAGATAGGTAGATTTAAAATATCGATCGACTGCTATGAATAAGATTAGTTATCGATAGGTCTGGCCTGAGTAATATTTTATATCGCTCATCACTAACATTTATGAAAACTACACACAAGTTTCGATAGAAATTACTGCCTACATTATGAGCCCAAGCAATGCAGTACATAAATTATTAAGCAGTAGCTTACTGGTTGGATGTAAGGGAGAATCAAATTTTTAGGGATGAGTTTTTATCGATATGTCGATAGTTAAGTAGATTGAAAATATCGATTACTATCAATGGGATTAGTTATCGATGGGCGACATTATTTAATGTCGCTCATCCTTATTAATGTTTATGAAAACTACACACCAGTTTATAATATTCGATAGGAATGACTGTCTACATTATTAGCCCAAGCAATGCAGTACAATTATCGAGCAGTACTTTACTAGTTAGATGTGAGAGCAAATCAAATACAAGTGTCCAGAGATGACATTTTTGTTTATCGATATCTCAATAGTTAGTACAATTATTGAGCAGTAGATTACTGATGTAAGAGAGAATCAGATAGAAAAGTCTAGGGATGAGATTTTTAATCGATATGTCGATAGTTGGGCAGATTAAAAATGTCGATTGATGGATTAATTACTATTACGATCACTTATCGAAGGGTAACATTTTATATCCCTCATCCTCACCAGCGTTTATGAAAGATAGACACCAGTTTATAATAATCGGTAGGAATGACGGATTATGGGTCCAAGCAATGCAGTACAATAATAATTATTGAACAGTGGATGTGAGTGAGAATCAGATACAAACGTCTAGGATGGAATTTTGTTTCGATATGACAATAATTAGGTAGATTAAAAATATCGATTGCTACGAATGAGATTAGTTCTGTTATCGATAGGTCTGTTCGATGGGTAATATTAATTTATGCCGCTCATCCTTACTAACGTTTATGAAAACTACACACCAGGTTATAATATTCGATATGAATGACTGTCTCTTATGATATCCGTCTAAATTTTCGCCCATTTTATATCCAATCTGTTTAATAACCTTTTGTATGCACGCTTCATTGCTGCCGAATATGATTTTTAGATGAATAAGATAAAGTACCGCACCTCTCTGCCCGTAATCTGATTTATAATGAATGTTGTTTAAATTTAATATATCTGGTCGACTCGAAAAAAGCTTATAAAATCCCCGGCGTGTGATTGGATCAAATAAATAATGCAGAAATTTAATATGTTTATTTTGTCACAGCTCGGATTTATTCAAATATAATACTTTCTCAATCTCGTTTATATTTAAATTGCCTAATTACGAATGTATTATAACTTACCTAACTAGGAGGTATTAATAACTTGACAGGAACCGGTATAGTGTGTAAATATGGAGAAACTTGACAGTTGTGATTTCTATATCGTAATATTAAGTCCTCAGTAAGGAATTTCAGTTACTCTCATCTCAACCTTATCACACAAGTTTAACAAGCACTTGTTAAGAGTTGTTTTTTCAATTTTTCGTTTTATTGCTTCGATCTTGAATAAGTAGATAATTTACTTACTCGTGAATGTGAAAATTATATATTTCGTGTCATTTTAGGACCTTGTCGTTGAAGAAAATAAATGCATAATCGTTTACAATTATTTTTCCTCATAATTATACTTCACTTTCGAGCATCAATATTGACACGAAACCTTAACTCACCATAAAAACAAAAGGAAATATTTGCTTTGTGAAGTTTATCGAACGAACGCCGTATACTAAATACTGTTAAAATCTATGTGTCTAGCTTTTAGATGGTATGTATTTATCTATTAAAGCAAACAACAGTCACTAAAATCGTAAACGGGCTATTTGAATGTTTATTTTCAAATCGTATAAAATCATGGTAAAGTAATGGTATTCTGACGATTATGATGATTCAGCGAAATCTGTGGTACAAAAATACCTATTATGTGCCTTAAACGTACAGTTTTAAAACAATGCCAAATAAGACCGATAGCAGCTTTGAAATGGAATTGAAGGTGTCACTTTGGTAGAATCTCGGAGGGAAACGAGGGACCAAAAAAATATGGAATGTAGGTCATGACTGGAGCAGAGGGAGATCCCTAAAGAGATGTACGGAGTACATAACCCAAACTAACTGGACTTAAGCTGGTCATGACAGAAATTAGCAGAAAAATTGCATGTACCACGCAGTGGACGCAATGAGGCTCATTAATGATGACGATGACAAGTTGCATCAGTTCCACTAATAACATCACTATTATCTAAATAGTATTCCAATACTGAAATTCATTGGATCGAGCCGTTAAGTAAAAGTGAGTAAATCTTCAATACTGTCACTATCCGTAACAAATTAGATATATGAAAAATATCACACAAAATGTCTCAACTCTGATTGGTTTGGATGATGAAAATCAGCGAATTACAGATGAACGATGAGCCAAAAAAATTCCGAATTAGAACAAGGCAAGAAGTAGTATAGAAGTGGAAGAAAACCTCTAAAGAGATGGGTAAAAGGAGCATCCGTCATAGTATCTAGCTCTGGCCGATTACTTTAGGAATGAGGCAGGCTAGATTACTCTTGAGAGACCCAGCGCCTTCTAGGGCGGGGGCGTTCCTGGCCTTAAAGAAGGGGGACATGAGGCTTGTGACACTTGCTGCGGATCGTAGAAAATTCGGAATGCAAGGGGTACTTGGAAGACGAGGAGTAGTCCGTTCATCTTCATGCCGACTCGACTGTCTGCGTGTTGAACCCGGAGGACTTAAGACAGATCCAGCCGAGGAAGCTATGTAGCGTCGCTAGGGAGACAGACTAACTGGCTTCAAACCGCGCAAAGTAGAAGCGAGTACAAAAAGTGTATATTATGCAATAAACACAATGAAGCTGATTAATGTGACGATGATAATGATAAATCAATATCTACTAGAGCAGCACTAAAATTATCATCAACTGAAAATGAGTGGCAAAAAATGACGAAAAACTGATTAAAACATGCAAATATCAATTTTTAATTATCTCAAATGAATACCAAAATTTACGATTTGAACGAAATCTGCTAATTCGTAAATGGTAAATATTTTTTTTTGAAGCCAGAACCACGGATTAATGTTAGACGAAGAAACATAAAATAACTGAATTCTAAATGCGCAAGGGAAACGAGTGAAGGCTGATGATAACGAATATAATGATGATTATGATGACGATGAATAAATATAAACTAAGCAGATCACTTTTACGTGTGAAAGGATCCATCAACTGGAAATCAGTTGAAGAATTTGACGAAAAGGTAATCCAAACTAACCAAGAGAAATATAATCTTAAATGGACCATTCGCTAAATAACTCAGGTAACGCTGGCAGTAATTACTCCCGATTTTTTTCTTCTTTTGACTAAGAATTGAATCTGACATGAATGTGGCGTAAACGAAATAATAACTTAAAAATCCGGAGGGTACTGGAATGTGAGACAAGAAATTGTATAGGAGTAGAGGGAGACCTCCAACTAGATTGACATAAGGCGCATCCAGACTAACTGGATTCAAACTGCGCAAGGCGCAATGAGGCAAATTGATGATGATAATGCATCGGTATCTACTAGAACATCACTACTCCCTGGGAAACGCATTTGTATAAAGGCAAGTCTAAGTATCATTATAATATCGAGTCTATTGAAAAAATGAGAAATAAGCAGACCGCGTAATAAAATTGTAACGTTTTTATATGAGCCACTAAAACATTTAGGCGAATCTGTTATGTTGCGGCTGGTGTCAAACCAAGAAACATATAGTGCTGGGAACTTATTGTTATACATCATCATCCAGTTTTCCCGGATTCTCTTGATGTCATTGGTGCTTCTGTTTCTATAAGCTTCGTGCCTAGGTCTCCGCTCCTGAATACGCTTTGATCATCTTCCATCCGTTGTTCATGCCAGATGGCCAGCGCACTTTCACTTTAAAGTTGCTACTCTTTCTATGACATCAGTCACGCCTGTTCTATGTCGTATATATAATCATATTATGTACCCTGTCCCTCAGAGGCAGACCTAGCATTGGTCGCTCCATATACCTCTGCGAAAGTGTTAAACACTCGGGTATATACATATTACAAACATTTCAGCTCATGAGTATATTATAGTTCTTCTGGAATCAAGCAATGCAATATCATTATGAATCAATATTTGTGGGGTTTTATTACATTCTGCTGTAATTGAGTCAGCTTATTGCTTGGGCACGGCCCTTTCAATTACGACTCGTCGCCGAATGTCTGTTCCCTCAAGGCTCTCCATATTCGTGATTAAGAAAGCCAGATGATAAAAATTCATAGGCGATTTACCACAGTTATACTCGCGAAGTTTCAGTATTGAAACCTTGTAATTCCTTTACAGTACACATTTGCAATGCAATCCACCACTTCCAGGGTGTGTCCTGCTCTGTACGGGCATTATCCATTATCCTCGAGCCCTCTTCCTCTTCTTTCCCCAACGCCTATGCCGCGTTGCGATGGTTTCGTTGGGTTAGGTCGGGGATCGACGGAGCGGGAACGGTGTTCGCACAGCTGAGGAGCGAGGGCCTGCAAGGCGCCACCGTTGCCAAATTGGGCGATCCGACGCAGAAGATCGGGAATGCCTTAGGGAGTGTGTTTTGAACGAAGAGTTTCATGTTATTGTTATAAGCTGGAACGTCTAATTCAAATATATTAAAAACCGATATGAAAACAAACCTAACAACTTAATTGCATCTTCGCTTTAACCCTGCATTTTCTGGGGGGGGGGGACAACAACAACTTAAACAACCCTTGCCAGTTGAATGGTTGATGGCGCAACTATGACCTATGAATGGCTGACGCATTTCTAACCTAATCGAAAACAACAGCAACATAAAATTGTTCATATTGGGGGACTGATTTTACAATGATGTTTATTAAACCGTATTTAAATCAGCAGATATGAGTCAAATAATTAAATTATAATAATTTTAAAAATATATTTACGTAACAAAATATCATACAAAATATCAAGTGTAATTTTAATCTAAATAAATGATAGGTATCTCTAACCGAAAATAATGGGGCGTGTCTAAAAGAATAACCATCCACCATCCATAACCATTCCAGAAATATCGATCGAAAAAATAAGTTGTTTTAAGTCATTGAAAACACGTTAGAATGTTTCATTATAGTTTTTATACAGACTACCAATTTCAATGATTATATATCTCTTCAGATATAAACGATTTTGAAATCCGTAGAACAACAAAAGGTTTAGGCGGCGAACCAGTTTTTGATGAGCTAGAGCCATCCCCTATAAATTCTTTTTAAGTTTTCGTTGATTTTTCGTTGATTTTCATATGATTTTGACTATAGAGTTAAGCAATTTGAGAATCTATTCTTGCTAGTTAGTTAATAACTTTGTCAGAACTAGATCGAATGAGATATGGCACGATGTTAATCAATATCTTTTTCTTCTTCTCATCACGCTTTTAATCGATGACTTCTTATTCTTATTCTTCATTAATTACGTTAATTTCTGTATATAACGGTATGCAAACTCCAATCAGGAAAACCTTTTTAGAAAGCCTTGCCCTTGCTTCTAGGAAGCAAATTCAAATTCGCTGGTATTGCTCTTTATTTGTCAACATTCAAATTTGATTGATATAACAAACAGTGAATTTATAACCCGATATATTAAATCATGTTGCGTAAATGCTCTCAAATATCACTTGTTAATTTCGAATCAACCCGAAGTTTGCGGTTATTGATATCGCTATACAAGTAGCGATCGTATGTATGTATAACCTGTTCATATAATAATTTATTATTATATTACCGCTATTATAGAGGTATTTTGTAACCGACATTTAATATTAGATATATTATGTTACCTTCATGTAAAAGCTACTTTTAGTGTGCAGCTTGTTGCCGTAATGGACCCTAAGAGATGGGTAGCATAACGAAATAAAGAGTTAAGCACTGTTTTGCAAGCGTATATAATTGCACCTTCGGTTTGTTAAATTACATCGTAGTTAAACAATGAACAGGTTAATGGTTTGTAGAGCGATTTATAAGTATCCATATTTCATGTATTAAACGTCAGCTTTATAAGTATTTTAAATATCGCTAGAGCTGGGCGAATATTGCCATTTGTCGATAGATCATCATGCGTGGAGCTGAGGAAGGTAGAAGGCATTGATAGTATTATTATTATGAATTAATGAATATGTTAGAA
Organism: Pissodes strobi; assembly: GCA_016904865.1. Taxonomy (NCBI): domain Eukaryota; kingdom Metazoa; phylum Arthropoda; class Insecta; order Coleoptera; family Curculionidae; genus Pissodes; species Pissodes strobi. Next base: position 429,974 of record MU182007.1, on the reverse strand, counting down.
TGTGGATTAGGGATGTTCAAGGTATAAATATAAAATTGTCATACTGAACATTATTCAATTTCTGTATTTAGAAAAATCACTGTAAAAGAAGCATTATTTGAGGTATCGACTTATCGATATTTGTTTTACACCAAAATTATAATGAACAAACTGACACCTGATGGGAAATGAGTGACTCAATTCGCACTAAATAAATATTTCGCTATATCGACACTTTTTAATATCGCCCAGCTATATATCGGTCTAGTCTAAACGCTCGTTTTATAGTATTTTAAACATATATCAGATGTTTTATGGCCGCGGCTACCGGACTAATTTACGATCGATAGTTTAAATCATTCTACGCCTTATAGTAATATTGTTATTATTTATGCATTTTACCACGTAGCAGTCGCCGCTCGTTGTTATTAATCGTGGCTGGTTTTATGGAAATATCACGAACTAGTTTTGTTTTATTTATTATTAATAAGTAAATGTTAAGTAGCAAACAAACCTGCCTGCACCCGTGGAAATGTATATACATTTTAGGTAGAGATGTAGAGGGAGCGCAAAAAAATATATTGAAATATTATACGTTTTTTTGATTATTTTGAAGAATAATGTCGCTCTAAATCTTGATCATTTGTACATTTTGATAAATCGTAAACATCCTATATTATGATTGAACTGAAAATTAATATAATGTTTATATCAAAGAATAATTTGTCTTCTTCCGGGCTCAATCCGTGGACCCACTGTGTACAATATACATAATAAAAACGTTAAAGAAATTAGTTCATATAATATAAGGTTGAACAACAATATTATTCACATATCGATATGATTAACCAGTGTAAACTATGACCACTCTATATACATGGTTTTTGATCGGTCAAAGTGCTAGCACTGACTGCACTGCCTTCCTTTTCGTTTTAGGTCGCTCCCAATCTGGGCTCATATTATTTGTTTATATTAGGGTATCAATGTTCAAAGGTATAAGCTAAATATCACGGACGATTGGGTAGCATTTTAAGTAATACAGGATGTTCATAAAAATATGTTTATTAAATATTTTAACTGACATTAGGATATTTTACAAGTGCGTACCTATTTAATAATTTTTGTATTTTTTTCATATATTTTTCGGTATTCTGTATGTTACTCATGTGTAAAATACTCTTTTTTTATTTGTATTCCCATTCATACAAAAATCATGTGGGCAGCTCACACGCCGTAAAAGTGAAACCTTCATAAACTAAACCAAGTGGTCACCCATTCAAGTATTCACCACGCTCGACTTTGCTTAACTTCAGAGATCGGATGAGAACTACTTGTTACTTTTTACTCTTAACAAACATGTAATAATTGTATAACTGTCTTCTATCTCATTCTCTCGCAGGCTACGTTCTATAGATCTCTTTTTACTGTCGCTGTGTCGCGTCGTCGAGTCTCCAATCACAGCCGTGCTAAAGAAGTTTTCGCTTCAAAAAGCGTCACTTTACACACTTGTTTCATAAATAACTATTTTTTTTATGTTTTCACGTTTTAATACAAAATTTTATTAGGACTTTCTTCTTATTCTTCTTTACTCTTTATGTTCCTTTTTTTATTTTTTTACATTCCTTGGGTGTTTGAAAATAAAGAGAC
>MU182007.1:244054-428248 GCA_016904865.1 Pissodes strobi | reverse complement strand
AGAGGCTACTATTTCTACCTCTGAAACCATAAGAGTTACAAGGTCGGTTAAATTAGTTCTTATTTGATGATAATTGCTTTTACTTTCTGGGATATTGGGAAGGATAATGAAAAACGCCGACAGCTAAGCGAAAACACCATTATTTTCCTGTTGTACTAAATGACGAAACTTGTTACTCATTTTTTTTTAGATACTTAGACTTTTATTTATTTGGGAGGAAAATTTAATTTGCCAGTCATCCATGTATTTATCGAAAAAATATGCTTTGCTACGACGTTTCGAGCCGAAAAGTCCATCATTAGGGATATAAAAAATATAAGTTTTGTTGCGGCCAGTAAAATTACCCAATTTACAATAAACTTGACACATATCAATCAGTTACTTTCTTCAACTATTTTCAATTTCAAATTTCCTTATAGATAATAGGCTTGGTTCTTGTGAGTTTTAGATGCCTATTCTTAATTCATATATTTTTTAATTATTTATTGTCTTACTAATTTTTTTTATGAAATGCTCTTTATAATACCTTATATATTTTTTAACCCAGATGCCAATGAATTATTTTTAGCATTTTTAATATGGTTTAACAAATATTACAAGGCTTCCTTTATAAATGCATACAAAAAATTAGATTTCTTATAGCTGATCCACAACAGCTATGAAGTGTTCTTTTAAGAACATGAGCTACTGCTACTGAACTTTATATTTTATTTTATGTTACACCATGACTTATAATAAAATTACGGTTATAAAAAATAATACAAATAGACTTGAACTAAATGGTGTGGTATTTTTAAAAGCAAAACTTTGGCTCAAGTGTCACAGTACATTTTTTACAACGCAATAGGACCTTTTTGTGATATTCTCCACGTCTGAGTCTGAGTTGATTTTTTTGATATATCATCAAATGGGTCATTCCATTGAGTATCGAATGAGCATTTTCATGCGAATTTCGCTTTGATGGACCCCTGGTCTGGTTTGATTCCAAGATGTTTCTGAACTCCAATCGGGCTATTGTGCAAACAAAAAAAAACCATTTCACCCCTTTAATGGAGACTATATGTAGACTAATATTTTGGTCTTCCCTGTCTACATTGCATTGTAGAATTTTATGATATTGGGTTGTTCATTATTTATATGTTTTTTCTTCTTTTGAGAATAGTATTTGACATAGGTAACTTAGAAGAAAAAAAACTGTCGTTAAATTAGATGCAATATAACGGCGCTATATTAACAGCATACGATGATACCAGTATCTTATGATAAGTTGAACGCTTGAGCCATGACGGAAGTATCATACGCAGACGCCGGACGGAAGCAGGGCACAAAACTCTGATCAACATTCCAAGCTTAAACATTAAACCAAAATACATAAAAATTATTGGGCTACATGGATAGAAGTTATGGCCAAGCATAAATCTGAATATAGCTCACTATTAAGTGACATGATTTTATGTTAACGAATCGGTACTTATGGCCACACCTATTAAAAAATAGTCAAAACTCACTCAAACGACCTGTAAATCAAATGCCTTTAAAAAAAGCACACGTACAAAAGTACGAAGAACCATTTTGATAAAATTCCCTGATGGTGGATCTTATGCGTCGAAACCTACTGCTCGTTAAATTTCCTCTTCCAGTATATCTTCAGTTTAATTTTGACACGGTTAAAGTAATCTAATATTAGAAGTCCACTGAAAAAACTAAACACGACGTTGATATACCGAATCATCTATCGTAACGTCAAGTTCCCAACAGACTATATTATGTTGTGTCGCAAAATTTCATTACCACAGAACGAAATAATCATAATGAATAATTTATAGATAGTATCATTAGAAATTGAACTGTGATTTATAGACGAAATGGGACAGGTCAATGTTATGTGACAGCATGAAAAATTACACGGAGACTTCTGATTAAATAATAGCGTTAAATAGGTCCCGTCACGATAGGCTTATTCAAACTTGTACATATTTTTTGAATCATTAGATGTGATTTATTTGAAATGGGATGTTGCCGGTTACTCTCATCATTCTAAAACACGAAATCATGAAGTAAATTATGTCGGTAACATGCGTAACATAAAAATGTTGCTTCTTTTTTATTTGCAATAATTTCTTATTGCTTTATCAAGCAGAATATAAGTCTATTGATCGTCTTGATTTCATGAATTTGCCATACTGAGGATGGTGGGCTTAAATCCCATTCAGTGCGAGACTTTTTTTTAAATTTTTTTGAAATATTTTTTATTTTAGCGGATCAGTAGTATGTTGGGCTCGTTATATTGAAAATAATTTTAAAATTTTGTTTGTATTTTAATTATTCGCATACGTATATCATATTTGCAGAAAAAATGGAGCAACGCTAGAACTTTTGCCTAGGAAATTTTCCTATATAAAAATTAGATACACGGTAAAAAAATCTGGCAACAACGTCGGTATCGCCACCAAGTCTGTGATTTTATTACAGTTCATTCAAATATTAATGTATGTTGAGCAATTTTTAGCAACTAGTTAATTAATTCTTCCCGGTTTTGCAAGTTCTTTTCCCGAAATCCCCGTGTATATTATGTCTTTTATCCTCGTCGCCTTCTCCATGGTTTCCGACAACATTGCCTCGACGACGATGGCAATTTCGGGTTGCTGTTCTCTTTTTTCCGACGATGAGAGAGAAAGCGCTCAGTGAAAAATGAAAACGGCCTCGCGCCAATCAATACTCAAGGGTAACGCCGTCTGCGAGACGGATCTTACGTCAGCAGGAGTCTGCGCATTGCTCTATGGCGCAGCTCCGGAATATGAATGAATTTTTTCCTGGCACGGTCTAAGGGAAAGGTTAGGTTTTTGACGTTATTGGTCACTTTAAGCTAAGGATATTTTAATGTCATTTTATCCTTTTCAAATATATTATCGAGTATATTATGTTCCATATGGAATTCATGTTTTTTTTAACATAAAGCACCATTTTTTATCATACGCCACTGGCTATAGTTTGATGAATTTGCTAACACGAATTTAGTTAAAGACTCCTTAAGCTAGCTATTCCATGTTAGAAAGTTCTCATTATTATGTAGCCTAAGTGTTTTCCGTTTTTAAATACCTACGTTAGTAAGTAGTTTTGCACAGACAGTTTTTGAGATATTTATTTTTATTATTACTAAATTTCGAAATGTTTTTAAATATGTTTTACGGGGAAGTTTCGAAATTCAGCGAAAAGTAAGACAAAAAATTCAGAATAATGTCATGACGTTAAAGAAAATAAACTCCGGCGTAGACGATTGTTTGTCAAACTTTCGAAGCATGCCCAATCTTGCGAACATGCATGTCTGTACCGAATTTTATATCCATATCTCAAAAAGTGTCTCAGGTATGGAATAAAACAAACAATATTTTAAAATATTTGTGGTGCTGCATTTGAGAGCACCTACTCTAGTTCTTAGTGGTTTTGTAATCCGCCATAACCTCTGGCTAATCCTGCCTACATCAATAGATATCTAAAAATATACCAGAAAATGTTTACTTATTCCATTTCAAAAATAAACAGTTCCACAAATACTAGTTAAAATAAATCTCTTTTTTATTTAGGTAGGTCATTCTCGATCGCTAAATAATACACTCGAAACGAAAAATAAATTAGTAACGCCGAATTTTGCAATTTAAAAGAAACGCTTGAACGGCCAAAAATTGAAAAATATAATGAAATATTTGCTTAGCGTACTGTTTGTTTTCCAATCCTTGTATTGCCTTGAACTATAACTGCAAGCTTTTTTAATAATACATATTTATTTTATAATGATATTTTGTACGAAAGTAGGGAGATAATTTTAATATGTATTTTTTAAATTAAATTGTATCAATTATCAAATCCCGAAATAGTAAAATCATGCACTGCGGACGATGCTCCATCAAACGATGGGATTATATTTTTTAGATGTTGCTTGTTTATTAGAAACAACAAGTATTTCTCGACCTATTATCAATTCACCCCAATGCCAATGGCTTGACAACATTGGACTATAAGTCGCTTCATGATGGCACCAGTGTTTTCTTTTAAAATGTACCATATTCAAATTCAGTTCAAATTCAAAAAGTATTTTATTAGCATATTTATAGAGTACGGCTCACTTTTCATGGCTCCCATATTATAACTCCGTTAATAGTAGTTCGATTTTTATAAAATTTTGGTTCGCTTAAATTCCACGGGTAATCAAAATTCCCTAAGGTTCTCTGCGGCTTTTATTTTGCCGCTCAGTCAGGGTCCCAGCTTCAGAGGTCTAGAATTTGTATCTAATACTTGCAAAATTCGATCAGAATATTTCTGTTTGATCCGACTTCTAACAATACAAAGAAAAACTGTTTAAGCAAAAATTATGATGACGTTCCGCTCCGTAGACCTAAGCGGTGTGGAAATTTATATGAATATTTTTTCGGTTTATTTCATCTGACTTAATAATGAGTTTTTCATTCGTCTTATTGTCATAGCAGGGCATTTAGCACAAAAGTACTTTTTAAATAAAATGTTTATGCAATTAGTGCGTATTATACATACGTTAAATATATCTGAAAAGTATATAAAATAGCTTTGTTTAGTCATGCCTACCAGCTAATTTATACATCTCAACGAGTAAACATATTTTTGCACTTTTTCGATTTTCGCACATTTAAATTCTGGCTGGTCGTGGGCTATTAAATACGTGTTACATTAGATTTAGTGTTGTTTTTTTCTGAATTATTGTTCATGACATTTTTATAAATTTACTGCAGGAATATTATTGGGCCATTAAACTTGTTTTTGTAAAGCATAATTTTATTATACGTGTACGCGTAAGCATTTGAACTTTTCATTGCATATACTAATACAGGATGGAAGAAACGTTTGATTTATCTTTGATTATTAATTTTTTGGTTTCTTCACTAGGAATGAATAATCTTCAATTAATCAAATGAAAATATGTTACTAATTTATAGAATAATCAAATTTATTCGGTCCGGAGACCATAATAAGCACTAGACCCTTGGTTTGGTTTTTGAAGTAAGGTCGCTGGTTTGTAATGAACACGATTTTTTTAAATTACTAAAATCGGCTCTCATCCTGATGCAGATTCCAAGGCTATAATATGAAAATAGTTCCTAAAAATCTGGCGAATAATATATATCGGTGTAGATAGTTTATTAATGAACGAGATTTATATATAGCTTTTACAAATTTTAATGTATGCGTTCGTTAAATATTTAGCATTTTAGATTATCAATATGTGATTTATTCGACTGACGGGTTTTGTGTTGTTTCAGGGTTGGCTCTTGTGAGCTTCAAGACCCGGTGTGGGCTAAAATGAATGCTCTCACCGGACACAAACAGAAAAGGAAAAAGTCGGAAAATAAGCCCCAGACCCAAATGTAAGTACTTTCATTAAGATTGAATTTAAAAATAAATTTAGATTTGAAATCCTTTCGCAAAAGAACATTCCGAATACGTAATGCACATCATAAAATGAAAAAAAAAAAACATAAAGAGGTGTTTTTGTTTGTTTCTCACACCTCATGCACTAAGTTATCTTTATTAGGTGTAAATAAAATAACTTATTTTTTTAGCCCTAGTGCGATTCTCTATGCTCTATTGTACATTTTTATCAAAACTAATAGAACAGGTAATAGAGTATAATATCAACCCACTAAAATCACTCTCAATATCATCGTATAGCTTAATTTGTGCATGTTATGAGAAAAATGATAATAACTTATGAAACGTTGTTATATAGATTATCTTACATTACTTATAAAAGTAATGCAGCCCTCTTACTGGAATGTAAAAAGTCCTAGAAGATGACATTTTTTTATTAATATTAGCAACGTCGCGTTTTTCTGTATATAATTTGTTTACTGTAGATCCCCCACATCGCCAGGATTGTTTGTCGACAATCAAAAGACTGAAAATGCTTCTGGCATTATTGCGTCTTCAAGGTGAGCAAAATCTGGAGTTTGATTACATGGTCATTTTTTTTCTCATTCAGAAAGGTTGAACGTAGCCAAAGTGATAGAGCTCGATCGCATGGAAATGTCGTCCACTTGAGTTGTCTAATGTTTTTGTTTTTAGCAGTCATCATCAAACATTTAGATCTACCAACTATCATTTTTCTGATACGTGAAGCACGTCATTTTAAACTACTTCAGTTTCAACCAACGGAATGGCACAAAAGCATCACTATCCCAATCTTCAAAAAGGACAAAAACCGACCCGGACAACTACGAGGAATAACCCCGCTCTGTACCATCATGAAACTGTTTACCAGTATTGTCAAAAGCATCCTTGAATACACCACAGAAAATAATGATGAACAACAACGATTCCGGAGTAACAGATCGACAACTGATGCCCTGTTTATTGTACGACAGGTAAAGGATAAGGCTATTGAATTTAGCTACCCTGCTTACGTTTGTCTTATTGACTTAACAAAGGCATTCGACAGAGTACAGCTGCCAGATATACTGGACATACTGAAAAAGAAACAATCATAAACATTATTAGAAATTTAAACACAGGTAACACAACAAGAATAAAAGTGTAACATCAAACAACAAAAGACATACCAACACTAAAAGGAATAATACAAGGGGATAGTCTCAGCCCAATCCTTTTTAACCTCGTCTTGGAAGAGATTATATATGTAGTGACAACAGTGAACAGGGATACAGACTGAATAACAATCCAATCAGCGTGGTGTGTTATGCGGATGATGCAGTAATCCTGGCAGAAACGGAGAACGACCTACAGAGGCAAACACATAAGTTCTATCAGATAAGTGGAAAATATAACATGTCAATCTCCATTGATAAAACAAAATGCATGATCCGGAACCGGTACGATGCAAAATTGTAATAGACTAAAGGTACAGATAGACATGCTACTACGTAGCACGAAAGCATACTATTATTGAGCAATTGCTACCTAGTGGCAAGTGTGTCGAAAACATTGCTAGTATCGAGCATGCTTAATCGAGCATGCTCACAAATCGAACAACGGTCGATTTTTGAGCGTGCTACCTGAGGCGGGGGTGAAAGGGGATTTGCTCATAAGCAAGTGTGGAACGTATTTATAATGAGCATGCTAGTATCGATCACTGTCAATGTTTTCGATCAGTAATTCGCAGCACGTGTGCGTCTGTGACTTCGCGTCAAAATGTCTCGCTGGGGAGATGAAAAAACACTAAGATTTGTAAGTCTGTATCGGAGCCACGACTGCCTCTGGAACCCAAGCTTTTCTCTTCTAGTTATCCAGGCACGGACCAAAATCGTCCTATTCCTTCTTTTTTTCTTTTGTGTTGACAGAAGATTTCGGATGCATTGCATTACAAGCAATAAGATTATTTTAATCATTTCTGTGCGGATAGCCACTTAGTTTTCCATGTTTCTTCATTACACTGACAGTGAGTCTGCTAGTAAATTGCAGGTCTATTAGAGTGTTTGCTTTCAGCATGATTATTCAGGAGCATGCTTAAAAGGAGCATGCTGATATCAAGCAAATGTATCAGTTAAAAGAGCATGTTCGATTTAAGCATGCTCATAGGCATGCTTTCTTACTAGCATGTCTATCTGTACTTTTAGCCTATTGAACAGGTAATGAGTTTCCGTTACTTGGGAGCGGACATCAATTAGCAACAACCAAATAAACGATATCAAATCACAAGTTAACAAAGCCTCAGTAATATCGGGTTGTTTAAAGGACATCATCTGGAAGACAATCATATGCGCGCTGACAGCAAGGTGCGGATTTATAAATCCTACGTAAAACCAGTGCTGACATATAGTATCGAGACTCGAGCTGACACAAATAAGACAAAGAGCATACTAAGAACAGCAGAAATGAAAACATTAACGACCAAACACTTATGGGTAGAGTCAGAAGCAGCGATATAAGGACAGCATGCAAGGTGGAGGACATAGTCAGATGGGGAAGGAAAAGAAGGAGATATTGGCGTGACCATGTAGATAGAATGGAACAACAACAGACTGGCACGCATCGCTAAGAAGGGAAAATTAGCAGACCGACGACCATTGGGAAGACCGCCTAAAAGATGGAAAGACATCTGGAACTCTGTCTCACAGGATAATCAACCCAACTAAGGCAGCCTTCTGGAATCTGGAAATGGTGAGAGGGTGGCCTTGAAAGGCCGCGGCACTTAGGCCCCATTGGACCCCCTGTGCGTCCTCTCCAGGTCAACCAATCCATCTAGGCCATCGTCCAGCCTAGTGTTGTAAAAAAGGCGGCGATGTTGCCCGAGGAGGCTGTTCTAAGAAAAGCCATGGTTGGCCATCGTTCTCCCAAAATGGATTCCCTTAGTTCCGAAACAGCGTCGCAATCGCAGAGCAGATGCTCTACTGTTTCGTCCTCCTGTTCACAGCCTCTGCATATAGGTGTCTCGCATAATCTCATTGTGTGGAGATGTTTCCTTAGCTGGCAGTGTCCAGTCAGAATCCCCACCACGAGTCGTAGGGTCTTCCTTGACATATCCAGGTATGCTTTTGCTGCAGACTCATTAGGATAGCTTAAAAACTCCCTGGCCAGTCGACAGTTAGTTGTTTCGTCCCATCTTGCCCTAAAGTCTTCATGGGTGATCTTTTTTATCATATGTATCGTCGTCGCGACAGGTAGGTTTGAAGGGCCGGCTCCGATAAAGTTTGAACCAGCTGCCTTTCTAGCCAATTTGTCCGCTGATTTGTTACCTTCGCACTGTGCATGTCCTTTAACCCAGCACACAGAAATTCTGTTTTTGCGGGCAGCATCCTCCAGTGAATTATGGCATTCTAGTACTGACCTGGCTGTAAGTTTACAACTTCTCAAGGCCAGTAGTGCTTGTCTACTATCAGTGTAGATTTTAATAGTCTTGTTCTCAGTATTCCTGCGAACAATCTCTTTTGCGGCTATGGATATTGCAGCAAGTTCAGACTGAACTATGCTTGCGTGTCCCTCCATAGGCCATTTAAGTTCAATTCGCAAGCTTCGGGAGTAAATTCCACAGCCTGCTCCTTCCTTGGTTTTTGAGCCATCCACGAAAATGTTAACCGCACCTTCGGTTATAGGCTCAAATGGTTTTATTTGTACATCATTTAGTTTGTCGAAGACAAACTTGGGAGGTATGCTATCTGCACTTACCTGCAGTAGTGGCAGTCTTACGACTGCCCCTTCCCACAGGTGGCGTCTAGTCTCTCCACATTCTATGCTAGGTTGCACACCAACGACTTTGAGCCTTAGCAATGCAGTCAGAGCCACCTCCCTCAGGTAAATATCTAGGGGAGGCAGGCACAACATTACTTCCATGGCTCTGGTTGGGGTTGTTCTCATAGCTCCCGTTACAGTTAGGCAGGCAGTTCTCTGTACCTGACTGAGCTTAAGCATTGCCGTTTTTTGTTGACTCTTGGGCCACCAAACTACGGCTCCATAGGCAATCATAGGTCTTATGATGGCAGTATAGATCCACATTACGACCCTGGGTTTCATCCCCCAGGTTTTACCCACGGTCCTGCGGCACTGTTCATAAGAGATGTATGCCTTCTTTAGTCTTCGTTCTAAGTGAAGATTCCAGGTTAATTTAGCATCGAAGGTGACCCCAAGGTATTTTACCTCAGATGCAAAATTTAGTTGTGTGTTTAGGAGGGTCGGAGGTCGCAGTGGCTCCATCCTCCTTTTTCTGGTGAAGAGCACCATCTCCGTCTTCCTGGGGTTTACAGACAGGGAGTGCTCCCTGCACCACTTTTCGACTAAGCGAAGGGCACTCTGCATTCGATTGCACAGAACTCCTTCAAACTTTCCGTTGAGCAGTATCGTAAGATCGTCTGCATATGCATTGGTGTAGAATCCATCTGAGTTGAGGCGATGCAAGAGGCTGTCGAGAACAAGGTTCCATAGCAGTGGCGACAGAACGCCTCCCTGCGGGCAGCCTCTGGCAACGATGCCTCTCACTACAGTATCTTCCACCTTTATTTGCACGCGTCTCTTCGAGAGCATGTTGAAAATCCAGCCACTGACAGCAGGAGGGACGCCCCTGTTTGTTAAGGCAGCATTGATTTTTCCAAAGGTGGTTTTATCAAACGCACCTTCAATATCAATAAATACACCTAAGGTGGACTCATTATTGTCCAGCGATCTCTCTATCCGGCTCACTGCTGAATGCAAGGCCGTGTCGGTCGATCTTCCCGTAGTGTACGCATGTTGGTTGGGATGCAGCGGTCGGTTGACCAGTACGCAGTCCCTCAAATATCGCTCACACAGCCTCTCCAGAGTTTTTAGCACAAAGGATGTTAGGCTGATTGGTCGATAGGCTTTAGGGACAGTGTAATCCATCCTACCTGCTTTTGGTATGAACACCACTCTTACTTCTCTCCATACCTTCGGGATGTAGCGCAGCGCTAGGCATGCCCAGAACACCTTTACCAAGTGCGGCAGTAACTCGTCCAAGCCCCACTGTAGTAGAGCTGGACGGATGCCGTCAGTACCTGGCGATTTGAAGGGTGAGAAGCTTAGTACTGCCCATCGTATTTTGTCTTCACTAACTATTTGGTTGGCACTTTGCCAGTCCAGATCAGTAGGTTGAAGGTTTGTCTCGTCTGGCCAGTTCCTGTCGTCTGTTACCGACGAACCAGGGAAATGGGTCTGCATAAGCAGTTCAAGACTCTCTTGTAGGTTAGCGGTCTTAGTGCCGTCCTCCCTTGTTAGTAGACCTAGGTCGCGATCTTTGTCTTTTGCGAGGACCTTGTAGAGCCGTGCAGTCTGCGAGTGATCTTCGATCTCCTCACAGTAGACCCTCCAGGCCTCCCTCTGTTTTTTCCTTACTAGTTTTTTAAACTCCCGCAGCCTTCGCAGTTAACAGATCTTAAGGTCTTCTAGAAGAATAAGAAGAAGAAGAATATTTTAAAAGTGTTTGATTCTGAAAAACATCACCAGAGATTTGGAGTGATAGAGATTGACTGCAAGGAAATGCTTTCACAAAATTCGGCTCTGCCATTTTAGACGTCTTTATGCAGGCATCATTTTTGAGCCACATAAACTGCGTCATTTTGGTTTTGAGAATCATCCACATGTACTGGGCCATTTTAAACGTTTTTGCACGATACATTTTTTTTGTGGTCATTGTTTTTTTTTCTTCAAAAGATTGGACGTAGCCGAAGTGATAGAGCTCGACCGCAAGGAAATATTTTTATAGAAGTCGTCGACTTGAGCTGCTAGACATTTTGTTTTGGTGTGGGAATGTAGCCTAAGCCGATTGTCATATGAAAGTTTTAAAAATTCAATTTGTTGTTAAAATTGGTACCATCGGGCTTTTCTCTTAATAATTTATATTATTGGTTGTATTGCTTATTTATCTTGGGTGGATTCAGAGGAGGTACAGCGTGACAATGTTACAAATATGGGATATAATAATTAATTAATATCGGATCATATTCACTAAACGAAGTAATAGCTAAACTATTTTCGCGACGATATAATGTTAGTCAATTTTTTACAGATAAATAAATATTTTATAAAAAATTTCAATATTTCTCTTGAGGATTCAAACTAGACATACTAAGTAGTTCATTATTTTATGGTGATAAACCCTTGAAATACTCTTTCAAAATTATATTATAACGCGTTATTTTCGGAATCAACTCTTTGACCATTAGCTTGTACCTGAGAACAAGAGTTGAGTTACAAAATACTCCTTTGACGTCTACCGAGATTGGAAACACAAAGAAAGCTTTTTTATTAGACTATTTTTAACGGTAATCTTCTCTCCGAAAAAAATGAAATCCCTATAGAAAAAGGGTCGCCCACAAAAAAAAAGAAACATGATACATAAAAGGAACAGATAGTTGTTGGTCCGGTAGATTTCATGGGTTCTCTATAATCCCTTATTTGTGATAAAAATGCATAAATAAACGTTGCCATAATAATCACGATATTAAGACAATAAATGACTTGAATTGGCCTGAAAGGTCGAAAGGCAAGGTATGAGAGAAAGAACACAATTCTATTATTATTGTAGGAATCAACAATCTATGGATCCGATGGAGAATAAATTGATTGCGAAACGTTGTTATAAAAAGATAATTACGAAGCTGTCGTTTTGATTCGTTGACGTAACATGTGGCGAGTACCAAACTTTAAATTGTTATTAGAATTAATATAAAAATGACATCACCTATTTAGGTGTGTGCGTGTGATGAAAGTGAAAACAATAAAACTAGAACACTAACGAGTGTTGTGATTTGTTCGAGCTGCGGGTTTCTGCAAAATAATTAGGCGAGCCACATAAAACCGAAATAGCTGATGGCGATAGCGATTTCGGTAGGTAACCGATTTTAGGAATACTTACGTATACGTATAAAATTTTAAATAGGTATAACGTACTTTGGTAAGCTTCGTATCTGGTTTCAATCAAACACTCTCTATATCATTAATTCTGGTAACAGTCTTGTCTAAATGCCTGAAGTCGTCTAACTTCATACGGCACCGATCACGTGAACGAAATTTGAAGGTAAAGGTAGCCGAGAATTTTTGGTGAAATCGTAGCTTACGTAGTCTCAATCCTTGAAAATGTCCACGTTAGCCGAAACCTTGAAGATGGTATAACATTTAAAATGACATTCTCTATAAGGACTGTTCATGCTTGACAGATCCTAAGACCTGCAGCGCGTACGAGATTTAGATTCGAATGCAGCATGCCAAAACTAAAAGAAGTAGCTCAAATGGACGAAAATTGACAGATGACAGACGTCATGTGTCTCGAATATCAGATTGGACGGAGTGATTTAGGGAGTAGACAGAGGGAGACACAAAGCTATCGATGTTAATCTTGCACCTTGCTGGATCAAAGGAGTTGAGCGCTTTAAAATATCATACTTCATAATCCCAAATAAGTATATTACATTGCGAAAAAGCGCTCTCAAGTTTTTTAAAAACTGAAACCAAAATTTCAGGCGGGTATTTAAAAAAAAATTAAGTAAGTGAACCTGGTCCAAATTTGAAACTTAGAACGGAAAATTTGTGTAATAATGTTTTGTAGAGGAAAAATATGTAATTAAAATCCTCCAAAGTCAACAATTTTTGAATTTTCCTCAATTTCGTAAAAACTAAAAGCAATTTGGCAACCCTGTCAACATATCTTCATTTTCCTGCAAAAAGCGATCTTTCTCTAATCAATAACCTAACACTTTTTTTTTTCTTGAAAACATCAATAGATTTGATATACATATTTTCTGATGATAGCTCAATTTCTTATAATATAGCATGTTCCGTATCGACAATGACAGTGACAATCTTTACCAGATTTTTTTTATTTTAAATTCTACTCAAAATTCTAGCCATATTTTGTTATACTCTCTTATATTCAATTGTTTTTGAGATATTGACACCTGAAAAATGACATTCTTGACACATGACATGCGACACATTTCTAAACTATACAACTTAGAATAAAACGGCTTTCACATTTTCTTGCACCAACGACCGTCAGTCTGCTGCGAAGAGATTACGCAAGTAATCTCCTCAGGAATGGAAGCATACATCCCAAATCCCATCAAGTTACCGTCAAAAGGAATGCCCTGGTTCGACAGAAGATGCCAAAGAGCTGTAGGTAGGAAACAGCAAGCCTACAAGTACTGGCAGCAAAATCAGACCGCTGAAAATCGCAATTATTTTGTCGAAGCGAGAAACGAATGCAAACGTGTCATCGACGAAACTAAGGACAAACACAATCAAAGGATCAGGAATAAATTTTTGCAGTGCCCCAATGGCTCCAGGAATTTCTGGTTGGTAGCAAAGGCAGTAAGTAATAACTTTACAAAAACGTCTCTCCCATGCACCTTTGACAGACCAACGTGGCATCACGGCGACTACAGCCAAGGAAAAAGCAAACATGCTGGCCCAAATGTTTTCATCGCACTCTACCTTAGACGTCCCCCAAGGCAAGGCTCTCCTCACCATATGGAACATCAACACTACCATAGCAGAAGTCAAGTTTCATCACCGTGATATTCGTAAAACCCTTAAAGAACTAGATACGCAAAAGGCATTAGGACCGGACAGAATACCTGTCATCGTGTTAAAGAACTGCGCCAACGAACTAGCAACTGCGCCAACGAACTAGCACCCGTTTTTTTCCAGGCTTTTTCCTCTCTTACGGAAAAGGGATTTACCCATCTTCTTGGAAAGTGGCCCGAGTGCAACCTGTTCCAAAAAAAGGCAAGAAAATCACGCCCTCAAACTATCGCCCAATTGCCTTGCTTCCAAAAATCTCCAAAGTCATGGAACATGTAGTCAATCGGCAACTAACTACTCAAGTACCTCGAGAACAACAGAATAATCAGTGATAATCAATACGGCTTTCCCAAAGAGAGATCGACAGAAGTCACTCATATATAGAGTAAGTCAATTGAGAACGTTGGATATTTCGAAGGCATTCGACAGGGTGTGATATGACGGACTGCTCAACAAACTGCCGTCCTTCGGACTGCCAGCCTCTCTCTGCAGCTGGCTTGGCTGGAAACGAATAATTATTCTGTTTACAGTTTTGCAGATGACAGTACCCTTGTCTCCCAATTTAGATCAGAAAAACCTTTACCAGCGACTAAGACTTACCATCGCAGACAGGAGCAGATTGCAGCAGTTAATCACGAACTGGAGAAAGTTCAAACTTGGCGCAACAGAAATTTGGTCCAGTTCAATGCAGCAAAGACCCAAACAGCCACGTTTACCAAGAGGGCACAGAGGGCCAATAAGGCGGGCCCTGACATCATTATGGCAGGATCGATCATTCCTTCATCCTGGTCAATCGGACTGCTGGGTGTCTCGGTCAACAGCAATATGTCCTGGCATGACCACGTTGCTAACATTGGCATATCAGCCTCCCAGAAGCTTGGTGCGCTATTTCGCAACAAAAAACTGTATACACCGCAGCAGTTGCTCTTGCTCTATACAAAACGCAAATAAGACCGTGTTTAGAATATTGCTCACACATCTGGGGTGTCGCACCCAAGCAGACCCTAAAGCTGCTGGATTCCATTCAGAAGAGAGCTATGCGTCTTGTCGGCGACCCGGAGTTGACCCGGAATCTGGATAGTCTGGAACACCACAGACATGTGGCCAAGATGTCCCTGTTTTACAGATACTTTCATGGCAGATATTCCCAGGATTTGGCCCGCTTCATCCCGCCTCTGGCAACGCCTGTCAGACAGTCACGACACACAGCAAGAGCGCACCAGTTCGTCGTACAACGGAAAACACCTAGAACATTGCTTTACAAGAACTTCTTTGTCTGGCGCACTGCATCACTGTGGAACTCACTCCCAGGACATCTGTTCTCCCCTAATTACAACCTACAACTATTCAAGAACCGTGTCAATCAACTTCGCACACACAAGGCCATATGATCTCCCTTTAGTGTGTGTGCCACTACTATAAAAAAAAATCGGAAGTAAAAAATTTGATACTTTCGAAAAAATAGAGCTCAGAATCCATCAGGAACTAAAACTAAAATAAAAGTCATTTTACTCTAAAGATGATCGTTTAGACATTGTCACATATCAGATTTAGAACCATTTTCGTTTTCAGATGTCAGTATCTCGAAATTAAAATTCAAAATATACTAATAAGTATAATTCCATATTATACTTCGATATATTAATACTTTTGAATAGCTGCAGTCTGACGTATGTTTTCTATCTGGAAGTAGAATGACGATATAACTTATTTAGTAGTAGGCCGTGGAGAAACAACTGGCCAATCAATAAACTGTCCGAAGACTAATGGCTGTCCACAGCCTTCTTGGAGCTAATTTTTATTTGACAGGTTGACAATGTACCGTAGCGATGCAAAAAGTATTGTATCTCAAATTTCATGGTTACCATTTCGAAAACTATTAAATTTAAATATAGCGAGGGTGTCCTACATGGAATATGAAATAAGAACATGGGCAATATCATTACGCGAAGTATTCAAGCGGTGTTTTCAAAATTTTCGTGGACTTTTATGAAGTGTTGATTTAAGATTATATGAGGGATGATCCTTTATTACGCCTCCGACGAAAAATATGACTTCATCTCCGTTACCGCAAAAAATCGTGTGCGAAAAATGCGCGCATAAAATGTCAAGGCAACGGCAATCGAACATATGTTTTACCAACTAATACTATTTATAACTGGCGCATTAATTAGCCAATTAACGAGTCATAGCGCAAAAATTGTATAGGCCCACCATAATTATTTTTATTTAATGACTATAGTATTATATTTTTGGAACTTATTCACCGGATACCGAATATGACATTAAAATATGATTTTTTCGAATGGGAAGAGCGTCCATGTAGGCCTTTATTTTAAAGCTATATCAAAGACTGGCAAAATGGTCAATTTTGAAAATACACCAAGCAAATAATTTCCTATAATTTTAGGTTGCCTAGTCTTACAAATTATGTCTACAATTTTGAGTAGTATTCGAAATTTATATTATTTAACTGTTTGAGTCACTCTGTATATAAAAAAGTAAATATTTTATATTGTAATGGGACACCTTGTATATATAGAACATAAAATAGTTCGGTCTAGAAATCGATCGCTAACTAATAAATATCGTATACGCCCATGCATGCAACGTGCAATAAGAAAGAATCCTTTTGTGCTCCCCACTTTATTGTTTAAAAAGCGAAAACGCTGATGTCGCTTTTTGGCGTGGACGTGCGCTTTTGTCATCGCTTTTGGATAATAATTAAGTAGCTGCCTGTCCGCTATTTTATCGAGACAGTTACTGCCGAATAAGTGTTTTTTATTTTCTCGTGGGGTTACGGTTTCAGTTTTTCCCGGATTTTTCGCAGTTATAGTAAATCAATCCGTATGGGAGAGTGCACCGAGTGCAGTATTATGACCGACGGCGTAGCATCTTCCAAGTAAGTCGATTTGTAAGTTTTTTATTGTTTCCGGGAGTGTTTAAACGTGTTTCTTTCTATTTTCGATTCGTCCAATCGCTATTTATTGAAGTGTTTAAATTGTGGAATTTCAATTACAGCAATAATTTAATTTCACATAAACGTGATGGAAAACTGTTTCACTCTGATGGATAAAGTTCGATTTTTCATTTAATTTTTAAGTTAGTGGGTCATATCCAGATCAAATAAGCAGGTGTAGTATTAAATGAATTTCGCCACTCTTTTATCAAACAACAATGTTTTGCCTGGATCTTTTTTGCGCAGGTAAATATTATTCGTTAAGGCGTTTTATTAGGAGATATCACAAAGGGGGGCTAGTGGTTACTTCTCATTCCTTGCTTCATATACTGGGTTTGCCAAATTTTGACAGTAGATTCCCTTGCAAGATATTCATCGATACACTTAGGTCCCAAACCCTTTCGTTTGTAAGATACAGGATACATGAGGTTAAAAATCAATTTTTCTAAAATATCTCGAAAATTCTTAAAGTCAAAATATAGTCCACTTATTCTGCGTGATCATATTTTATACCTCTATTTACTATAAATAGTACAGTTGGCTACTGTCAACCTAATTTTATAAGTCCTGCTCAAGAAGTCAAAGGTACACAAAAGTCACATAAAAAGTATGTCTGAGATTCTTCGTCTCAATTTTGTTTTGTTTCAAATACCCCCATAAAGAGGAGTCCAACGAAGTCAAATCGAGTCACCTCATTTTATAGGACCCCGATGAGCCGATGGGCAATCCAACGATCATGGAAAAGTAAATCGAAGGACGTCCATCCTAATGAAATATAATTTATCATATCGAACTCATTTGGATTCTTCTCAATGATTTCAGGGTTGAGGAGATCGATGGCATTTTCCAGCATATTCAAGAAAATTAAAGAAAAATACTGTATATTATACAAACATATTAATATTGCATATTTGAATAAACGAGGAATAATGAAAACATCCCTATATTTTGAATTACGTATTTCAGTTACCTGATAAAAATTCAATTATTGTGAGGCTTTACTTCGTTAATGTGTCTAATAAGATCTTTATCCCCTTCACGAAAAAAATAATTGCAATTGTAAACCATCCATCAGGTGGGATCACTTCTTTACACGGCTCATCAATAGACCATCAATAACTGGTCGTTTAAAATCAGCTTCCAATTATTCTACATTCTATAGCAAAATCAGATTTATTGCAGGTAATGACGAAAGTGTTGATATGCTATTGAATATCCATATTATCATCTTGAATGTAATCCTACTATTAAATTTGACCACATGCTTTTATAGCTGGCTGCCTTATGGTTCCACGATTCCGGCCTTTGATTGGCCTCTAAAATAATGCATAAACTCGATATCGTGTTTCATTATCTTTTTAATACCAAAGCCTAAAAACCAGATGTTTGTTCTTTTCTTTTCTTCAGAATAGCTCACCTTCCCTAACCACAAACGAACAATAGGACATCTGCTACCTACCTGATATATTGTTTCTTCTTTTTTTTTCTTTATTTGATATAAAAACAAGTCTTATCGTCTCGTAGTCTAACGAGCCATGTGTCGCCAGCTTGTGTGTTTGTTTATTGGTGGGCCAAATAATGTAGGAACCCAGACGTACAAGTAGGTACCGGGATTATCATTTGATATCTAATTTTAATTGATGCTGATATTGGGCCCGAACTGACAGAACATTGAAAGTAATTGGCGTAAGGCTTGCTTTTAATCAGAGCGTTTTACTTAGCCCTGATTTGTGACGCAAGATTCAAAAAAGAAACATTACTTTCTTTAAATTACACCACGAGAGCTTCCTGTAGATATTATGCGCTTCTTGAAAACAATATTTTACTTTGTTTAATTTTTTCATTTCAACTTACTTTATCTGCCATTTTTACCAAGAGAATATTCCAACACATGTATAAATAAATGGATAAACAAAAATATATTCTTCGTTAATTTTTTGAGCTTGCTGATCAACAAATGTGAATTATGACAGAATCAACTGTGGATATGAACGCAGGAAATAAAAAAAAGACCAAAACCGAGCATCGCGTGATGCTGGATAAAAATCATTCTTATAGGTGGTTTTACATTAGACAAAAAAGTTTGATCAAACGTTTAGTTCAATTTATTTGAAGTTGGAAGGGTAAATTAGAAAATATTTGAGCTCAATAAATAACTTGTTATGGTTCCCAAATAATGCAACAAAATGTGGGAAAAAAATTGTCCTAAGGTTCAAGAATTTGAGTGTTCCAATATTCATTTTATTTTATGGCTTTATACACAATATTACCTTTTTGGGTACTTTTCAACTGAAGTTTGCAATGAAAATTTGAGACATTAGAAGTTGCTTCTTAAGGTATGGGGAAATTATAATTAGGTTATTAAATGAATATTTCCCACATAACATGGATAGTGTTAGTTTCAAAAAACGTACTTTCGTGCACTGAAATTTACTGTAACGAAATTGGCAGTATAGGATCCTGTTTTAGAAGACCTTCTCATAGAACCTCCACATAGTCTAGGTTGCCATTTGGAAAAAAAAGTTCGGGTAGCTAGAGATTAAGGGGTTGCAAGGAGGGGGTTTTAAATATTACCGAAAGACGAACAACAATTTAAACTAACTCCACTATTTCAGCGTTTTTCTAAAACATAACTTGTACACAAGATATGATTTGTGTGCTGTATATACCTAGTTCGCGATCCTAATCTGAATAGCAGCCTTTATAAGATTGCGTAATTACCGTCGCAAATACGAAACATCCATCCATTCGGTTATGAAAAGAATTATTTCCGCTCACCTGTCCATTCCAGGTGACATTTTACGTAATCCGTGCCTGGGCTGTATCTCGGCTCGTTATGACGTTTTGAAAGTATTTTTCTCTCTACTAAATGCTACTTCCCTTAAGCCGTAAATCTTTCGCTTCCTTTCCATGCACATTGAGCCGAAATATATTTATTGCTCGTCAATATTCTAGTTTTCTGGTACTACTAATGTGCAGTTGGTTTGTGGTATAGGGAGGGATGCCCTTTTTGTTTGAAAGAGTTTCCTAATTCCTAAGGACATTTATTTAATTGATTGCACAAGCACTATCAATAGAACAAAAAATTTCGGCTAGGGCTCTTAATATTCCTTCAAGGATGTCGTCTACATATTTTCTTCTGTCCAAATCATTGTAAACGCCTAGAAGGCACTGAGAAATATTTTCACCGAAGAAAGTTACTGTCCTAGAATTAAGCAATTATCATAACTATTTGCGCTAATTATTGAGAAATTGTTTATTTAAATTCATGAATTTATTTTATTATATTTATCGTGGTACTTAATGCTAATTATCTAGTTGCGAGTCAATTTCTAGGTTTAGTATTTTGAATTATCGAGACTTGACATTTTAAACGTTATGAAACATATTAGAAATTGTTCATTTTAACTAGAAGAAAAAATAAAAATCTTTTTAATACACGATATTGAAATATAAGGCACTTTGAGTGTATAGATACTAGGGTCAATATCGTGACGGGACGTTCGACTACCAGTCTTTTTTAAAAATAGTCACATTGACTTTTCAAAGGCCTTTGTCAATGTTAATATTTTTCTTCTTCCTTGAGACATACAAAGTTTATTAAAATTAAAACCCTCGTCCTAACTTTTTCTTTTTTTATCGACGAGACGTTGATAATATTAAAAACGACATAATGTCCAAAGAGCAAGTTTTGAGATAATCGATAAAGAGACTTAAATATCATATCCAATATTTTTGAGATACCCTAAGTCTAGAAATAAGGATGCTATAATGTTAAAAACTAACCCAAACTAACCCAAAGAAAGGCGATATCACAAAGTGTGAAAATTGGGGAGGCATAACAATGGCATAACATTGTTATGCACCATCAGCAAAATACTAACGCGCATAATACTGTAACGAATGAAAGAAGCAATCGACCAGTCACTAAGACAAAACCAAGCAGGGTTTAGAGCACGGAAATCATGCATTGACCATATCTGTACACTGCGAATAATCATAGAGCAGTCAATTGAGGTGAACAACAGACTAGACTTCGAAAAAGCCTTTGACAGTGTAGACAGAACAAGGATGTGGAAAATATTAGAAATATACGGAATACCAGATAAGTTCATTTGCATAATAACGCAATTCTATAATAACTACACAGCAAAAGTTGTTCATAATGGGAGTGCATCAGACCCAATACAGGTTGGAAGTGGGGTAAGACAAGGGTGCATTCTGTCACCAACTCTTTTTCTAATACTAATCGATTGGGTCATGACAAAAGCAACAAACAATAGAACGGGAATACAATGGACCCCCTTCACACAACTAGAAGACCTGGAATTCGCTGATGATATATGTCTACTATCTTCAAAACAAGATCGCATGCAAGATAAAACGGAAAAAGTAGCAAGAGAAGCGGAAAAACTGGGCCTGAAAATAAACAAAAAGAAAACAAAAGTCATGAACATCAATGTGAATAGGCCAAATGACATCAGACTAGACGGGGAAAATCTAGAAAGAGTAGAAAATTTTTGCTACTTGGGAAGTATAGTGGACAAAGATGGAGGCACAGAACAAGACATCAAATCACGGATAGGTAAAGCACAATATGCCTTTCACACATTAAAAACAACATGGAGCTCAAACGAATTATCTCTAAGCACCAAAATAAGAATATTCAACACGAACGTTAAAAGTGTACTCTTATACGGAGCAGAAACTTGGAAGGTTACAAAAAAGACAACATCCAAAATACAGGTCTTTATAAACAAATGCCTCAGGCAAATACTAAGAATCAGATGACCGGATAGAATAACAAACATTGAACTATGGGAACGCACACACCAGGAACCTATAAGCAAAACAATTAGAAAGAGAAAATGGAGCTGGATAGGCCACACTCTAAGGAAACCACAGAGGGATATAACTAGACAAGCGCTAGAATGGAGTCCAGCTGGCAAGAGAAAGCGTGGAAGACCGAAGGAAACATGGAGGAGAAGCGTCCATAGAGAACTCAACACGCTTAATAAAACATGGAACCAGATTAAGGTCGAGGCCCAAAACCGAAGTAAGTAAGTAAGTAATGTTAAAAAGCAAAAAAGGTGACAAAAATAATTTAAAAAAAACTTAGGACATAATATGCCGTTTTTAATGGAAATTTTTGGAACTTATTTTTTTACAATCTTGAATAACCATGCCTGAAGTATAGAGCCTTTCAGAATCTTCGTAAAGAACCGCGAAGTGTCCCGCGCAAGAGCTTAGTTTCACACGGCCACTCGCTATTCGCTTGGTGCACCGTGACAATATCAATAACAAGCAAGCCGTTACCGATTATCGTTGAATGCCTGCATCACAATTATTTAAATGCCTAACGACAACTAGATGAATGTAACCAATATTACACCTTTGGACATATGTCGTTTTTGATAAAAAAAATTGCACTTATTTTTGAAAATCTACAATATCGATGTCTGGAGTATAGAGCCTTCCAGAATCTTCTCAAAGAACCGTGAAGTGTCCAGCGTAAGAGCTTAGTCTTCGCACGACCACTCGCTATCCGCTTGGAGCACCGTGACCATATCAGTAACACGCAAGCCGTTACCGGTTATCCTTGAATCAATCAATCATTTAAATGCCTAACGACAATTTAATGAATGTAATCAATATTTCACCTTCTCGAATATTGTAAACGAAGTTAGATTTAAACTTAGGGTGACTTAGAGTTGGTTTAAACTATTTTAGAGAATCAACTATTCTTTGAAACCCGCCCTGTTATCAGTTTTGGCTAATTTATTACATAGTAGCTATTGGCTTTGTTCGCCTGCGGATGAAGTTATGATAGGTATTAACGCTACAATAATTGCTATTTATTTTTACAGATGTTTTATCCTGTAATTCTTCTCGTATAATTCCAAATTAAACACACAAACAAATATTTTGTCAGATGCCAGTCAATAAAATCTCTTAATTCCAATGTTCATGATATCTTTTAATACTGTTGTTTTAGAAACAAGGGCCGGCTTAAATTTGATCGTAAAGATAACGCGATAATGCTTATTATAAGTAGCCAGTTTGCCTGATTTTTCCTTTGGGAATGTTCTTACAATCGTTTAAAGAGCTCTATGAGTGGCGTTTTAAGATCCTTTACACAAATAGTGCACTATATAAAAATCGACCTCTCCTATTGGTCGGTCCATCTCGTATTATAATATGTCTTTGTGATGCATTCAACTTCTGTCAAGAGCTCTCGTGGTGTAGAAGTTTAGACAGCTGGGTCTCACCTGGACGGCATGGGTTCAAACCCCGTTGCCTTTTTTTTATTTTTTTTTAAGATTATGTTTCTAAACAGCTTTTTCTTGATTTTGGATATGTCTTGGGTTAGTTTGGGTTAGCACCTGGTTAGTTTCCTTTTCTTGAGCCCCCGTAGCGAGCGAAGCGAGCGGAGGGCCATGCGGATCGACCAATAGGAAAAACCGATTTTTATATAGTGCACTATTTGTGTAAAGGATCTTATAATGCCTATGAGTGCAAATGAGCCACTTTGGTACTCACTTCTATGAATGATACATTATTCTATAAGTGTTCTATATAAAGCCCCGCGCAAATCTTATAAAATAGTTATATTAGAGTAACCTAATATTTTGTGTTAAAATTATTTAGAGAAAAATAGCTGTCATTGACTCATCATCACCATCATTTATTCAATACTTATTTACATTCTTAATTTATTTTACTTAACCTATCTCTGCGGGTGAGGATGAACGGGGTCCTCGGACTGTAATATAAGCGCGATACAATGGTCACCCCCTAACCCAACTGTCTAGGGCTGTTGATAATAGCCTCTTGGTTAAGAAAATGTACCAAATACATGCTGCCATTCATATCCTTGGGAGAATATCCCTTCAAACTAATGTTCTAAGCTATTTATTATACCAACGTTGCCCTCTCAGTCTGGTCCAATCAATTGAGCCCTGCCAAATCCGCCTTACAGCCTGGGGAAAAGCCGCAGGTCAGCAGGTCTATATGCCAGGTCGCCATTTTGTTTAGCTAATTTTAGTTTTTTTGTCCAAACTTTTTTTGCTGCTTTTCTGCTTTCTTCCTAAATATTCTTCGCTCATGTTTTTTAGGGGTGTTCTATTTTTTTTTGTTTCTTTAAGTATTGTTAGGTTATCTGACCCGTTTTTTTTTGCCTTTTGCCTTTTGCCTTTTTCGTTCTTTTTTTCTTCGATCGGATTTTTAAGATGCGTGAAACTTAAAATGGTCGAATGTCCTTTGAAGACGGAATTCTATTTCGTTTAGGAGTAGTTCGAATGGAAACCCTTTGAATGAATTTTGAAACCGCGGAAAGGAGTTCTCGTGCACGTAGTCTAAGCCCATCGTGTGCCCACTCACATACCAATTTAACCCGGTAGCTTGGCCTCCTTAGCGAAGGCACACAACTTCTTTGGCTGGATTCTTTCTTAAATCTTCCATGTTCAGCAAGCACCTCTCTTGCATTCGGCAAAAACATGAGTGGACCACCTGTATTTCTAATCTTCTACGCTCCGTGATAGGTGCAAGTGCCTGTTCAAACGAGGAATCCTATCACAAGCCTCATATTCCCTCTCTTCAAACCCAGAAAAGCCCTTACCCTACAAGGCTCTGGGGCTTCCAAGAGAAGCCCAGCCTTCCTCATTCCTGGAGTCATCCGCCCTAGGTCCTTGGTCCACCCACGCATTGCGTTCCTTAGGTTGGCGGTGCGGCCGCGGCGGCCCCATTAATACCACTGTTTTGCTACTTTTAGCGGTTTAAAGACACAGTTTGCCTTACCAATTCCTCTACTTCGGTCATTTGTAAAAAATATAAATCTGTCTTAAAAATACATTTTTAAGTATGAGGATAATGCCGGTCCCTTGCCCGGTATTATCCACCTGTACATTATTATGTTTAAAAATATTTATAATTATTGGCATTTTAAGATCCTTTACACAAGTAGAGCACTATGTAAAATTCGGCCTCTCCTATTGGTCGATCCGCATGGCCCTCCGCTCGCTACGGGGGCAAGAAAATTAAACTAACCAGGTGCTAACCCAAACTAACCCAAGACATACCCAAAATCAAGAAAAAAAACTGTTTAGAAACATAATCTTTAAAAAATTATAAAAAAAAGCAACGGGGTTTGAACCCGGGCCGTCCAGATGAGACCCAACCATCTAAACCTCTCGACCACGAGAGCTCTTGCCACAAGTCGATTGCATCACGAAGACATATTGTAATCCGAGATGGATCGACCAATAGGAGAGGTCGATTTTTACATAGTGCTCTACTTATGTAAAGGATCTTAAAATTCTAATGATTGTAATACTAGTTTACTATCTAGATTAAGACATAAATTAAATACAATATTAATAAAATAAGCCCATCCTTTAAAAAAACAATAATTGACAGTACTTAATGCTTATTTTGAATTTTAACACCGTCATCCATTATTCATGTACCCTTGTCTAAAACTGATACTGAACTTTGATATGCCACTGTTGCCTGTTCTATTTTTTTTATACAAAAATACAAGGGTGATCCCGTCATTGCCCCTTTCTACCCTCTGCAATAGTTAAGAACTCCAATTGCAGTCGCAACAATGTTACAGATAAAGGAATTGTTATAAAAGGTTTGTTTGTTTCAGAAACAAGTGCAATAATGAAAAGCGACGCCGAGAGCAAGAGAACATCTACATAGAGGAGCTGGCCGAGCTGATATCCGCCAATTTCGCGGACATGAGCTCGCTCTCAGTGAAGCCGGACAAGTGCGCGATCCTCCAAGAAACTGTCAACCAAATACGTAGGATTAAGCAACAGGTTTGTACCGACTTTTTATTATTAGTTTATTACTTTATTCAAGAGTCTTTTATACAGGGTACTGCTCTTCGTCATCATTATCACCCTCGGTACAATTTTGAACATAGTCGTCCTCCATAATTTTCTAATATGTTTCTTTCTTCGGCGTGTCCACTTCATGTGGTACCAGATCAGGGGATTTAGGTCTCTCGTTTGCAACTCCTTGGCCACCATGTCATGATCCTGAGTTGGGATATCCGTTCACCAGCATCTACCACTTTTGGTTGCGTATATAATTACGGAGCGTTACGCTCGACGATACTGTTATTCCATGGCTCTTCCTTGAACTTGTTAACCATAGTCGGCAACCATACGATTGCGAGAGGAGTACCTAAATGCATCTGATAAATAAGAGCACTGATGAAATCTCAATCTTATATCTTCAATCTTATCTTTAGGATACAATTTCATCCCAAAAATAGCTGGCAGTTTCCAGATTAGCGAGATTTATACAAATCCTTGGCCACCATGTCATGAACTTTCTGATCCATTACATCATTCATCTATCTGTTCACCAGCATCTACCACTTTTTGCTTTCTGTGACTCCAAAAAAGAACTGGCAATTTTCGATTATATTTCGTAAATTCTTCCCGTTTCATTTTAGGTTTTTCGAAGATTAATTGTCTTTCGATTCAAGGATGCGGCCTCCCATTTTATGCAGGATTTGATAGTCACGTGGCCTGTTAGGAAATCTGTGAAGGCTTTAAGCTGGAGTCTGCTCATTCGCATTTGTATAATGGCTTTGCTATGTCTTGGTGCTGATCTCCTTGCTCAATTAAAAGCTTGTAATACGTTCAACTCTCAAATAAAAATAGATATACTTTAAATCATTAAAATATTTGTTGCAGGATTCTGCTAACCAACAGAGCGCCGATCCTGTACAACAAGGAGAAGTGTCGTCGTCGAGGCCCACCATCCTCGCCAACGAAGTTTACGGGCCTTTGCTTCTCGAGGCACTAGAAGGGTTCCTATTTGTAATTAATAGTGAGGGCAAGGTGAGTTTAATTGATTTAACTTTTAGAATATAAACTTTTCTACAATATCTCGTATATCTCGAAAATGGAATTTGTATTGACAAATTCCGAATAATATTCCGAAATAAAACCGAACTAGGGGTAAACAGACTTAATTAATTAATGTTTCCATTTCATTACACATTTTCGAGATGTGGTCTGGGTACTCATGGTACTCATTTAAGTCTGTGCGAAAGAGAAAGAGACACATACTAGTATATGTAAATTATATAACGATAAAATGCGAAGATGAAAATAGCAGTCACGAAATTAGCAGTGATTAATTATTGCTGTTTATATATATCAAATGGATCAATTGACACATTTCTTACATAAATGTCAGCTTTATTAACCCGTAGTCTATAGATAAATAAGTTTGACGAATTTATGGGTTTAATGTAAGCAGTATGAATGAAAGGAATAGGAAATTTAAGATGCTTAAAGATTTTTTGACTTCATTGCAATTCCTACACATGTGATAGTCAATCGATCCCTAATCACCTATTTCAGCTTATCTGTCATGTCAGGGGTGAAGTAGAATAAAACTTTGCCATTGTATTTGATAATTTCCTGAAAGACATTATCCACTCGTGTCTCGCTGCTGAGCATATTTTCCAGGATTATCCACACTAGATCAATAAGCATTCCAAGCACATTTAGAATTATCCACAACAATTGACACTGATATAGTATTCATTCCTATGAATGAATAAATCCAGATATGCAAATTTGTCTTTGCAGGTCGAGCATGTAACAGAGAACGTTTCCAACTACATCAGATACAACAAGGATGAGATTATAGGAAAGAGCATCTACAATTTTATGCACCTCGGGGACCACACCAAGTTCCATTCCAATTTGCTGCCCATGACCATCGAGTGGGGCAGCGATCAGCCGGCCCCCACCCGATCCAAATCGATTGACGTTCGGCTGTTGATCAAGGATTTCGAAGATCTGGATGAGACTGTAGAGGAGAAAACTCAAAGAGTAAGTTTCGTTAGCACATTTAACTTTTGTAGCTGGAGAACCAAAAGCTAGTAGTGTAGGCTTATTAACTTGCTTATTTTATAGTATAAGGGCTGATGGACTATGAATGTAACCAATTTTAAACGATTTCAGTTACCCTGTTACGAGCTTATGCACATCTCGTCCACGCAGCTGCGCGACCACCTCTCAGTTTCGGAGGACGACGGCAGCGACAACGGTCCCTGCCTGCTCTGCGTGGCCAGCCGCATCTCGCACCGGGAAAAGGCGACGTGCTTCTTTGAGCAGTTCACCACGAAACTGGACACCTCCGGCAAAATCATCTGCGTGGACACGTCGGGCGTGTCGGAGGCGGTATCCCAAGTGCTGCGCAAAGACTTCAAGGGCCGCGTGCTCCGCGACCTGGTGCCGCCGCAGGACGTTCACAAAGTGACCGCGCACCTTAAGGAAACGCTTAATACGGGCACATCTATAAGTCCGGTGTATCGCATCCAGGTGGCGCCCGATAAGTTGGTGCCAGTGCAGACTAAGTCGAAGTTCTTTAAGACGAATCCGCACGCGAACAGTGATACCGATTTCATTATGGCTACGCACTCCATTATTGGGTAAGATATTCAATTTATTATATAGTTTTTGATTACTGTATCGTGAGATCAGTATATCAGAAACTACTCTATTTCCAAATCAAGAAAAATGTACTTAGTAAGTTAAACATTTTTCATAAAATGAGCCAGATGTGGAAGGATATCTGCAGCTGCAGGTTTTCTGACGCAGGACTTCCAGCCTAAAGTTGAAACTCATTGATAGCCATTAACCCTGTCCACACTAACGAAAATATTGTTTTTAGCGAGAATGACAGTTTGGATCCAGGAGGAGGAATCGGCGGTCCCCTGATGACCAGTATAGTAAACGGGGCCGGCCCAGCTCCTCGGAACGCGCCCTCCGTGGGTCCCGACCCAACTCGACCTTCCTCTGCCGCTTCTACCGGCACCATGATTCCGGCCACCCCAGCCGGGGGCGCTTTCACTCCGGAGTTCCTGGAGAACGACTTTTCTTCCCTGGATTTTCCCACGACGACGTGGGATATGGAACCCGGTTGGCCCGACGCTGCCAGGCCCAATTCGCGGCAGAGTATCACTCCTGTGTCTACACCTACAGCAAGGTAAGATATATATATTATTAGTTGCACACTGATTCTTTTTGTCATATTATAACTCGGATCAACTTTGTATAATTTATTCGACCTCGTATAGCTTATAAGATCACAATGCGGTGAGATTCGAATTACATCTATTTATACCGATCAAGTGATCTATAAGTGATTATAATATGTTCAAGTTGTTTAGGCGTCATTTCAGTTAAAAAAATGCAGATTATACCGTCGGAGTATAAAGTTTAGAGGGGAACAACATTGGTTAAGCTATCAAACCCGGCTTAAAATTGCAATTATTGCACCAATTAAATTTAAGCGGAGCTTATGAATCTAACTATTTTGTAATGGTTTTAAATCATTAGTTATGAGTGTTTTCTGTTTTTGTGCCTGTTGAAGTTTACAACCATGGAGCAACCAAAAGTTTAGAAAAAACAAAATTGAGGGAAACATAATGAAGAACAGGTAAAATCTGATGACAAAAATGCAGTTTTAAATCTATGCAAGGATAAACATGGCGAAAACTCTTTAAAAAAATTAAAATTTCAAATAAAAAACGTAAGAAAATGAAATGGTAAAATGCGGAAATGTTAGAATAAAGAGACATAATAAAGATGATGCAGATATGAGTAAAAGTATTGCCTAAATCTAAGTTGAAAAAAGAGGATGAAATATAAGAAATTGATGAACAAAAGAAATATTAGACGAAGACGAAATTACGTATTAAATATTCATGCATAACATGAAGTTTAAAAGATATGCAAATATGATGAAAATGTTAAACAAAGATGAACGTTAAGCATAAAACACAATGGAAAACGAGGAACATATTATAAAAACGAACGAGACAATGCAGAAAATTTGATGTCACAATCCAAGTTCAAAAGAATAAAATGAAATTGAGGAAAAAAATATTAGAAGTTATATAGATGTAGGTAAAGTTTGACGCCAAAATTAAATTTTAAGCGAAATACAAAAAGAAATAGAATGGATGGTTAATTCAGCAATGCAATGAAGTGAAATGAAATGCGGAAAATGTTAGAAAAAACACAAATAATAAAAATTATGTAGATATGAGTAGCAATAATGCCAAAATCTAAGTTCAAAAAAGCGGATGGAGAAGATTTGATGTCACAATCTTGGTTCAAAGGAAATGAATTAAAACAAAGAAAGAAATTGAGGAAAAAATATATGATGTAAGTAAATGCTGAAAATTTTAAGCAAAATACACAAAAAAATAAATATGACAAACAGACATAATCAAGAGCAGATAGAAGTAAAACTTAAAGATAAAAATATAGTTTTAAAGATATGCAAGAAAAAATATGGCGCAAATAAAAAAATGCAAGAAATAATATGAAAAATGAGGAAAATATTAGAAAAAGGGAAAAAATGATGGAAATATGAATAGCAGTAATGCCAAAGTATAAGTTTAAAAAAGTGGATGAAATATAAGAAATTGATGAACAAAATAAATATAAGATGGATACGAAATTACGTAATAAATATCCATGCATAACAAAGTTTAAAAGATAATATGCAAATATGATGAAAAGGTTAAACAAGGACAAAAGTCAAGCATAAAACACAAATGAAAGCGAGGAACATATTATAAAAACGAGACATAATGCAAAAGATTTGATGTCATAATCTAAGTTCAAAGGAAATGAATGAAACAGAGTTTGAGGAAAAAATATACATATGATGTAAGTAAATGTTGGCGCCAAAATAAAATTTTAAGCGAAATACACAAAGAAATAAATATGACAAACAACAGACATAATGAAGAGCAGATAGAAGAAGAATTTAAAGACAGAAATACAGTTTTAAAAATATACAAGAAGACATATGGCGTAAATAAAAAGTGCAAGAAAATGAAATGAAAAATGAGGAAAATGTTATAACATAATAAAAATTATGTATATGAGTAAAGGTAGTGTCAAAAATCTAAGTCCAAAGAAGTGGAAAAGAGAACTGTTAATATTGCCGTAAAATGTTAAGATGTAATCGAAGTAATCGTTCCAGTGCTACTAAATGCTAATAAAAAAACAATAAGCATAGTTAAGAATTGCTTCAGAATTTAATGCAGGGAGTCTCAACTCCGAGTACCCTTCTGCAGTTTGTTAAAAGAAAAGCCAATTAAAAAAAGGAAGTTTGTATATAAGTAGCGGATGAGAGGACACAAGTAATGCTAAACATGTGGGGGGCCACTTCCAATATTCCCAAAGATGATGATATTGTTTTTTGAATTCTTTGTAACAAATCTATACATGGTCTAGCGTTATTTCATTATATGAAAATCAACATGTTTTTTGAGATCAATTCAGATCTAATGGTACATTATACAAGAATTTAGGTATGTTACTATCCACAATACAATACAATAATGGCACATGTCTTTCGAATAAAGATACTTTGAACTTGGACATAAATAGAGAATCAAGCAAAAACGGTACTTAAAATCATATTATGTTGAATCTTGTCTGGTTTCTCTTTAGTCAGAAACAGTAGTCACTGTGATGCAATCGACTACAGATCAGTCACAGTCGGAGGTTCTAAAAATTGCCTTAAGACTGCCGTTTTAAAATAAAAAATCATAGTTAAAGAGTATAGAGCTGTCTTGTATGATGTAGCACTGTATCGATCCACTAGGCGTGTCTACAAAGCTTTTACATAATATATGTATGCTTTTACGAATAACGTAACGTAATAATTGCAAGGGTGGTCAGTTATTGATGTATGTCGTGGGAAAAATATAGTTATTAATACCATTGCTCTGCGCTGTTATTGTTTCTTTTTTTCTTTACTTGATTGCATCGATACACGACACTTTTCATAAACGTTTCCGTTTACAGCCCTTTCATTTTAATTATTTAATAAACCATTAGAGTAGTTGATGGAAGGCTTAAAAGAGACTACAGCCATAATTATTTTCATCATTAAGGTCGCGCTTCTCAATGAATTTTCACTTCAAGGCTGCTGACTACACTACAATCCAGTTAAATATTAATCGATTATGTCTCTAGGTGGACTAATTGGCAACTACAGAAATATCTAATAATTGGACATCAGTCAAGTAATAATTCGATTTGTTTGTTCATATTGTATCGATTCACTAACTTTTACCCAGAATGATTTTTCTTCCAGTGGGTCTTGTGGGTTAGGTTTTCACTCCATAAGTACCGGTACCTTAACAATATTTTTAAAGCGCAAATTCAGTATTATTCTCATTATTCTGGTTGACAAAGTTCAATAATTATTTTATATCGCACTAGTCATTGGTAAATCTTAATACTTTAGTTGAAATAATTATATTTCTCATATTATTATTATAGGTGTGAAATGCATGGCATTTAGTTGGAAATATTTATTTCGTATTGTACAAATTGTTTCACAATACTGCTGCTATGGCACGTTTACGCACATCGATATCGAATTGTACCAGCATACTCGTTGACCCAGAATCGCGGTGTTTTTTTAATATATAAAATACAATGTTATATGATAATGAACTAATTTTATATTCCCTTTGTATTTCTAAAGGATGATAAGGACGTAAACTTGACATATATTGAAACCATTTGTTTTTGCGGTTTAATTTTGCAGATGCCATTTAATTAACAATATTGAATACATAGACGAGTCTATGAGACTTTCGATTAATCCACTGACAATATCGCAATTACATTATTCTAATTGTCTGATTGGGAAATAACGGTGGTTCTGAACGGATGTAAAAATTTTGTTAAATTAAATATCTAACAAAATAAGGTTTAAGGCTGTGTGCACGTGGAAGTAATTGAATTGAAACTTTGTATTTTGTGCAAAATCTTTAATAGTAATAAAATGCAGAGCGCTTTCGGCCCTAGGCCATCATCAGTGAGTGCTTCTTTGTCAGGAACCAGCAGAGTCGAGTCAAACAATCCAACTCTTGGACACCACAAAGATGTAGCCGCTCAAAATTTGAATAATGGGTTATAACAGCCCCCTCTTTCTGTGTGATTTGTGATGTAATTTTAATTTGATTTTAATTTCAATGTTTAACCTATGTGGTGTCCAAAAGTTTGATTGTTTGACTCGACTGTTGACTGTTTGACTCTGCATTTTATTACTATTAAAGATTTTACACGAAATACCAAGTTTCAATTCAATTAAATATCTAACGAGAGTTTTTCGTTACAGACCCCCCAGTAACCCATCGTACAGTAACGCGCCCACGGTGGTGCAAAGCCCGATGGCTCATTATTCTGCCCAGCCTAGTCCGGCGAATCAGCAGCAACAGAATCAGAACAGCAACTATATGTCGTTTGGGATGATGGAAGATTATCAGGAACAGAACGTTTACCCTGTCGAGGAACAGGAAGATACCAAAGCTAATGTGTTGGAAGAGGCTGCTAGTCATGTCGAGCCTCAGAGGTCAGTTATCCTATTGGTTGTTAATAGCATATATCTATGATTTTTTGGAAGTGTTCTTAGCACAAAATTCAACGTCCGATACAGTGTGGCTTACGACACTGACTGAACCTGTATCTATAATAATGCTTTCTTTGTTGGGAAACTGAGCTAATTACTAGTAAATTCTTTGGCCAATGGAAGCTAGTTGACTTTCCTCTACTTATCGCTGAAAAGACATTTCGGCTTTTCGAGCAGGATTATTATAACATTATTTGGCAACATTAGTACAATTATTAGCAACTTCATTAGTTTACATTTTGAAAATTAACAAGCTAGCTTAATTATGCGGTAAAAATACCCAACTACCGATAAGCAATATCAATCATAATAATTAGTGCCCGTTTATAAATTTTAGGTTGAGAACTCTCCTTACCAACCCGCCTACGTCTAACTCCAGCAGCAGCAATACCGGCACGCATCAGGACGATAATCGGGATAGGATACTGAAAGAGCTGCTTAATCAGCAGGACGACGATCAGGGTAGCAGAATGGATAACAGGAACAGCTCGCGAGTCATGCTCAACAGGGGTCCAATGGCGGAGCCACCTAAAAGCACTGCCTCTTCCTCGACGGGAAACGATATGTTGAGAAAGGTAAGTACATGGTCTCGATTTTTTTCATTATTACTGCACGTAGTTCGACCTGGGGATTGATTGACCAATTCGACTATATGGTTCATTAGGTCTTGGATAAAATAAGTATCTATGTCGAGGCAGCAGCTGCATGGGAATTGAATCTAATATAAGGAACTAAGTTACTATCTTGTTTGGTAGACGATCGTCTTGTGAAATGTTGAACTTCAAGCATTTCTTATGCTCTAACAAGACACTGATCGAACCCCCTTTTCTAGTTATTACCAAAAGACAGGTCAGATGAGCTATATTTATGTCAGTGGTTGCACTCTTCTTCAGTTTGTTTTGGAAGGAAAGTCGGCAGAAGCGGAACATAAAGATTATTTGAAGGCACCCAACATTAACCGCAGATTAGTTAGCACTCTGGAACTACCAGATAAGAAAACGTTTGAAAATTACATTAAGAATTATGGAACGAACAATGGTGGGAAAGTTCAGAAATTAAGATATTGGGAGTCAAAGAACAATAACTGACGTTTTCAGGAAAGCGCTTGATCGAGGAGCTTCAAGTGGAGAGGCAAATGCCCTGTAGAGGATCGGAGAAGGTTGCGGATGAAGAAGTGTTATGGATAGTTTGCGTAATATAATCATAAGAGTTTAAAATGACCAATGTTTTTTGATGTATTGGTTTTAAATGCACTATATTACAATATGTTGGTTCCATCGATCGCTCGAATGTGCGTGTTGTAACAGCAGCAAAACTAAAAGAAAAAGCTGAAATTTTTAAACAAAAATGCTTTATTCACACATGTGTGCTCAACATATTAATAACTAAAAGAAACATTTTCATTTTTAAGCTAACACAGCACAAAGCCAAAACAAAAACAAAACGCTTATTCTAATTTTTAAGTTAAATAAACTTTTCTAAAAAAGGAAAATGGAACACCTATTTTAAAATTTCTAAATGTTCGATTTCACCTGCATTTAAATTAAAAACGCGTTTTCCCTTTTTGGAAAGCGTCATAGAGATTTTCCTTTTTACTTGGTCGTGATTTACACTTGGCATGCCCTTAATAATCGAGACCATTTTAATGATTCTACTTCATATTCATTATTGTTACTACACTTAAGACCTTTCAAATCAACAGCTTTTATTTTGTTGGTTGGAGACTTCACTATTATAAAATCATCTGATTTTATATCACTGTCCGTCTCTTCTTTTTCCACTTCAATATTTTGAACGCCTTCAATCTTATTAGCTTCTATATTATCTTCAATCTCATTTTGTGTTGTTTCAAACTACGAGGATGCTTCCACAATGCCACTGTCCAAATCAATGTAGGTGTTGCTTGAAATGCAAATGTCGTCTTCATCGAATGTATCTGACTCTTGGTTTTCCTTTTATTATTTTCACGTTTTGATTTTTTTGAAACTTTTTCAATTAACGTAACAATTAAGTCATCAGTTGACACACTCTTATCATGCAGCCATAATATTAACTTTTTCGCCTCTCAGCTACAAAAACGGTATAATTTCAAATTTATTATAATTAAAGACTCACGAAGAAGTATTTCATAAACATAGCAATAATATTTCCCAAGCTGGAAATATCATTTTTGTTCTGGCACATTAAAATCCACCTGTCCAATTTTTTAAGTTTCATGTTTTATGTGTTCGGGCCAAATGATTTATTATATTCTGCTTGGCACGAAAGAGCCCGTGTCTTTGAGAGGAAACAGTTTCTTCTACGCCGCGTCTAATTTCCGAGAAGAGACTTTTATTTGTTCTCCATTTTTAGCTTAGATAATTAGCGGCTTTGCTAAAATATGCGACGAGCGTCTACTGGCCGAAAGTCGGGATCTTCTTACTAACCCAGTTTTATCGGCTTGCGATCGTTATTTGCATAAACTATAAGTGTAGTTTTGAGTACCGTTAAAACTTTGCAAAAAATCGTTAAAATATTACGTTTCGTAGTCGTAAAAATGGTAATTGTTTGCTCGGAGAAATGAAACGCCACTTTTGTTTCTGTATTTCAATTTACTCGGGCTTTATAATTTATTTACGTAGACCGGTTTATTGACGGTTTATGTATTTATTTGTTTATGTCGACTACGAACCTTATATCGATAAAGCTGTGTGACCTGTAGTTTTCGATGTATATTTCACTATTTTTCCAAGTAGCAGCTATTGGACATTAGAAAGTTGACAGTTTTGCCACGTAATTGATGAGACGAAAGGACACATTATTTGTATTTATTTTGGTTTAAATGCACTATTATTACTATTGAGATGCATGATTATAATACACGGTTAGTGGCATTGGCATTTAGAACATCTAAATCCTGTTAAAAATTTGATGAGCATTATTGTTTTTGTCAAAGAAATTATTAACTATTTTTCCACCTCAGTTGTAGCATTTTTAAATAAAGCCGCATCGGCTCCGACAAACATGAATCCTCCACAACAATATAGAACATATCTACAAATTTATTTTAAATTTTAATTCATTAAGTATTGCCAGTTGATTTGCTTTTTATGTGCTCGATATAGATTCGCACTTTACTCTATTAAAGTACGGTTTTCATAATACACTTAGTTCCATCTAGTCTTGGCTATAACTTTGAAGCTTGGCTTATTTCTTCCTTTATCAAAGCCGGTAGTTTTTTCAAATTTTCCAAAAAGGAAAGTAAAAACATTTAAAGTATATTTCTTAAAGGCTTTAAAGCGCCCTTCGTGTAAAGTAAGCTCTTTACAAATATCAATCATATTCCCTTTAAAAGATAACTTTCTTACAATAATTTTAATTTTTTCTTCATTCTTTTATATCTAAACTTTTTGAGATATCGCGTTTTTATTAAAACTTTTCATTTTCTTCTTCTTTCAGAGACTATGTTAACATTTAACCCATTGGTTTCAGGTTGAAATCTTGACAAGTATAATAAAATGTCCCAAATTACCTTGTGGATTGCTAGGGAGGCGTTTCGGCTAGTTTCAACTGCCCGGCACTGCTATCTTTACAGATATTTTGTGCATGACTACAAATTAATTTATGTCCAAGAGACGTAGGCTTCTTCAAAACGAAGATATTTTCTTGAGAGGTAGTTGACTCACTTCTTGAGATGATAGCTGTACTCCTTCAAGGTACTTGAGCCTTTTGCAGAGTTGTGTTGGACATTGGCAGAGTAGTTGTTCTGCGGTTTCAGTTGCATTACCGCAAAATCTGCATTGGTCGTCTTCTGCTTTGCCTATTGCCATTAGGTGGTATTTTACCGGGCAGTGTCTAGTGAGCAGTCCGGCGACAGTTCTAATATATGCTCTGTTCAAATCTAAGAGCTGCTCTTTTCGCAGAGAAGGTGATGAACCTTTTCGCCTGTCTTAGTCCTGGAATGTTTCTCTAGTAGGACGACAGTTGGTCTTTTTCCCATTTGTTAAGTTCTTCAGTGATGTGGCTCTTCATAAGGCCACAGTAGGGCTCTGGACCATAATATGGTGTTCTTTCGCAAGACAGTCTGCTTATTCGTTGCCCTCTATGCCTCTATGGCCAGGAACTCACATTAAAGTTACCTGGTTGCGTGCTGCTCGTTGTTTCAGAGTTTGTTTACATTCCCAGGCTTGACACACACTTGAAAGCTTTTAGAGCCGCCTGGCTGTCAAAAATAATTAGATGTGCTTTGCGTGAAGTCCTTGTGTGAGGCACTCTTCTGCACATATATTGATGGCAAGCACTTCCGCTTGGAAGATGGCTACATAACTGCCTAGCCGTTTGGAAAGCTTACAGTATGGACCTGAGATAGTTTTTTACTCTCCCATGATTGGTGGTCATCAATAACCACTGCGAATGGGACATCTAGATCCAACATGATCGCCATTCGGTCACTTGGTTTGCTGGCATTTTACATTTTTTATGTCTTTAAAGATGTCTAGTCAAATTTCCAGGTTTGAATTTGCCTATCTGGAATAGCCTGTGAGCACTGATAATCGCTTCCCTCTTTACACTGAGATGGAGAGGAGGCATGTTCAGCAGTACCTCTAAGGCTGCGGTAAGCCACGTTGACATTGCCTCTGTTATTCCCAGGCATATCAGCCTTTGCACTTCATTAAGTTTGGTCCGAGCGGTGATCTGCTGGGTTTTTGGCCACCATAGCAGCCTGGCATAGGTGACCATGGGCTTTATTATTGTTTAGTACATCCCCAACATACCCTTTTTTGATTTAGGCCCCATGTCTTGCCAAATAGTTTGCGGCAAGTTCAGATTGCTGCTGTAGCTTTAGAGATGGTGTTTTCTAGATGCTTGTTCCAGGTAAGTTTACGGTCCAGTGTGACCCCTAAATATTTTACCTGGGTGGAAAAAGTTAACTGTGTTCCGTGGAGGATGGGCGCTCTAATTTATAGCTTCCTCCTTTTCATAAACGGGACAAGAATAGGTTCCTCCCCTTCGCTCCAATTCTTGATGATGTTTAGGGCTTTTGCATGCGGTTTGAAATTACGCCTTCATTTTTGCCCTTTATTACTACTAGGTCGTCTGCGTAGGCTAGAACTATAAATTCAGCTAAACTCGGAGTGGTAAGGATTTTATCCACTACTAGGTGTCCACAGTAGGGAGGAGAGAACACCTCCTTGAGGGCACCTTTTCACTGTACTGACGGACGGTTGTTGACGCTCCGCTTATTTCTGCTGTTACAAAGCAGTGCTTTAGCATTGTTTCTGTCCATCTCAACTTCCCACTCTTGAAGTGCTCTTCTGATCGACTGATGTGAGGTATTATCAAATGCTCCCTCTATGTTAACGAACGCAGGAAGAGCAATTTTCTTGCATTCGATTTTCTTTTCTATGTCTTTAACTAGACAGTGCAGTGCATTTAATGTGCCATATTACCTTACCTTACGTACTTTATTACTGAATGACTGAAGAGGTATACAATATGCTTCTATATAGTGGGAATAGCTGAATCTACAGACCGAGGAGCATTTTATAGGTACGAACAACATAACATAACAAAAACATCACTCATAGATGATCACTAATAGAGTACACATTTTACGAAATCGTGATAGTACCGCTATAAGAGCTAAACGAGATCTTCACCAAATTCGCAATATTGCAGATGATCTAATGCAGCTAGAAGGCCTTCAAAAAATCAAAAATTATTGCCTCAACATCGTGCTGCACGAGGTCGGTTTGTACAAACCTATGGCCACTGAAATAACCAAGAGTGGACGGACGCGCTGTTCTCAGATGAATCAAGGTATTGTCTAAATATGGTAGATGAAGAAAAACAATATGTAGAGGAACTGGCTAGAAATTTTAGCAAAGAGTGCGTTATGGTGGCGATGATACATCCAT
This sequence comes from Pissodes strobi, assembly GCA_016904865.1. Classification (NCBI taxonomy): domain Eukaryota; kingdom Metazoa; phylum Arthropoda; class Insecta; order Coleoptera; family Curculionidae; genus Pissodes; species Pissodes strobi. The sequence continues at coordinate 388,897 of MU182007.1, read as the reverse complement.
GGAAGGCATGTATGTTTTTTTTATCAGTAAGCAAGTTTTTGTAGACAATATTTTGATACTACAAGTAATAATATCTTTTGCCCAGTTCGGTAAGATGCAAGATAATGCACGACGTCATGGAGCTGCAGTAGTACGATTTTTTTTATATAATTGGAATATCACTACACTTGATTGGCCTGGTAGGAATCCTGATATGAACCCGATTGAATATCTATGGGATGAATTAGAAAGAATTGTTCGATATCGCGAAATGCCTCCTGCAACCCTTGAGGATATGGCTAATGCTCTCATAGGGAGCAACTTACTCTGAGCCACCATCTCACTCGGATGCTTTTGTCGAAACCGAGTATACAGAGTGTTTTGGGAGAAAAGGGAAATATTTTGAGGACGTGTTCGAGAGGTTAAATGAAGAAAAAAATATCATATAATGATGGGTCCGAAAATACTTTCTTTTCGAGATACAGAGTGTCAAAAAAATTTGGAAAATCACTTTTTTAAAAATCTCGAAAACTATTTAAGGTTTAACATTGAATGGTCAATTCTAAAGAGAAAACGTCTCTTGAGTTTACTTGGTTGGAGAGATCGTTTTCGAATTATAATCAAAATACTGTTTCGCTGCAGGCATTTTCTGAAAAAACTAATCCCAAAACAGTTTGCATTTTGATTATTACTCGAAAACGATCTCTCCAACCAAGAAATCCTAAGATACATTTTTTCTTTGGAATTCACTCTCCATTAAAAAACAAATACCTTTTTTGAAAAAAAAAACAGTGGCGTAGCATTTTAAAATATGTTATTTTTTTGACACCCTGTATCTTGGAAAGAAAGCATTTCCGGACCCATCATTATATGACCTTTTTCCTTAATTTGACCTCCAGAACACGTCCGTCAAATATTTCCCTTTCCTCTCGAAACACCCTGTATAAGACTTATAAAGTATACGGACCGGCATAATACATGTTTAATAGTTGATTATTATATTTTTATGCTATAATTTGGTAGTTAGGTAATTGATTATTCTAATTAACATATTACAGACTGATCCGAATAAGATTTTAAATGCCTTGTTACTGACTGTTTCTCTCTCTCGCTTGGCTGAAGTCTACTCGATCCGACTTTACCCGAATGAGCGTTAAAGAACCGAACGTTATATGTGACGGCTCAATTTGGTTTAATGCTAAACGCGCCTAAAACATACCTTCAATTTTTAACTTTCCTTTTTTGGAAAATCTGGAAAGCTACCTATGGCACTGGCCTTGATAAAGGAGGAAACCTACAAGCTAAAACAAAGTTCATTCCGTCAAAGATGACAAAATTGCAGCCAAACTAGGTGCGTCACTTTTTATGAATCTGAGTGTATATGCTTTTGTGTGCTCTAGTAGATTTGATTACGCGTGGTGACAAAGCATCAAAGTTGATAGAAAAATTTCCCAATTTTTCTCAAGTTTGCGTTAACCACTTTGTATAAACTTAACTAAAATCAACATTTGAATAGTAAATAAATAAAAAGTAGTTTTTATTGGAATAAAGTCGAACTGGGACTATCATGAGTCAGCTGGTATTCTAGTATGACTGGTTTTTTTGTTGCCGCGTCGAAGTGTTAATTTGTCACTTAATGATATTTTTTACTATCTAGGTCTCGCGAAAATTACAGTTATTGTGTAAGATATTTGCATAGGCAAGGTTAAAAACTGTATTTTTTAAGAAATGTGGGTAGATATTATATTTCTATATACCTATTTACATAGATCCTGGAATGATCATTCGAAAATTGTCGTTCCATAATCGTAAATCAAATATATTTTCAATAAGATTGCAAAGATTAAGTTTAAATAAGAATGGCACAATCGTAGCCCGCCTCTGCCTAATAGCCATCATATATACTCGAAATCATCAAAGATAATAACGAGCTGGCTTATTAGTCGCCTTCCGGCATTCTTGGGGCGACCCAGCGGGCGGGGCGTCCGCCAGAACAATATTTCGTTATGTTTAGTCTTCTCCGCACTTAACAAGCACTTGTGGATCCGACAAGGAAGGTCACCGAGAAAATATGGAAATTCGCAACGAATAATTGCTTATGATGTCTACCAGTCCTTAATTGGGAGGTATCCACTCCCTACGTAACATGATATACGAGATTGTATCGATACGTATTGCTTTTGCCAGTTTAAACATACCTCCAACCATAGCATAGCTATGAGGACAAATCGATAAGTTTTCTATCTGTTATGAATTTTGAAATATCTTGCATACCTTACTAATTTAGACAACTCGTGGAAATTACAATTTATAAATACTAAATGCACTAACTACAACTAAACTTTCAAAGATACGCGAAACAATTTTCTTTTACACGTTCTACAAGGTCTTCTTGAAAACGTGAGATTACATCATTCTATACAAATTAAATTAAAAAGTAATGTGTCATTTTAATGTTTATTAACTTGTTTTCATGGAATTTTTTGCATCCGAGCAAGACAAGATTTTTTTAAAGTAAAAGTGTTTAAGAGGAAGGTCTAGATGGGGTAATAAATATTACAAGAGGTATTTAAAAAAGAAAACAAACAAACCTTAATAATTTTGTCCCTACAATGTTATAATTTCTATAGTTTTAAGCAAACAGTGTGTAATGCTCAAATATAAAGGGTATTCCAGGTTGAGCCGAACGAGTACAAATCGCTCGGTAACTGGAGGAACTACAAGAGATCGGATAATGAACCGTTCCTGAAATATCCCGAAAAACTGTATCTTTGTCAATAATTATGGTATGTAATACCACAAGTGCATCAAAATTATCGATAATTTTGCAAAGAACATGTTGCCTAAGAATTGCATGAGTTCATTGCACCAATGGTATTCTGGAATATTTTCCGAATAATTGATTTGGAATCTAACTGACGACTAAGTAACGTAATATTTTTGAATGGCTGGTGGTAAAGTAGGGTCGTTAAACTATTTTAAACTTTTGAAAAAAAAATAATAATAAAGACAAACGTTTTGGCATATCCCCGTATTTTAATGTAATTTATGGAGCTCTCAATGAGGGTAAAGGCGTAATTCATCGACATTTATTGCTCCTCATAAGCAAATTTTTATACACTGGAGGAAAGAACAAGGTCCATTCAGAAAAAAAAAAAAAGTTCTGCGATTTATCATAATACGAGGGCAATTCGACAAGTTGTATAATCTAATTATGAATCATGTAATTAATATTGTATTTCTTATTTTAACACGATTACATCAAAACACAATTGCGTCACTTGCTCGGCGATGACCCTATGCCAGCCAGTGACGTAATTATCAACTAAAAATTCTGAATATTTATTGTCTTTTGAAATACACTCATCTTAATGTGAATATTTAATGGCGATAATCTTACAACCTATCGTTCAACATGCATTATAATTTTCTCAGTTCAAGTACTGATCACTAAGCTTTTACAATTTTAGCATGGTCTGATTTGAAATGTACTTTGCATATAGGTACTTCATAGCTTCTTTCGAGGCTTCTTTACAGCGCTCTTAAATCAATTAGCGTGGTTCTAAGAAAATATTCTTAGGGGCACCGGGCATCGATCCCAATACGTCTCACATGCTGCGCTTTACCTCTGACCTACAATCTCATTGAAATAATTATGTTAAAAGTATTCAGAGCGTAGTAGTTTTCACTTAAAAAAAATCACCAAATCTGCATTTTCAATCGAATCGATGCGGTTTTTTGGTATATTGTACTCGTAATTTCTCCTCCTTAATGTATGAGGGTTGAATTGGTCCAGATTGTTCCGTTTTCCAGCAATAAAATATTATTTATATGTTGATGTGTCGTGTCAAAACTCGGAATCGCGTAGTTTAAATTTAACGAGCTCACTGTATAAAAGACTTCATTATTTCTGAAGTGTTTTTTTTTACGACCTTTTACGTGGATTCTCGCAAAATAATCCAATTTTTTCTATTAAAAATAATTTTTTACGGAAAATAAAAACCTTAATTTGTTTGACTTACATATCGATGTTTTTACATTTTCTCTCAAAAATCCGCTAGATGATTTTTTCCGCACGTATTTTAGTTTCGAAAGTGTCATTGTTTTGAAAAAAAAATCACTTTTCCGGCACTTATGCGAGAAAAATATACTAATTTTGACCTAAATATATATTTTATTAATTTTATGTTTAAAACTATTAGCATTCTTATTAGTTACAATAAATAATATAACGATGAGATTATAATAAAAAAGAAAATAAATTTAATTTCCCTTTTTTTACCTTAATAGTTCCAGCACGTATTTTAGGTTTCATAGTGTCACTGTCCTGGGAAAAATCATTTTCCTGAGTTAAAGAGAGGAAAATATGCAAATTTTGACCTAAATATACATTTTATTTATTTTATCTTTAAAATTATTACTATTCTTACAACAATATAATAACAAAAAAAAATAGGAATGCGTTTAAAATAAAACATAAAATTGTTTTAATTTCCTTCCTTTTTATGTTCATTAATATGCGATCGTAAACAATAGTTATTTGTTTTACTAGGCAGCAAAGTAGTAGATTGACTGCCGCGGCTGATAGTTCATAGCCGAGCGTAGCGAGGCTAGGAATTCAGCTAAGGCAGTCAATCTACTTTGTTGCCGAGTTGAACATATAATTTTTTCTCCGATTGTTTATAATGATATATATATATATATTGTATATTTGCAAATTATTACAATTCCCACAATCTTTTTATTTTTCCTGTAGTGATAAATTAAGACAAAATTTGATAGAAATCGCAATTGTTGGAACGGTTGGTTGCTATGGAAATGTATATGTCCATAATAATTATAGTTTGACAACTTATGTCAAACGTTTTATTCCCATGGAGACTAATCACTTTGCTGCCTAGGCAGCAAAGTACTTACTTTGCTGCCTGGACAGGAAAAGTAATACTTTGCTGATTGATATGTGTCTGCAAAATTAATATTTGCTGTCAATCGGAGAAAAAATTATGTTCCTAACTTATGCGGAAAGTGGCTCTTTCGCACTCGTTTGCTCCGCGTCAACGTCGTGTGACCATTGACAGTCGCGTACAAGAAAGTATCACTTTCTGCACATCTTAAGCTATTTTGAGCACTATGTGCAATACACGTCAAAAACAACGACCCAAAAGGACCCTTTTTCAAAAATATACACGTCCAAAAAATACTCGCCGATTTCAATAGAGTCCGGAAGCAAAAAAAAGAAAATTTCATCCAAATTAACTGATTTTTTCAACAGTTCTAATATATCAAAGCAACATTTTGAAAAATCGCACATGTGACGTAATAACTCTGAAACGGACAATCAAATCGTCCAAAAACAAACGATCGTCGATTGCCGTTTTCGAGAAAAAAAAATGATGAAAGTAGACATAGCCGAGCGGGATAAGGATGGAAGTGACAAAGAAAGGAAATCCGACATCAAATGGAAAACTGGAAATTTTCTCAGATTTATTTTTGGAAATAAAGCTAATGAAGCTGACGTGACGGCACAATTGCATTTCTCTCGCAGTAAAGTGTGTTGAACGCGCCTTAAAGAAGTTTTCACTTCAAAAATGGCCTACGAACGAGCTTTTATTCGCCTGATTGGACCTGCTGACTGGTTTGTAATCGTACGAACCGAGCTATTACTTCTGCCGAACCAAATAAATAAACTTAGAACGCAAGATTCCACATTTTGTTATGGCATAATGTTCTTATATTGCTTTCCTCCAACGTACCAAAGTACCTGAAGATGCGTTGCTGGAACCTTTGTATGTTGCATGGTTTACTTTAGAAACGAATATATTTTATTCGCAGCATAATTCTGCCACTTATGTTTGAAGTAATTGAAGTGTCGGACCCAACATGTTTTACTAATAACGACCTGCCAGAACAATGAGTTCCACTATCAATTACTCCCAGCATGGCGTGTATTACTACAATAACCTGTGTCCACTACTTGTTACGATACGACTATTCGGATTTGCGCCACAATTGTTTATTGTTCATAACTCGGTCATACCACAAGTTTAGTCTCACCGCGGCCGCCAATGACCTCAAGCTTCGGGTCTTAAAAATCTACATAGAAACAAGTGGTACCGACCAAGTAACCTTCTAGTTCGACAACAGCGTTTTTATGTTTTTACTTTAACTTTTTACCAACCACTCGAGCAAGAACCGTCATGCTTTAGCACTTTAGCTACCTGGTCGTCTAAGAAATATTGTTTTACACAATTACATATAAAACTTAAGATTTTAAGTGTTAAATATAACTGTTGAATTATATGTAGACTAGCTCAACATGACGATGATTACTGCCAACGTTAAATGCGCTACAGATTTTGGTCAGCAACTAACTTCGACCTAGATAGGAAGGGCGGTTTAACCTGTGCAGCAATGGGAAATTTTGGCGAATTAGCCAAACTAATCAAGAAACATGCATGGGTGTAGATATATGAGATCGCTGTGTTGGAGAAGATCATAAACCTATTTAGGATGACCGCCATAACTACCTAGGCCGGTTTGCGACGTCGTCGTCGTGGCAACCTTGGTCAAAAATCGGTCAGCAGGAAGTCTAGCCTTATGTACGTGATGCTCCCAATGCCCTAAAAATGACTGATGATTATTAACCAATTCAAGCTTTGGCAATAAATGACATAAACGTACATCACGCGAAGCCAACAATCGATTCTGAGGAAGGTCGGCAGTTCGCTTTTTCAGTATCGATTTTGCAGCAAAGGAAATTGAATTTCAAAGTAAATCCTGCCTATAGTCGATGATTACTTTCTTGCCTATGTTACAACCTTAGCCTATAATCACACGAATGCTTTTTATATTCGCCTTGTTAGACTCGAGTTGCGAAATTGTATTGTGGCTTTACTAGCGGGAAATAAAAAATTCAAACTAATATATTGAGCGATTTAACGTTGCAGTTGCTATTTATGGACTTGTAATGATAACGCAACAAGAACAAGTTCCACTTTTTTTTTAATTTGCAAGATTTTGAAGCTTTGGATGGAAGCCCTGTGGCTATGCCATAAAACCCTTTGAGTTCATATGGGCAGTAAATAAGTAATTAAGCAACAATGTGATTGTATTAATTTGCTATGTTCATGCCTGTAGAAACTAATAGGGTACCTTTATATGTACGATATTTGTTACCGTCGAAATGACGTGTCGATCCTGTTAATAAAAATGGCCACGAAAACGATTCAACCTCGTTATTTTCTGCCGATAGCAATATCAACATTGTAATAACATTGCAGACGAATTGGTCGTAACACTAAAATATAATTCAGCTTTTTTTCTCTTATAACACCCGAACTTACGAAATTGCGTTATTGCGCATTACGAAGGCATAATAATTAGTAACGATCGACCGGTTTGACTATAGACGACGCGACGGGGGCGGTCACGTGATCCCCCCCGTATGCCAATTTAGTTCTGCACGAATTATCTCGGCCCGGACTAATAAAAGGCGTGCCGGTAGTCGATAATCACGATAAAGTGCAATTACATTAAGGAATAGAAATTGATTTACAAGTTTACGGGCGTTAGTGTCAAGTTTAGTTCAGTTGTCAAAGAAATCGTGATTCTCGCATGAGAGAGCGATTCTTTTTCGGTTTTCAGGGTTCACGACTCGAAAAACCTACTCCTCTTATCAATCAAGATTCGTTTCACTTCCTCAAGGACTTATTGAGTCGAGATCGTTTAGGATTTCCGCATTTAACCCTTATATTTACTCTGGGTTGGGTTTTTGGCCTCTAGGGGTTTATCTGGCATCAATTCTGCAAATATATACATCTTTAATAAAAATGTAGCCAATGATCACCATTTGATACTTCCTAATTTATTTTGAATTACCTAAATGCAGTGATTCTCCCATTAGAGAGGAATTCTTTTAAACACTTAAAGGACACTGTACTTGGCTACGAAGCAGTCAGCGAACGTATCATCACCGTCAAAATAAAGGCGCAGCCAGTAAATCTAAGCCTTATTCAGGTGTATGCCCCCACATCTACATCGTCTCAAGACGACATGGGCAACTTCTATCGATCACTCCCCCAGACACTCTCAAAAGTTCCAAACAGGGAGCTTTGAATAATTCTAGGTGATTTTAATGCCAAAATCGGAGAAACAAAAGCCGACTCACACCTAAGAACAGTCGTAGGGCAGTATGGAACGGGAGTAAGAAATGAACGTGGAGAGATGCTAATCGAATTTTGTGCAGAGAATCAGCTGTTAATCGCTAACTCCTACTTTCAACACCATGTCAGGAGATTGTACACATGGAGGTCACCACATGGACATACACGCAATCAGATCGATTATTTACCTACTAATAAAGAGTAGATGGAAAAGCTCGATTAGAGATATAAAAACCTATCCAGGTTTTTATATCTCTAAACTAATAAACCCAACCTTTGGAATATAGGCAACAACCCCACATTCAAACACAACATCGAGGGAGCTTTGACAACTATCGCACAAGAAAGAGAAGAGCGCATGGATGCTAATGACCTCTGGACAGAGATGGAACCAGCCTTTAATTGTGCAGCCGCGCTGGCTGATACAGGTAGGAACGACCATCCCAAAAAACCATGGATAACTCCACCAACATGGAATCTTATAACCAAAAGGAGAGAGCTTAAAATTAAAGGTATTGGTGATAGCGACAATAAACAAAAATATAGCGAACTTAGCAAAACGACCAGCAGGAGTATAAATAACGACAAAAACCTGTACATAGCATCAATATGCGAAGACATCGAAAAGCATGCTAACTCAAACCAGCCTCGAGATCTTTTTATAAAAGTTTCAATGCTTTCAAAAACATTCAAAGCTCATCACCTTTCAATCAAGGACACACATGGAGTTAGGTTAACAACAAAAACTGAAATCATAGAACGATGGCGGCAATACTGTGAGAATCTGATGGCCTCAGAGGAAGAGAATGCGCAGAGCGACGAGGATTTAGAAAACATCCAGCAACGCGAACCTCCTATATTAAAATCCGAAAAACAAGCCGTCCTGCGCAAACTTAACAGTCACAACATCGTCGCTGAAATGCCGAAGAGCAGCGGCAACAAAGGCACAGATCTACTACATCAGATCTTCACAAAAGTATGGGAAAACGGTAAATGGCCCGAAAGATGGACAGAATCAGTCTACATCCCTCTACATAAAAAGGGAGCTAAAGATGAAGTGGCAATTACAGAACCATCGCTTTGATCAGCCATACCAGTAAAGTTCTCTTGCAAATCATACAGGAACGATTAAAGAACTACCTTCTACCTCAGAACCTCCCAGAACAAGCAGGATTTATGACGGGTCGTGGAACGCGAGATCAAGTTATGAACCTACGACAAATTATAGAAAAAGCATACGAATACAACGTACCAGCTATGCTTTGTTTCCTTGACTACACCAAAGCCTTTGACACCGTACAATGGGGACGACTATGGAGCATCCTGAGTGAGATGGGGTCCCGAAACATCTCATATATATCATAAAAGCCCTGTACGACAAGAATAGAGCACACGTACAAATAGAAGGGAAACCCTCAACAGATTTCAGCGTCGGAAAAGGCGTCAGAGAAGGCTGCGCTCTCTTCCCAATTCTCTTCAACATATTCGGAGAATGGATTATTAGAAAGTCTCTAGAAAACTGGGAGGGCGGAGTCTCTATTGACGGAAAAAAAGTGTCAAACCTACGATATGCGGATGACACGATAGTTCTGGCACAAAACGAACAAGAAATGTTTGAATTACTTCAACGTGTAGGAGCTACTAGTTTGGAATCAGGCCTACGATTAAATATTAAATAGGACCAAATGCTGTCTGTTGATTGTGGTGGACAGACCTCAGACAATCCGAATGCCAATTCGACTCATCCACGTCATTTATCTTGGCGCAAAAATAACCAACAACGGAGGCTCCGAGCCAGAAATCAGGAGAAGGATTGGAATGGCAAAAGAAGCGTTGGACAGACTAGTTAAAATCTGGAAAGACCACAATATCCGGAAAATGACCAAGATGAGACTTCTCAAAGCGATGATATTCTCCATCGCAACCTATGGGTCAGAATCTTGGACGTTAAACGCAGCATGCCGCAAGAGAATAGAATCGTTTGAAATAATATGTTATCGCAGAATGCTGAGAATCCCTAGAACAAATATCTCCACACACAAAATCGATTTGATCACCACTAGATACTTCCTCCTCTATGAATGAACCTAAATGCAGTGATTCTCGCATAGCAGAGCGTACCTCTTTCGTTTTTCCAGGGTTCACGACTCGAACAACCTACTTCTCTTACCAACCTATACTTCTACTGATTAAGATTTGTTTCATGTCTTCAAGGAATTATTGAGTGAAGATCGTTTAGGATTTCCGCGTCTAACCCTACATTTAATCCGGTATGGGTTTTTTGTTATCTATAGGGTTTAGCCGGCATCAATCTTGCAAAGGGATTGGTTAAAAAACACACACAAAATCGCTTTATATACATCTTTAATAAAAATGCAGCCGAAGATCACCATCCAATGCTTCCTCATTTATTTTAAAGTACCTAAATGCAGTGATGAGCATGAGAGAGCGATTCTTTTTCGAGTTTCAGGGTTCACGGCTCGAATCTTGTGAAGAAATAGGTAGGCTAAACCCTAAAAGATCGATTTTTATATATTCCTAATAATAAGGCAGCAAATTGTTCACCATCGGGTGGTTCCACCTCTGTTTTAAATGGCCTAAAGGGAATGAGTACTACCCATCTTATCCTTATTCAGTCCACTTTCCATACATGCACTTACTTGTTAACCTACTTCTCTGACTAAAATTCAGTTAATTTCTTCGATGAATGATTAAATCATTAATACAACCTTTTAAGGCAGACGAGAGCGTTTAGATTTCATGCATTAAACCTAAAGTTTAAACTGGATCGGATTTTTTTAGCTGTAGGGTTTACCCGACATCAGTCTTGCACAGAGATATGGTAAAACCTTAATAGAACGGTTTATATATATTCCTAATGGACAGGCAGCGAATTGACCATCATCGGGTGGTTCCACCTCTATTTGAATGTCCTAAAGGGAGTGACTAATACTCATCTTACCCAGTCCTTTCCATGTATACTTAGGCCCCGTTTTATAATAATTATGTGGTAACCATTTGGTCAGGGGTTAGTAGCTATAGTTTATATTGCCTAGTCGGTTAGTTTTCATTCAATTGTAATCACAAATATTAATCAGGACTTAATGAGGATTTAATGGCCATCAATGATTGTGAACCCCGGACTTACATGTTAACCTAGTTCTACTGATTAAGATTCCTTTCACTTCTTCAAAGGAATCCTTGCATCATTCAGGCTCCTTGCTCGTCAGGCAGACGAGGGCGGTGATCCTTAAGCTTAAACTGGATCGGATTTTTTGGTCTCTAGGGTTTACTAGGCATCTCAACTTCGTAAAGGTTTAAAAAAGGCATCTCTAATGAAAAACGCAGCGAAAAATTTTGGGGAATTAAATAAAATAATAGACAAGCTATCCATCGACCAGTATATGTTCACATTTATTTGGCCTGATACATTGATATCGATTCTATGGACCGTATTAAATTTACGACTTCTTTATTCTCGTCCTGCGTCGACTCGTGCGTCCAATTGTCCCTTTTCCTGATAATATTAACATTTTCCCGATATTCGAATTAATTGATATTAATAGGTCAGTTGTGAGGGTCATAAAAAACACATTAAAATTGATTCAGTATTCTAAAGTATCATATGCGAGTTTGCCCTGGTAGCTTGCCGGAAATCTCCTCTCATGCATTAATGACATGACCGGGCTAGAGTCCCGATCTAAATCCTATACGAGTTGAATCCAAAGACGTTTTGGCGGACACAAAAGCCCTAGAAGTATATTTACTGACAAATTGGTATTTTTCTACGCCTATAACTGTGGCTTTTGACTTCATATGAAATTAATTAAATTATTTCTGCAATAACTGCCTTCTCTGAAGGACTTCTTGTATTCTCTTTTTAAGAGGAGTTTTTTTCGTGAGTTTCTTTTTCTGATGCCTAACCAAGTTAAGTCATTAAATCTTTCAACACGTTTGCTGACCACTATTAGTAACAAAATTGTTTAATCTATGGAATTTCTTCTATAGTCACCTTTCCATACTTGAATTGTATTAAAGTAATTCACATTAAACAAAAGCGCAAAACAATAATTTTAAATGTATGTATTATCTTATCTTGAATGGGAATATAAAGTGAATTATCTTATCGTTTCGATCTACATTAAAACACACTTAAACGAGTGTTTGACTACAATGAAGATCGCCTTTCGTACGTTTTTAGCATAAAATATTGAACTCGATTTTAACCAAGTGTCTCAATATAACCGATAGTAATTCATTGGCTCTATTATATTAGCTTCAATATCACTGATTCGAGGCATTTAGGACTCTACTCATGGCATCGTAACAGGTTCAGGACTTAAGCCAATTTTAATAACATTACATTACACTTCATTATCCATCAAGTGAAATATTATTTATATATATTTTGTTTAATGTTCTATATTTTGAAGGACTTAGCCGGCATGGGAGCTTCTGGTTGTGTCTGCCTTTATGTGACTATTTATGGCATGATTAAATTCGTTGACTTTGATATATTTTGGCACACAATACTCGTTTCCTTTTGGATGAGTATGAGTTGAAAGCGATGATCTTTCGTTACTATAATTTGTCTATTAATCTCCTAGCCGTTCTACAAAAACCAAACTCAGCACTACAAGCCCAACGCTTCTCAACAGGTTGAATCCTTATGATTCTGCATATTGAGCTTAAAACGAAATGACTTGGATAACATACTCGACTATTGTCTGGATGGTATGTGAGTTGAGGGTGTTCGTAGCCTAATGATCAAGAGGAAACTAATCCAATTCCTATAGTCTTCCATCATGATTTTGAGTTGATTGACATCAAACCTAATCACCGGAAGCCGGAAGATGATTTGGCAATTGTCTAGCTAAAGGCTAAGTGTGAGAAAGGAAACGTCGATTGAAGTAAGAGCAACCAATACCTTTCCACATTGACGTCGCGTTTTGCCAACGCCTGAGGAACTTTATATTTTGCGAGATGGTACCGAACCAGATATATTGAACGTAAATAAGAGTAACTAGGGTTTTGCTGGCTTTCGTACGTACGTGTTTTTAAATAGGGCTCTTAATTCCCTGCCTATGTTTACGAACGCCTTATTTGACGAAGAGAAATTAAAACTTCCATGCCAGGTTCTAGTAGTAATGAAACACATAAAAGCTACGGTATCGAAGCCATCTGCAAGACTATTTGAAATTTGAATAGCCTTTAAGCATGCACGCATTTCTGTACAAAACGGAACACGTCGAAACGGAAGCAGACACGCGAGCTAACATATTACTATATGGTTAAAAACGAAGTTTTGCACAGAATAGAATAGGATTACTTCTTAATAGGTCTTGAATTGAGAGGCAATTTTTGAGTGTAAATAAAGATTATATCCTAGACGTGGAGGTGGGTAACGAGATATATGTTTTTAAAATTTCGACTTGTATGCTGAAATTTAAGAAGACTTCCAGTTGCAAGTCGAAGTTTTCGTCAATGTCGACATATATATCAAATTTCTATTTAAAAGTGTTATTATCATTTTTTCAAATATGAAATTAAAGAAATACTTTGTTGTTATTATTATTTGCTCTTATTTTCCATTCATAGGTATAATCTAGGTAAGAAAATTTGCCAACTTCAATCGTCATTGTACATTTTTGGTTAGAAAACGTAATAAACCTTCGAAAAAGGTTCAATTTTACAACCTTGTTTCGGCTTTTACATCATAGGCGTAGTACATACTACTGCGATAACAGGGATTTTTGACAATTCACACTAAACTTTCTGAATGTGCCAAACTCTTCTCGCACTCAATAAAAGAGCTCTTTTCATGCATTGTTTGAAAATACATCAACTTGTAATAATAATAGTAGCAATCCTGAAGTATCTCCTTCACTTCGATCGCAAACAAGACTTCATTAATTTCGACGAATAATAAGAAATTAACTCAGGCCTCTGGCTAAGTTTATTCATCAGAAAACACAAAGACTCAAGATAAACAAATCGTCCAATAAGATAGCAAGCAGTCTAGCCCATCACTCTTTTTAGAACAGCGAAAGACGAACAATAACAATCGGTAATTAAAATTTTAAGATATTATTTCGAGCGAAACCGCGGCAATATTACGAGATGAGTGGCTTATTTTGGCAATGCGACGTCGTTCGACGAGTTTTTGCTGGGTAATGTACTTTCTGTTAGAACGTCTGTTTTACTAGGTATTTAATGTTGTTATAATCGTTTATCAATGACAGGACGATTATTTTATCATTTTGTATCAAAAGCTGTTTGCTTTATTACATTACGTTTCTTTATGATTTATGAGTGTTCTGAACAATTCTAGGCAAGTTTCATGTAGAACACCCTATCCTAATTGAGTTATTTTCCAAATGTTGACCCTTTTTTACCTTTTTGCTGGAAAAAAATCACAAATTTGTTAACGTGTTTAAAAATTATTATTATTATCGATTTACATTCCTTTCGGCATTCGCACTCCCTCTGGATGGGAAATATCACTTATCTCAGCATCAGAGATATTAAATTCTACAAGAACTCTTTCCTCTGTAATGGAATGATGTGTCCGAACTTGGGGGGTTCCGATGAACTTCCGAACAATTTTCGCGGTCGAAAACCTGACAGTTCTCGTAATGGGCCTGACGAGGTTTTTAGTCAGCCCTCACTTCCCGATTATTCTTTGCAAACTTATTATAGTTCGACGCTGCCTCTTCATTCTGACCACAGACCTAGAAAAAAGAAGGGACTCCATAGTTCATTCATAAAACCCCTGGGAAGGCGATCTGCTATTGCTCGCAATGCTATTGAAAATGACTAACGGGTGGGAGCGAGAGAGGTATATGCCGGCCATGAATGGCAACAATGTTCAGCGTTTGCCGTTTGTAATATTTTCACCTTAGACTCGCCAGTGGCGTTATCGGTAAGTAAGGAACGGGTGAAAAGAACACTATAATAATCTGATTTGTTTGTTAAAACAGCTTTAGGTTTTATAAATATTTAAGAAAATCATATATAATTAAAAACCTCGCATCTTTGGAAGCACAAAAACACAAAAATAAGTCTTTACACTACAGCAAGACAGGTCCTTGGGTCTGAAAAACAGAAAGCTTGCACTTTAAAAGGAAACTTAAGAAACTGAATAAAATCTACATAAGAAGTAGTTGAATTTTGTGAATTACACTAATAAATAGCAGCAGGAATTAAAAATTAGGAAGTTGGGTAATCTCGGCTTATATCTTAGCCACATGCTTCCAGGGTTTGGTGTTCAGAACCTTAAGTACTCTCTTCTTGTACTTCTCGGAGAATATATTCTTCAGGTCCATGTGGTCGATATGTTGATTCTGCATTCCTAAATACTTGTACCTATGTATCTTCGGGATGTAAGTTCTCGATATCCTGGTATTGATCTTCTTGGATTTCCACGGCGCCCCTTTTGATGTTGATGATGGCGCATTTGTCAAGTAAAAATGACATGTTTATGTCCCCGCTGAAGGTCTTAACGGTGTTAATTAGAGAGTGCAATCCAGTCTGGTTCTCTGCAAAGAGCTTTAGGTCATCCGTGTACAAGAGATGGGATAACCTCCGCCCGTTCCTGATGTTAAGTCTGTATCCAATATTCGTGTTGTTCAGTAGCGTAGAAAGAGGGTTCAGAGCCAGGCAGAACCACACAGGTGATAAAGAGTCTCCTTAAAAAATACCTCTGGATATCTTGACTTTACCCGCGTTGTTGTTGTTGTCAAAGATATTGGTCCGCCAGGTGCTCATGAGATGTTGGAGCACCGCTCTTACTTTCGGGCAAATCTTGTAAATCTCCAGTACCTTCATCAGCTAATCATAACGGACCGAATCGAAAGCCTTGCGATAGTCAATATAGCACACATTGAGGTCTCTCTTCCTAGTCTGAACCTGTTTTATAACCACTGCATCTATGGAAAGTTGATGTTTGCATCCGGCTGATCCTCGTATTCAACCCTTTTGCTCTTCCTCCAGTATGTTGTTTGTAGCGCAGTGTTCGTATATTCGGTTGTTGAGAAGAGACGTGAAGAGTTTGTATACATATTGCCGACAGACACAATTATTATTATTATTACATTAATTTTCTGAGCTTAATATATTATCGGACATACTACTACTTATCCCAGAGCCATGCAGTGCAACCCCGTTAGTTGTCAAGTAATAGTACAATTGGTTTTCGAATAGTACTTTTCTTACATTTTATAATCTGGACAACATTATCATCATTCTGTCTTTTAGGACTTTCAGTTGGGTTTTATAAACTACGAGCTTTAAATGACTCCATCACAAAAAATCAATTGGGACCAAATGCGGAAATCTGGGATGGCATTTTATTTCTCCTCTGCTACAACTTCCTAGGAAATTTTCCTTTAAGCGAGTTCTCATTTCTAGCCAAGTTTAATGTAGAGCGATTTCAAGATGTTCACACTTCTCTACTCTTTAGTGGTTTAATATCTGTATATTAATTAAAAAAAGTGTACTTATCAATCACCACTATTTCGAATACTTTTCTGACATTTTATAATGTTTCGAGTTTTATCTTTGTACATTTTAACGAAATCATGTGTTAGCTTTTATAACGTACGAACTTAAGTGGGGCCAAATCCGGAAATCTAACAGCCCATTCTAGCGCTCCTTCTGAACGATCGATCTATCTCAAAAAACTGCATTACGCCGAGTTCAGGACCTAGAATTATCGTATGAAAAATAAAAAGCTTCGTTAATACTATTATTCACCAATTTTCTTTGTTCTTTTATTTCAAAAGGTGTTAGCTTTTTTGTTTAAGGCCAATTAATACATTTGTCTGATTTTACACAATCGATGTCTCAATTTTTTGTTCGTTTCCTAAAAGTATACACTCGACTATTTTGTTGAGATAAACCTTATCAAAGAAAAAAAGATTTAATTAGGATAGAATCAAGCGTTTTTTGCTTGTTTGTTTCGCTCTGAATCGATAGGTTTGTCCCATTTCCCCTCGATAAAGTATCCGTGAGTGTTCAAGAAATAACGCACCTGTTTCGTTCAGAAGTCTATTATTTTCCTATCAAACACCTGTTTCTTGCTTTGATATCACAAAAGGCCTGGTTGCCATCAGCTTACATAAATCCTTTCTACATTGTCTGGCGAATTGAACTTTTTCAAGTAATCTCTTCCCATTGTTTGTTACTTGTATATGAAAACGGCTCAAAGCAGCACGACAATGGGTTTATATTCTTTAAATTTCAAAAAAATATATTTTATTAGCGGTTTAAAAAAGCTCCCTGAAGGAATATCAGCAGAGATCTCGATCTACTATAATAATATCACAATTTAATGCTCAATTAGATAAAGCGCTTATCCGCCATCAAACAAAAATGCGTCCAGAATTTTATTAACGGTCATCACAGCCCACAACATGCCATAATGGCCGTGTTTTATTGGACATAATAGATTATTAAAATGCAACAAACCGCACGCCGATAGTAAAAACGCTTCGTCTAGACATGCACTAAAATGTCCTTATAATTCTAAAATTATTGAATAAACTGCATTTAGGCCACTTGATGTTTAAATTATAGTGTAGCACAATGGTATAGTTCATCTGTGCTCTAGGCACATACGCGGGATCGGGATTTTTTACACCGTATTCGATTGGAAACGAGTAATATCCAAGATATGTATGTTTTAATTTGTGTTTAGGTCTGACGGTTGCGTTTCATAAACTACCGGCGACATTGGATGTAAAGTGAAGCCAAATCTGGAGATCTGGCAGGCCATTTTATTACATCTACACTTTCTCGATAATTTTCATTGAGTACATTTCTCATTTTCAGCTAAGTTTCATGTAGAATAGCCCATCCCATACCAAAATGAATCAATTTCGGGGAATTAAGGCTTCTCTACTCATTGTTATCTTAGTTTTCCGAGCTTAATATTAACACAAAAATTAAATTTATCTGCTTGTCCCTCATCCAGCCTTATTTGTTAAATACTAATTCAAACTGTTGTAAAATAACAATTGTTGTGTTGTAACGTTTTGTCAGTCCTGGATGACCGCATAATAAAATGTCAAGTAGAGCCAAGTCGGGAGATCTGACAAGCCATACCTTTTCCAGAACTTTGTTGAAAATTTTCAGTTAGTTAAATTCACATTTCTAGACAAGTTTCATGTAAAGCAACTTATACCTGAATTGTATCGCTCAACTACTAATTGACTAATATGCTCAGATTCTGCAAAAGTTCTGTATGGGCTCAATAGGCTAATGACTTACCCAACACTACACCCCTGCTGGGAATTAATTGAAAGAATATCTTCTCAGGGATTTGTTATCAGATTTTGTTGGGTGTCTGTTTTATGGGTCTTGGCTGGCCGCATAAGAAAAAATCAAGTAGAGCTAAGTCAGAAGTTCTGGCAAACCATACCATCGTAATAACTTCCTTGAAAATGTTCAATTAGCTAAAGGTGTTTATGGACTCTTAAATAAACTAACCACTCATCCGACACTACTCTTCTGCTGGACACTAATCGAAACAATATCTTCTCAGGGATTTGTTATCAGGTTTTGATAGGTCCCCGATCATAAACGTATCCTACTTGGCAGATCAGGTAACTAAACTTATTGCTTTCCTCAACTGTTGACTCAGTCAAAGCTCTTCTAGGATCAACAAACTATGGAACATTAACCAATTTTTTCTCAGGGAATCTATCACAGGTTTTCATCAAGAAGAGAGTCCGTAATTTGGTCCAGGCCTAAAATGAATCATTGCAGAGCCCATCATGAATATTTACTTAAAGCAGAGGCCGCTTCAAGATGTCGAATGTGTGATGTCCTTCTAACTATGAGGCACCCTTAAGTAAATGGCATGGTCTAGTAAGTTTGAGTATCTCAGATGACCTTAGTCATAGCAATAAGGTCATACTTTCAGATTTCTCAGGCAATCCTCAAACTTTCATCCTTTAACGAATTTTAGGCTCGCTTCACATAGATAATCTCGTAAAAAAATCAAACGGAGCCAAACCCTGAGATCTGGCGGGTCATTTCATTGCAACTCTTCTACAATGTTCTCGAACATTTTTCTTTAGTTGAATTTTCATTTTTAGGCAGGTCCTTGGGTGGCTTTATCGAACGAATTATTGGTATACTTAAAAAATCTGTTTACATATCAGTGTTAAGGTCTTAATAAAAAAAATATTTTTGCCCTTCAATAACAATTATTTGAACAGCAATAAGATACTAATTATTATTATTACTATTAATATTATTATTATTATTATTATTATTATTATGTTCTTAGTAGTTTGAGATTAATGTACATATAAATCTACTTATTCCTGGGCCATGATTATTTGCTAATAAATCAATAGCACAATTTGTTTTCCAATGTCTTTTTTACTTTTTGTTATATTTCTCTAGTGTTATATTTCCACACATTCTTTGGCAATTCTTTGTCTTGCAGTTGCATTTTATAAACTAACTCTAAATGACCTCATAACATAAAATCAAGGGGGGTCAAATTTGGAGATTCGGCAGGCGGCAGGAGATTTATTAAGGAGTTTTTTATTCTATTGGGTTCTTAGTTCTGTAGTTGAGAACGTTAACAAAATGGCAATGAAATACCGAAAAATATCGTTACTTGACAAGGTGTTTAAATTTTTACTACAGTCTATGAATTGTTGGAGGCAAAGTTGCATTGTTTTTCAGTTTCAGTTTGAGTAATTTCAACGTTCTCCTATTGGTTGCTTCTGCTATTTCTGTTGGTGTTCTTGCATCAAAACCTATGCATGATGGGCGTGAATGATAATCGTGTGGATTAATTTTTTTTCGGTTTCGAATCCAAACATTTATTGGAATTTGGCCTTTGGCCTCCGTTTTCATTGTCGTTTCTAACTAACAAATCTTGATCGACTATTCGCAACAAAGTCAATATCAAATCGTGAATCTATTTACTAACCAGAAATTGTTTTAGCGTAATGCAATGTTAACTAACCGTACTACGTATGCACCTTGAAACACTTGAAAATCGATTCGGCTAATTGTTTTGTTCTGCAAAAGGGAAATAATTGGCAAGAATGAAATTGCCAGTTGTTGCAGAGCGATACGCTATTGAAATCAAAAGTGCAAGGTGGAAGGAATAATTAAACAATAAAAAAAACTAAAATGGGTTTGCGAGACATTGGAGAATGTCACTTGGGTAAGAAAATAATCGATTTTGCGGCAAGACGTTAACTTTCGTTCGGAAGAACAAATAATTATTTTATGATTATTATTATTAAGTGAAAATTGAAAATAATAACTAGCTAAAGCCAAGCGTGAGAACTAGAAACATTTTATTGTATGATAGATTATCGTGTCTAAAGAATCAATCCTTTATTGTGGGAATCGGTCAATAATAAACCTGTCACATTAATGTCGTGCGGTTGCGTTTTATAAACCATACCGAATCTACTCGTAAATGAAAATATATGAAAAGGTCAAGTCTTTATAATTAAGTTTACATCCATCTCAGGTGATGGAAAAAAAAATGTTTTGGCATCATGTTTGATCCAATTGTTTCTGGATTCGCTGGTGTCTGGTTTGTTGTATTTATATTCATAATAAAATCATTTATCATACAAAGCGTTTACGAAATACTACCTAGCTTCACAGAATGTATAAAATATTCACGATTAAGGCCGCCACTAGTCTGCATGATGTATGGAAACCGACCGACCGGCGGACGGCGGCCGTCGTTTTCTCGGAATCGTCGGAAACAGAAGAATGCAAATGGTCGGATGACGTCACCTCGTTTAATTGCGAAGTTAATAAATACCAAGCTAAATACTTTCCTCCTAATTCCTACCTCCGGTGTAACTTTGTCTGTCTATAGATTTGGTAGGATTTTGTTTTGTAGTGCCAACCAACATCTTGGCAACAATGGGCATGTGCTGTCTTCAGGGTTAAGACAATGATTAGAAAACTCATCAATGGCTAGAGCCTACAGGGACACTAGTGGGGCGAAAATTAACAGCTGATAATAATTGCCTTTACTATATTGTATTATATTAGCACTGAAAAATTTCCGGCGCATTCACCATTGTCAAAAATAAACATCGCATTAAAATAATCCTAAATCACACAGTGGCAACGTTGTCTTTTGTAACGACGCGACGGGATGTCAGCAAGAGAATATGACTCATGTGATGTGGGAACCCCATGGATTTAGGTGCTGAAAACATTAATTCTTGTATCGGATTGTAAAAAGAAAAATAGCCTAATTTGGTTACTAATAAAAAATCTGGCCCAAGAGAGGAAAAATATACCGTAGCAAAGAGCCCAAAATTGTTTTAAAAAGGTTTTTAATATATGATAACATGTATCGCCTTTGTTAGATCAAGTCAGTTTGCAGCCTTCGGCAACGTTGTTAAAAGGCTTGCCTGATCTAGTCATTTTATATCAATTATAGGTACCTATACGTGGTTTTTCATTTTGGATCTAGCAAAATTTTCTATTGAAGTCACTGTTAATCATTAACGAAACTAATTAAGAGTTTAAGTAATTCTACCTGATACCGAATGCTTATCGCATATAGGCCAAGGCACCGGCCTGCATTGTCGTATTAGGTAGGAACAAAAAAAAAACGGTGCTTCGGTTCTCGGAACCCATAAAACAAAAGACTGTCAATGCCGCGAATACGTAAGCGCGATTAATTTATTAATTTTGATGGTAAATGTCAGTTCCTCTTCGGATAACATTCGGATAGTGTTGTGTATTTATTATTTTGGGAGTGCGATCTTGAAAGTGAAATGATGTGTATAGTAATAAA
Organism: Pissodes strobi; assembly: GCA_016904865.1. NCBI lineage: Eukaryota > Metazoa > Arthropoda > Insecta > Coleoptera > Curculionidae > Pissodes > Pissodes strobi. Next base: position 366,955 of record MU182007.1, on the reverse strand, counting down.
TAAGAGCTATTCGAAAAGCGAAAAGGGAAAGTTCATGTTAGCTAATTATACAGTACTAGACTAGATAGGTACTTGATTTGTTAATTTTTATTCTCTTCGCATAGTTAGGGCCGAGCCGAGCCGTGCCGGAGGTGTAAGAGGTGTGTGGTACCAGGGGCGGCAAAAAAAATAATAAATATATATAACAAACCCAGACTGGAAGCAAAAAATATATTTTGTAGGAAAAACACATGAAAAAATCATAAAAATTAGTGAGGAATGCACAAACTATCAAATAATAGCATTATTTACGTTTTTTTCCACATTTCAAACTGACGAAATCGAAAAATCCGATAAATATAGGAAATATATGGTTTTTTAAATTTAATTAAATAAAAGCATCAGGATAATTACGAAAAATTTAAATGTAGCCAAAAATAGAAAAACGAGGAAAAAGAACTGGTTGGGTTAGTGTTGGATTAAGTCTGCATATATTTGGCTTTCTTTGGGTTATCGTTTTGTTCCATTACGAATCTGCCCTACAACTACAACTACGTCCATTTCAAACCTGAAGAAGTCGAAAAATCCAAGAAATATATCAAATGTATGATTTTTCAAATTTAATTAAAAAAAGATATTTTGTAGGAAAAAAAATATTAAAATATAAGGAAATTTAGTAACGATAGCAAAAACTATCAAAAAAATAACAAACTTACGTTTTCGCCCATTTCAAAACTGAGGAAATCGAAAAATCTAAAAGATATAGGAAATGTATGATTTTTCAAACTTAATTCAAAAAAATCATCAGGATCATTACGAAAAATTAAAAAGAAAATGAAAATGTAACCAAAAATAGAGAAATAAGGACAAATAGATGATTTAGGTGAGAAATGTATACATTTTAGGCAAAAAGAACTGTTTTGGATACTTTGGATTAAGCCTGCATTATATTTGGCGTTCTTTATAGGTTACTTTGGGTTATCGTTTTGTTCCATTACGAACCTGCCCTACATTCACTATTTCAGAATAAATTATTATGGTTTTTACGAAAAAGTACAAAAATATATCAAAAATCGAATTTACTCAGGATGAAAGAAAAAAATAATTGAAAATATCAAAAAATATAGTGCTGAATAAAAAAACTAACGTTGTTGGAGGAACTGTTTGGGTTAGCTTCAATTAAGTTTGCATTATGTTTGACTTGATTTAGGTTAGTTTGGGTTATGGTTTTGTTCCATTACGAGCCTGTCCTACATTTACGATTTTAGAATAAACTGTGAGTTTTACGAAAGCCCACAGTTATTTAAAAAAAAAATCGAATTTGCTCATGACGAAATTAAAAAATAGTTATTTATGCAACAAGTGTGTAAAGTGAATCTTTTTTTATGAATGGGAATATTGTCGCATGAGCCGTAGGCGAATGCGACAATCCCATGAATAAAAAAAGGGTACTTTACACATGAGTAGCATACAAAATTTTTTCTACTATCGAAAAATATATGAAAAAATTAAAATAATATTATATTACTTTACGCACTAGTGCGTAAAATAAATTACTTTACGCACTAGTGCGTAAAATATATTATTTTACGCACTGTCCTAAACGTCAAAAAATATGTCAGTAAACGTCAAAAAATATGTCAGCTTTACTTTACGCACTAGTGCGTAAAATAACTTACTTTACGCACTGCACATTAAAAAGGCCTATTTTACGAATCTTAGAGAGTGCGTAAAGTGAGTATTTTACGCACGGTAGTAGAAAAAATATTTTGTAGGAAAAAATATGAAAATATGTATAAGGAAATTTAGTAACGGTAGCAAAGACTATAAAAAAATAAGAAAACTTACGTTTTCGCCCATTTCAAAAGTGAAGAGATCGAAAAATCCAAAAGATATAGGAAATGAATGATTTTTCAAATTTAATTCGAAAAATCATCAGGATCATTACCAAAAATTAAAAAGAAAATGAAAATGTAACCAAAAATAGAGAAATAGGTAAAAATAGATGATTTAGGTGAGACATTTATTAAATTTTAGGCAAATGGAACTGTTTTGGTTAGTTTGAATTAAGTCTGCATTATAGTTGGCTTACTTAAGGTTAGTTTGGGTTATCGTTTTGTTCCATTACGAACCTGCCTTACATTTACGATTTCAGAATAAAAAATGTTTTTTACGAAAAAGTACAAAAATATATCAAAAAATCGAATTTACTCAGGATGAAAGTAAAAAAAAATATATTTTGTAGGAAAAAAAATATCAGAAAATATTGTGGCAAACGAAAAAACTATAAAAAAATAGCAAATTCGGCAAAACATGTATGCCGATTTTAAAACTGAAGAAATAAAAAAATACGAAAAATTTAGTAAATTTCTAATATTTAAATTTAATTTAATATTTAAAAATAGAGAAATGAGGACATTATGGACGATTTGGGTTCGAAATTTATACATTTTTGGATAAGGAAGTGTTTGAGTCAGTTTGAATTAAAACTGAGTTATGTGTGGCAGACTTTAAGTTAGTTAAAATTTATGAATTTTAAAAATTACCAAAATCGTTTTATTCCACGACAAACAATTTCAGGATCAAATTTTTAAAAATACATCTGTTATCTCACAATACTTTAATGGTCAATTAAAATAATAAATCGAATATTAGAATCGATTTTTAACTGCAACTATCAGCCATGGGGACTTCAAGGCTGTAATGCGATTTTTACGAATTAGGGAAATACCAAAATATACCAAAAATGCGATTTTACTTAGAACGAAAACAAAAAAGAATTGTCGAATAAAAAGTTAATCATCTCCTTCATGAGAATCCACCTTTGTATCGTACGTTCGTGCATCCAGTGCTACCAGTTTCAAAATTTTAAAGTAAAATCTCAAATAATTCGATAAAAACTTGATATTTACTGATTTTAAGGTTATGCGATGATGGATTGTTGTTATTGACATTGCTAAATGTCCCCCAGAATGTGCATTTCTTTCATTTTATAAATGAAGCCCTCACTTTAGTGAATTTATTCAACATGTAAAACGGCTGCAATAGCAGAAAAATATATGTTTACTTTTCTAGATTTTCCTTAAAGTTGTGAAGTTCGCGTGAACTCTTGTGACAGCCATTTTCCGACGTAACAACCAACGTTGCGAATGTCATGATATAAATATATAATATTTTGACGATACCACAAAGCTAGATTTATGTATATTAGATACGATAATTAACCGCGGATATAATTTGTATTAATTGTTTTGTTGGATCGAAAACAAAAACGATGATTAGATTGACAGAATTAAAATATCATTATACATCGTGTGGTCGTGGTCACGTCTTCCGACGAGCTTAAAGTTGCATTAATGACCTTGTCGTTCTTTGTCGATTTACTTATGATTACCTAGTAAACTTGACTTTGCTTTAACTGTGGCATTACGTTGCAACATATTGAATTTATCTTAACGCGCTGCATTCAAAAGAGATAAGCAATATAGATAGGAATGCCGTCTTATTATCGAACACTTAATATGTCGATCAGGCAATCTCTCGAAATAATGCTAAAAACGATAATAGTTAAAATATACTTATTTTTTTTTCTATATATTGCAAATATGTTTGGTTCTCAATAATTATTTTTAGTCTGTCAAGTATTGGAGACATCGCGATTTTATGCTGCAACATTTCTGTGTGTCAACAAAGAAGCTATTTTCGCTATTAAGTTTTTTCTACTACTTAAGTCTATAAACAAATTTATTGACCGTCGTAAAATAAATGCGTTTTACAACGCCTCGCATTCCTTTATTGCTTCTGCAGATTAAACACTTGGGTTATAAGAAATGCAATAACATTAAAGCAATTTTTATATCAACGTAGAGACTGGTGTTTCAACAGTAGCGCAGCGACGGGGATTTTAGGGGTTAAAACCCCGTCTTAGGATCTGCGTTATCTTGATTAAAAAAAAATTATCGAAACCCGCTCACATAATACGAAATTTTGGCTGTGCCACTGAATTTATGGGAAGTATGTACTTAAATATCCCTAATACAAATATTTTAGTATTTGTAATAACTGTGAAGAAACGTAGTTTTAGGGAAACTTATATTTTCGTGTATTTCTGCGACTATTATTATTCATGCAGTAAATTTATAAATGAAAAATTTACATTTGAACCCTGTATGGATGAATTTATTCATTGTTCGATAACAGTTTAGGGGATTTCTTAAGATTTCATTGCTGTCATGAATTTCTTTCCTAATCTTAAAACCTCAGAGGTGTTCGTCTAGCATGCGAGAGGTAACGAGACCGATGCCCGGGGCCTAGAATTTTTCTGAATAATATCATTTAAAAAATGGATAGTATATCAAAATGTATGTAGTAGATATTAGTTATTGGTTCAGAAATATTATTTACACATTCTGAATTTTTAATTTAGCCCAAAATTGCAAGAAAAGCTATTTGAACTTTAAAGAATAAAAAAGAAAAAAAAACAAGGTTTTTAAGTGTAGGGAATAAGTTCATGACAGAGGTTGGTAGCAATGAAAAATTAAGTAAAAATAAATTACCAATTTGGCATTTTCATTCGGATCGATGCGATAAGTGTTTTTTGTACGATTTTTTACGTAGAGTTTCGTTAAATAATCGATTTTTCTATAAAAATTGAGTTCAAGAAAAAAAATTTTTGCCCTACAAATCAAAAATATACCCTTCCAAAAAACAAACTCGCCATTTTCCGATTCCGTCAATATCAATAGGGTTCGGAAGAGAGTCAAAAGGAACGTGTTTTGCAAATTTCATCAAAATTAGTTAATTTCTTCGACTTATCGTATATTAAAGCAAAATTTTGAAAAATGTCGCATGTAACGTAATAACTCGAAAACGGAAAACCGGATTGCCAAAAACGAAAATGACTGGCAGCTGCCGTCAAGTGTTGCGTAAAAATGTGACAAATCCCAAAATTTCACTCGCAGCCAAGAGATTTTTTTTTTAATTTCAATTAGTTTCAAGTTTTCACTTCTGTCACGTACACACCTTAATTTTTTATTATCTATTATACGTTTAACCGTCGAAACTCAAAAGCTTTTCGTATTTTACATTTGACTGACACTTCAAACGGGCACGTTTTTCTGCACTTTGTAAAAGTCAAAGGCCAACAATATATAAAATGAAAAAAATATTTATACATGAAAGCAGAATTTTAGGCGTAGGTCTGCTTTGAAAAATTTTGCCATAAACTTGACATTTTGGTCGAAATTGTGTTTTTCTTAGATCTAAGGAACTTTCTTCAAAAATTTCTGCGCAACTAATACTAACCAGGCTTGCCAACTTTTGAGTATCTTTCTTTTTTTCTCTCTCTACGCCATAGAAAATTTCAATTAAAAAAAAATCTGAGAAATTTACTTTTTAACCACAAAAAAAACCGAATAACACATCATCATAGCGTTTAAATATAACCCTACTTTTTATATTGGCTCTAAACCGGTTTAAAAGATCAATTTATGTTATTAGTAATAACAGTTTTCTTTCAACCGGTACTTATTACAAAAGTTAAATTTAGGGTGTTAGAAACACAGACATATAAAAAAATATAGACAAATTTGTTTCCTAAATATGAAGACGCTAACATCGTTCCCCTTCTTCTTTCTCTTCTTATAAAATAGTACGTAAGCGGTATTATTACGTACCGCTACTGTGGCGTTGTTGCCGATAACACCTAAGATGATGTCTGTATCATGGAAAATCGGCAACTTGTTTGTAATGACAAAAAAATTGTATTTATCAGAAAATAAAGCATGTCAAAATATAAATTTTTGGCTTTAAAGTATACCGTGTAGATTATAATACTAACATATAAACATTTATAATAAAAACTTGAATCAAAATACAAACACAATTAAAAATACGAAGTGGTGTACTCGTCTAGAAGGAACTGGCCGCCATGTTCATGAAAACAGAGTATCCATTCATTTGAACCCAAATATTATATCCCATGCATGCTTGGGTAAATAAACTCATAGTCGAACACTGCGAACATTATTTTAGAAAAGTAGGTGCATATTTTAACTATTTCTTGTTTGCTATTACATGTTTAAAGTATCTTGAGTTAATAGAATTCGATATATCTTTGTCAACATTATTAGTTGCAAAACGTTATGGAAAATTAATTAACGCTTCAAATTTAGTTGTTGATATATGTCATGCAGCAGAAAAATAGGTGATTCTTAACAATAATGCTATGAAAATTAGTTAACAGGATTATTTAATATAATAAGAGAAACTTGTTTCATTTGATTTACGAAAAAAAGCGAAATAATAATTTTCTTTCATTTCAATCTGAAACTATTTTTTCGATACGTAGCAACAAGCGTGCTTACTTTCTATTGGTCATATTTGCGTATAGGTATACAGTCGCTCTTCGCTCTCACTGGTCGGTGAAGACAAAACGTAGCGTGGGATCCTATACGTTCGATACAAATATATTTCAGGTTTCAGGTAAAAAAATAACAATTTAAAATAATTTTTTCCATTAGATAATAATATAGAATATCTAATTTCTTGTTATTTTTTTAGAAATATTCTTATTTTTGATAAAGCTATTATTGTTAACTGATCTCGAAAAATCCGTTAGATTTTTTCATAAAACAACAAATATTTTTAACAAAAATATAAAATATGTGTGCAATATATTAATAATAAAGCATAATATCACTATTTTGGTGGCCACTTTTTTGAAGAATCGTGCATCGATGGCCACTGCCGTGAATAATGAATGAAATTTGTTTTTCCTTTGTTTCTTTATATAATTAGTATTATTTCCAAGTAGACTGGCACGGCTGCTAGCCACACTCTCCAATCAATCCTCTAATCAATTATCAATTAAACGTAAATTGTTTTTTTTTCCCCGAACTGTAACTTAAAATTTATTTTTTTTTAATTATGTGCATATTTCAATATTAATAGATTATTCTTTTATGTCCAGTAATTTTCATTTTTGTAATGGCTTATTATTTTCTGCTTGACAGCAGGCTTATTTCAATGTTAACTGACTTTAAACAGGTGTCCCCTAAAATGTCACGCCCATGGTGCGCCGCCGTGAAAAACTTGACGCAGACGCGTCGTTGTGGCCGTACATGAATAAAATGTTCCACGCGCTTCGGCCGCCATCTTCATTATTCATTCATTACTTTATCCCCTTTTCACGTTAATATTTCTAATTTCTAACATTTGGTAATTTATGAATAACCTGCTCTGTCTATTGTTTTTTTTCTATGTCTTTGGTTAGAAACAATCCCCAGGTAATAAATAATTTTAATCATGAAATTAATTAATTACATGATTTTTTTGAAATTTAGATGTGCGTGGCAAAGAACCAATTTTTCTTTATTATGAATTTTTTTTATATAAAATTTGTTGAATTTACAAATAATTGGAAGTGGTCTGCCAAATGTGTCCATTTTCATTTTCACCTCATTTGCGAAATTCAAATATCAAAATCTTTTTAATACTCTTCAGGAACAATAGTAAGAAAATGTGATTATATATTTATTCTATTTTTTTTTCTCAGTTATTTTATTAGAATTTACGCAACATCATATTTTAGGAAAAGATTGGGATCAGTCAGGTGGGCGAAAGCAATAATTACGCTTCGTTTCTAATCTGTATAAATAATATTGTTGTAAACATTTTTGTTTTCGATTTACTTATGCGTTAGATACAAGGTTGGGCTGTTTTCGGCTTACAATTACCTACCTCTACATATTAATAATTTGGTAAGGGCATGGTAAACATGTTTACTAATATTTCAAAGTGCAATAAATAACGGCAGATAAAATGTGTGGCTGGGTCGATAAATTTGGCGAATTACGATATGAATTATTATTGCACCATATGTTTTTAGTCGATGGACGTAATTTATGTGCATATTAACTTAGGGACTAAAATTATAGCATATTTATATATTATTTCCAGTTATTTTCTTCAGATTTCTTTTTTTATTATTTATAAAGTAACTGCCATATTGGGCTATGGATATTCAAATTCGTACACACGATCATAGTCTAAGAATTAACGTCGAACTACGTAGTTTAACGGGAATTTAAGAGTATTTTCAATAGTATAGTTTCTATAACATTTTGTAATTTGCATATGAGAGCTTATTTATCTATCTCACTTTTCCCCTTAATTCGACTGCAAAAGGGCCCTAATTTGGACAAAATTGAAGTTTTTATTATAACACGTTTCAGGAGCGTTTAAAAACCTTGTGTATGTAAAACTGACAACGCTGGAACTTTTTGAATGTTTCCTGTTCGTATAGTGGTCATCACAAAAGTCGCCATCTGAAGTTTTTTTAATTTTTGAGTAGATTGAATATTTTAATTGTATGTTAGTCACGTGATATCCATTACCTGTCATCAAATTCGACAATCCTGCTTTTTATGAAAATATAAATTAGAAAGTTTCTTTATTCCCAGTTTTAGGTCAGTGTGCTAAATATTGTTACGTTTTTCCCGTGGGTTCTTAACAGAATTACAACTTTGCTTATTTTCAACTAATACTCTCTTTATTCACTACCACTGTATACAATTTAACACTCTATACTACTCTTAACTTTACCACTAATATCTATTCAACACTCAATGATTAACTGAACTGAACTGACTATCCGACTGACTAACATTGGCCTTAGGTCTGCTTATATATAATCTCCAATCCATCACGAATATTCAGGAAGTAGTCCGAGGCCACTATATGATCTCGACGAGGCCATCGAGACAATTCCAGCGATCCTGAAACTTCGCGACCGGCCGGGCGATGAGTCATACAGACGGGGAAGCGAGCGGCACGGCGGCGGCTAGTTTTATAGGGTAGCACAAAAATGTTCGGATGGTTGTTAGGCTAGCCGTAACAATATGAACATTATTTTCATTATTTATCAGTTTTATTAATGTTTATTTTTATTAATTTCTCGAGTTTCAGATAAATAATATTAGAAACTTTCATTTCCTCGATTTATTCCAGTATTTTAAATATATATGGGGTGTATATAAATGTAGTACAACTACTGAAGTTTTCATTTGTATCAGTTTTTAATCCAAGTCAATTAAAAATATTTCTTTGGCAATGAACTTATTTTAAATCGAAATGAAAAGAAATTTCTTGCTTTTTAGCAAGAAAAATAAAAGCTTAAGCTTTAAGTCATTGGATTAAATTTATGAAAAATACTTTTAAAGAAATTAAAATCCGATTATAATAATGACAATTACTACAATTACATCTCAAATTTGATACCTTGAAAAAAATTGGATTAAAAAGGCAGATTTTTCAATTTTTTTAGGCATATTGCAAATTTTACTGGTCACGAGTCTCACGTGACTAACTTTGTTGTTGGGTGTTAGTTAATGTCATACAGATATTTGAGAGAGTGATAGTACTCGACAGAATAAGAAAATTAATTAAGTAAACATTTTTATTTCTTTTTGATCGAAATAAACTTCTAAATTGTATCTTATGTCGAAATCAAAAGAAATTTCTTGCTTTTTAGAATGACTATATTTTTGCATCAACTGTGTCGATATTTATAAGACTTTTATTTTGATTTTTACAAAAACAAAAGCTTCGAGGCAAAATTGTAATTAACCTGGGTAAAATAAAGAAAAAATCATTAGGGACAAGAGGGCAAAGTGGTTTCCCGTTTTAGGCACACGCGTGTATACGGTCTTTGCCATAGAGCAGTAATTAATAGTTGTCAATCGACCGCTGTGTGTAGCACGCATGTTTAGTTTTATTATAGCCAGAGAATAAATTCTTAGTAAGTAGTAAACGAGTATTATCAAATAATTTTATTAACAACTAAAAGTGGATATTTTCTAAAGACTCTTCGTCATTGTGTTAAACTCACTCAGACTAAACCCAAACTAACCTAATCTAAACTAGAGTGTTTTTGAAATACACGGCAAAGGTTTGGGCACGTATTTATCTCCTAAAAGTATGAAAAAAGCTAATACATCTGAAAACGCCTCCTCAGGAAGGTAGAACCTTTGGGAGATGAACTAGGATTTATTTTTTAACTGTGAAACTACCAAAACCAACTTTGAGAAATAAGTTACTATCATCATTGGACTTAGATTAGGGAAGTGCGTACCAGAGGAGTACTTCGGTAAATTTAACTCTATTTCTGTAAGACTTAGGTTTTTGCATTTGGCATCAGCTTATGACTCTTCTAAGCTCAAATGCATTCCAGAAACGAAAGGAATCATATCAAAATGGCAAAAAAAGTCTTACACGCATGGAGTTAAATTTATGTAAGTAACTTTCTGATGGGCAAATTTAACATTATCCAATGAGCAGAAACATTTGTACTTACTGACAGTAATTTACGACCCAAAACTGGTTGTAGTATATACGTTAGTTCCGGAGATATAAAACTGATTTATATGAGGATATCTTCTTCGAAGGGATCTAGTATCCTGAGGAGAAGCTTTCGGACCCATATTTATAGGAAACTTTTTAAAACTTTTATGTAAGGAATACGTACCCAAATTATCAGCGACCAATGAGAGACCGAATCAAGTTCATAGATTAAATGCATTTCTACATATTTTTAATTTGCCAATTCAACCATTATTAAACAGCTCAAGAAAACATTGGAAAGGTCAAACAAAAAATTATTTGTGAGAAAACGTCAGAAGATCAATAAATAGAATTTAGAAATGAGCTGCTCCATCCTACTAATTTTTTGATTTATTATTTCGCCCACACTTCGTTTGCATCGATGGTTTTTTGCAAATAAATCGAAAACGGTGACAGATATGAGAATAATGGCAAATATCAAAAAGCCAAAGGAATGAACATAGCATTCAAATTTCATCAGAATTCATACAGGGTGCTCCAAAAAATAGATAAAAGGTAGGTGTCCCAAAAAAAAATTAACATCCTGTATTCTGCGGCCGACGATTTTGGCATTTTGTTGTAGAGATTCTTAAAGACAATATGTGCACATCTTAGGACATAAGAAAACAAATTCAAAATGCAAGAAAAATGCCTCCCTAGAGAACGAAAATTACGCGTTTGGCATTTTGTTTCTTATTTTGTGAAATACCCCCCCTCCAAACCCCCCCCCCCCCCCCCCCTTCCCTAGCAAGCAACAACTGGTATCAAATTTAAGTTAAAAATAGTCATTCAATCAAATCTCCTTTAATAACAACTTTCGGAAATGTTCAAATATTTTCAAAACTCTAAGCATATTTTTGGATTTTTTATCATTTACATGTGTAAACAACATTGGGATCATAAATCGTTCATTCTAATAGTGTAATATATTCGTAAAAACACATTTCCTAAATTTGTTTATTGACATTCATATCCACATATGAACTTGAACTTCGTTAAACCAATCAAACCATTAAATAAGTAGGTTGCAAGTAATTTTCGTTTGAATAGATTTGGAGTGCAAATATTTAAACGCGGTAATCGCTAGTCCATTTTGAGCATGAAAATTGTTTCGTTTTCTGGTTCTCAGCAAGATTATTCTAATGGTTTGTTTGAAAATCATTAGATTATGTTTTGATTGCATTATTAGTACGTAAGCGATATTAGGTATCCAGTGGGACTTCACTGTTTTAATTAGATTTGTGTTGCGTACTGCGCAAACAATTGTTATCGATATTTTCGTTGGCATGTTTTACAAGACACTTCTATGAGCCTTAAGATATGCCCGGAATTCTCATTTCTATTATCTTCCTTTATGGTTTCTGCCAACACTATTCTTCGTTATCGAAAGAGAATAGTTTTGCTCTCAGCAAATCTCTTTGCTTTACCTGATGCATGAGTCAACACCCAAAGTCATCATTTAGTCATTGCTTTAATTACCTAAAGGAAAACGATAATCATTATGAGCTTAAATGCATTTAAATAATTGCCTGGAACTTTTCTTCCGTATTGCCAACCTTCGGTTTATTTTTCTACCTGCCCATAAGGGGACCCTTTTCAGGAATTTATTCGTTTTCTTTGCAAATATGTCAATTTTTCTTAAAAGGCAATATTGATTTATGTGTATCTTTATTATTGACATTGTCATATTCACGGGGTTGCCTCGCACATTTTCGATAATGGGTCGCTTGGAACAAGAAACGATGCCCCTTACTAAAGCGAATTTGCTTTACAGGGGAACGACAATGCGGAAAAGTATTTCTTTCAAGTGATACATCTGCTTTGGCGAACTTTTATTGGTCACGTAAAAGCATCGGGCCATTTTGAGTCAAATAAATTAGCCGGCCATTGTTAGGAACTACCCCCATGGCCATTATCAGGACTCTTCAGCATGACCGTTCGTAAAGTTCAATGTGAACCCTTGAAATGTCCATGCAATTTTTTTAACTCCAGGATTATTCAATATTTCCAATTTTGGAGATTACTATTGAAAGTTTAGAGGGTTTTGATGGACATACATCCAGAGGAGGTGATCCTAGAAAAGTGTTAACATCGATATTGTGGCTTATATATCAATTAGAATCATAATCGAACCGGGTTGAATGCTGATTGATACGTACGCAGAAGGTTAAGAGAACAGAATTTATCATCTCGTGTACTTGTTACAACTCTTCTTTTGGATGTGGAATTTTCTCGAACTCATGAAAATTGGGAGTTGGACGATTGGCGTAACGTTTTCTATACGGACGAGTCTCGTTTTACGAGATATTCACCTGATGGTCGCCAAAAAGTGTGGAGAGGGCCTGGAGAACACAATCCCCAAAGGGAAATTTTGATGGCGAAGGTGTGATGATATGAGACGGCATTTCTTTGGAAACCCACACATATGTTGAATCACGAGGGGGAAGTAGCCTTCGATAGGTACATTAGGGAGTACTTGGAACATTATGTTATGTATCTTATAGGAGAAAATTGTCCCGTAATACAAGATAATATTCGGCTGCATATACTCAGAATATCTAGGCAATATTTCAACGACGTTGGTATTCATATACTACCCCCAAGGAGTCCAGACCTGAACCCCATAATATGAGACAACCTAGGAAGAAGGATTAAGTAGAACTATAGTGAGTTTCAAACTGTTTGTTGCGTTGGAGCAGGGGTTGGTAAACGAATGAGAGCAAAAGGTTGGTGTTCCTTTGATTCAATCCATACCAGAGAGGATGAGTGCTGTTATTCAAGCTTGAGGAGGAAATCTCTATGGGAATGGATTCAGATGCTAATTCGCTATGTGCAAGAGTTTTATAACAATTTTCCGTACGAGATGGGGAAATATGAGACAATGCACGTTAAAGGAAAACATGCAGAAACTCGCAATTTGTTTTAATATTTCGTCAATTTTACAATTCACTCGTAGCTTTACGCTTTGAATGTATTATGGGAAATTCGTCTGCCAATATTTTGATATGCCGTTTAGGTTAAAATATGTAGATTTATATATTTAATTGCCTGAAATCTCATTGAAACCGATTTGAATCCGGAAAAATGGGCCAGGATAGGAAAGTTTCGTGATTTCGAGGCAAAATTTTATTTCTAGCATATTATACGTATAATGTTTGAAAATTTATTTGTCTGAAATCTCATTTAAATCGAATGGAAGCGGGTCAGGATCGAAGAATTTGAAGATTTTTTAAGCCATAAACAGGGGTCTCTGTTTTTTTAAACTTTGAAGTTGTGGCAAGGAATTTCCATAAAAAATTCTTAATATTAATATAGCATTGTTGAAGTTTTCACTCGTATTTGTATAACCAATAATATAAAATTTGCGAGCTTTCATGCTGCAACAATGATATTACATAATATATAAGACGTGATCGTTAAAGTTCAACCCTTTGCCAATGGCGTGCACGATCGTTCACCACGTTCCTCCCTATCCAGCAGCTGCAGCACATGTCCCTTTTACTAAATTTTTGAATTCCTAAAGCATATTTATATCAAATAAGACCTCCATATAAACGTATTAATTAATTCAATGGAGTATCTAAATATACTGCAAATGTTATTTTGACGAATTAGTGAGTGACAGGTGATGGTTCCTGCTACAAGCCTTTTTAACTAATTTTCCTTTTACCTAGAGGTGTTTTTATAGGCGAAATATAATTGATTGTGCAGTCATTTCATTTTCTTTATATTAGGATTGTCAATATTATTTGACTATCTAAATAAAGATAATACGTTTTGATACAGATTTGAAGTTGACTGAGTTCTGTTATTATTACTAGTTGGCTTCTGGGTCACCGAAAACGAATTTGCTAGTTCAAATTTAGAGATTCCATTGTCTGGCTTTTGCTCTTAAGTAGCTCATCTTTAGAATCACTCTAAAATATTTCTAAATTTTGGACATGTTTCTATCTATAAATTATTCAGTTTTATAGTTTCAGTTCATACTTCTTTAATGGGATTTTCGCCCTGTACAGGGTGTTCACCCATAATGTCCCCCCCCTTTAACTTTGTTAATTTTTAAGCTACAAAAAAAAATAAAAAAATTAAATTGTAGGGTTTTTTATACAGTTTTTGCACACGTAAACAAAAAAACAAAAAATTGTATAGTATACAGGGTAGATCAAAAAGAACCATTTTTTTAAATCTAGCCCCCATTTTTTATTCGATTTTTCGATTCTACCTAAAATTCTAAGGATTTTTAATATAACACACTATATGCCTATTCCTAATACTTTAGGAATTATTGACAGTTGAAGTCGCTATTTTTTAATTATAATAATAATTCTTTAATCATTTTTAAAACAGAAGATACAAAATCACTACTCGAAGCAATGAGGTCGAATTGAGGAAAGTCAATATTTACACCTCAATGACTTCAAAAGCTAAACAAAAAGTTATATTCTTAGGTGGCTGTTGCCATAAAAAAATAAAAGAAGAAACAAAATAGCGAATTCAACTGTCAATAACTCTTAAAGTATTAGGAATAGGCATATAGTGTGTTATATTAAAAATCCTTAGAATTTTACGTAGAATCGAAAAATCGACAAAAAAATGGGGGCTAGATTTAAAAAAATGTTTCTTTTTGATCTACCCTGTATACTGTACAATTTTTTGTTTTTTCCTTTACGTGTGCAAAAACTACATTAAAAACCCTACAATTTTGTTTCTTTTTTTTTTTTTGTAGCTTAAAAATTAACGAAGTTAAAGGGGGGGGACATTATGGGTGAACACCCTGTACAGAAATTTAGGAACCAGCCCGGTGTGATACACTGCCTATAGAACATCTTTTTCCCCCTTATATTCGTCTATCTCTCCTTCGAAACTTGTTGCGTTTCAAAGCCGATGCTTTTTTCGTGTTCTGGCGCGGCGTGTCGACCACGAGGGATGCTGGCTTTTACTACCTGCGCTCCGCTTCGCCCCGCGCCATCCCCGGAACAACCCCCGAAATCCGGACAAATACACCGGGTGCAGTCACGTTTCTCGGTTTGTTTCGTAACTTTGGCAAAGTTTCGTGAAAATGTGGGGTCTGCGTTGACCGAGGGTAGTTATCGTGACATTCTTCAGGTAATTAGTTCGAGGACGCCGAGTGCTTTGGGTACTTTCGTGATTTTAGTGTTTTTAGGCAATCTTCGGGATGTCTTTATCCTGGATTGTGCAGGAATAAGTGCAGTGATATCGTGGGAATTTTGGATGGATTTTTGACCTAATGGCTTTTTTACAAAGAAGTATGATCGGTGGACGATTGCATAGGATGGTGAGTGTTATCGGTTTATGAAGAGAAGCGAGCTTGCCTTAAAAAACGCTGGTCGGGTAAGAGCTGAGTATCTTTTATACCAGCACCCTGTATAATTTGTATCGTCTTCGAATTCTAAAGTAAAATGGCAAATATTTTATATAATATTCGCCAGACCTAAATACGGCAGTTTTCATAACGTTTACTACGTTTATATGTTCTATAAATTGATTTTATTTTAAAAGTAAAACCGCTTTGGTTGAATTTTTACAATTTACACGTCATCTTTCAACGTATCCCTCAATCGGCTGATTAGATATAACCAGCTTAATACTCAATCTTACTTTCATCGTTTATTTGAGGTTTGTTTTTTAATCAAAAATCGCATTTTCTAATTAAGTATATGCGTTTCTTCAGTGTACACTGACAGACATTTTGTGTGTTCGTCTTTATCTTAAAAGACCGATTTTTAAAAATCGTCTATGCCAGTGTAAAAAATCGGCTTAAATGCGAAATTGCGAAAGTAGCCGAAAATAATTTCATATCGATTTCGTGCCAGTGCTGCCAACTAAAAGAGATATTTGATTATGTAAAATCTTTAAATTTCAGACAAGAACACATTCCTAAATCGCACGAAACTCGGAAAACTATAAAATACAAAAACTGCGATTTTTCCGGAAAAGCCGATGTCGATTATGCAAATCTTCCCCACCATCACTGTAAATTGTTTTCCTTGCAGGAAACTTGGGAGGCTTGATATAGGTACTTATGAAGAGAGGATGTTAAAGTTGGCAAGCTTTAAAGCACCTTACGAATATTGAAATAGGCAGTAGAGCACAAATATGTAATGTAATAATGATCGAACCAGCAAGCGAACCTTGCTCGGATCGAACCCTTCATTCTTAAATGTTATACAATGTAATAAGTCAATATCATAATATTTAAGTGATTTTTTTAATAACAAGTAGCGTTAGCGATAGAAGAAGGCAAAGTTCCTTACGACACACCCGCTACATGTGATCGATGATCTATGGCTTTATATAGTCGGAGGCCTTGTGCTAATTTATTAACATACCTGCCATCCTGTGCATGTACCTGGAAAGGCTTTAAAAAGTCCCAAGCTTGATCGCGTCCCATTCGCCCATGGGATTATGAAAAAGTGCAATTATTAAATCGCGCTGTGACGTAATGCGCTCCGTTCGTAAATTTTCCTTGCGTTTAGAGAAACAGCGTTCATCAAACAAAGGTCCTTATCTGCGCGGACGAGTGTTGTTGGCATGCGTTGATTTCTACCAAACGCGGACAATACATTAAAAATGATAATTTCAGTTTCGTCCTATTAGTCGAGCCACCAACGAGAGTGATAAGAAAATTTACTTGGCTCTGTATTGCCTGGCTGATAAGTTGTTTGGCATTTTGTCACGTTTGTCATTCGTGCGAACTTGATTCTCGCAACGCTTGTTGCTGAATCGTTCCTGCCGAAAATGGTACACTCTGTACAACGTGACATTGTTCCCGGTTGGACGTGATTTTTATGTAAGCTCATCGCGATACTGACCTCGCTTCATGGTGCGGCGCGATTGAAAACAATGACGTGTCGTCGCCGAAAGTGTTTATCTATGTTCATGAATGTTGTGGTGATTCTGAAATATTTTAACTGCTTTAAGGCAAACATTAAACGCTAAGGAAGAAGTGCTTATGGACACGATCATGTCTATATACAAAATACGTTCGATTTATCGTAATGGAGATATCATTGTAAGTGCTTCGAAAAAGGTAGAAATGAATAAGACAAAAATGCATTTCATAAAAACGTGGTAAATATATACTTGTGATTTTGTTGTACCTTGAACCCTCTAATTTTTATATTGATCACGAGATGATGTAGATTATTAAATGGCTTGTTGCCTCAGTGCTAATTAAATTCGTTTCACTATGTCTCGTAAAAATTAATCCTAGGTTATGGATGCTAATTAAAATAGGAATAAAAATTTGATGTTTACATTTTTTTCTGGTATCAAGGTTATAACTTTTTCAATTTGTTTACTTATATCATTTAACAACGTTGAGAATTCATGTGGGTGTGTTAGAGAAACAACGATTTTTCAAACCAAAAGACTAGATTAAAAAAATGAAGTAGTGTCAAAAGTATTTTGAGAGAAGATTTAATGCAGCTATTCAAAAGTACCAAAAAGTGTTCTTAACTTGGGGTGGCTGAACCTGAAAGGATGGGGAAAAAGTGCCCATTGAGCGCGAACCCTCGATGGTCCCCAAACGAGGTTTCGCGTTTTTAATATCTTTCTCAACATTAAACTGGTAAACATCAGCAATGACAGCAATATAACCTGTATAATCTGATAGTTTGTGTAATCTTGCTCTGCAAATATTACGGTGTTATTTTCCCTATGAATAATTTCACATATCCTTAAATTTTTATAATCGAATTAAAATACGGGTTTTAAGCTTACAAATTATTGGAATTTTATGAATCATATTTTTTCCGAAAAAAAGCAAAAAAAAAATATGAAATGGTTCCAAATTTGGGATTTTGACCATTTTTCAACTTTGCGCAGGCGTATCTCGGAAACGAGTTACAATTTTTTAACGCTGTTTAAAAAGCTTGGGATCTCTTGAAAAATTTGATTTCTCGAGTTATGAATGACTGAAATTTTTTTATTATTTGAGAGGGGCCGAAAATTTAAATTTTTAGAACGTTCAACCACTAAATATACTTTATAAAAATTAACACGTTTGGGAAAAAATTCGTTTTGAAGGTAAGGGATGTGGCTATTGATATCCAGAGGGACGCGAGAAAAATCCCAAAATTGGGCATATGGCGGAGGGGCAAAATGTACCCCTGACCTAATTTCATTGTTTGTCTGTAACGGGTAAACTATTTGAAGTTTTTTGCAATTTTTTTTTGAAAGTTTAAAGCGGCTAAACATTCCAAAATTGCACCAAATGGCTAGAATTTTTTTTTGTGAGGTTTCTCAATGTGTCTAGAATACGACTAATTACATTATAGGAAATTTGTCAAAAACTTTTGAACCGAAAATTTTAGTAAAGAAACATAAACTTTACTTTGGGACACAAATGACAATTAAAAGTGTCAAATTGACAGCTGGGCCCAGAGATAAATAACTGGCTGGGCCCCATTTTTTTTAATGTTTCCGGAAAATCGAGCGAAAATCGCAAGCGGAAAAACTTCCTGTTTCTGTCTTTAGCGAATTTTCGGAAAACTATGGTAGATTTCTCCGCGGGTCTATTTCATTTGAAAGCCAACAAAAAAATACGTAAATTCTCTCATACCCCAATGACCCATAATATTATGGTCTAACATTTATAGTTTCGCCACAAATTCTTCGTAAATTTCGTTCGTATTCATGACTCTGGAAAAAAAACGAAAAAAAAACTTATAAGCGCCTCAGGCGACGAGAAATTCGCTGTTAAAAATATCTGTATATGAATTTTCGTACTATTTTTGCCTCCTCTTTCGATTGGTTATTTTTACGATTGGAATAATACTTGCCGAGATAATTAGCTTTTTGCCATGAAAAATCCGGAAAGCTCTGTTTTTTCTAATTTAGAAAATTTAGATCAACAGCTACATTTTTTTTTTTGATAGATCGCATCAAAATACGTAAGATCCACTTTGTTTCATCCAATTGCAATACAATGTAAGCTCGAGGGAGCTTTTTCGTAATTTAATTAATAGTATATTATTTTATATGGAGGAAAAGTGATACTTTTCATGGCGCGCTCGTGTTTAACAGCCGAACGGAGTGAGGCTGGTAATAGAGAGCAAGCCATGAAAAGTAACTTTTCCTCCAAATAAAATATGCTGTTTTTTCTTCAAATGTCGACAAATTAATGCAAAAACATCTCTTTTTAATAGTAATAATAATTATTATTATTAAAGATAAGTGGGTTCGCAAGGGGGCTTAGACCGGTGTCGGTGAATAGGCACAGGTTGTTGCTATAGTAATGTAACATAAAGCTGTCAGTGGACACTGTCAACAATAATTATTTTTTTAAAATTGCGTGTCCGATTGCGTTTTAATTCCGTATTGATAAGCAGTTATTGGGTAAGTTCGATTAAATAATAACCAATTTGTTCCTAAATTAGTGATTTTTAGAAATGCAGTGCACAAATTGAGTGAAATACAAATTTGCTATGTTGCTATGACAACACTTTTACCTCCGCCGGCGGAAAAGTGAAAAGTAAAGCTCCGGCGGAGGAAAAGCGAAACTTCACGGCCGCCTACACAGTCGAGTAATGATGGATTTACTGACGTTTGAAGAAAAAATAAATTTATTATCGCTAATCGGTCAATCCAGATGAAGCCTAACGTAATATAAACATTATTGAAACATGTATGTTAGATCCAATAAATTATTTATAAATAAAATAGCAACATGTAGATATTTCAAATTATGAATATTTGGATAAATTTTAATCAAAGAGTTTGACACATACAGGATGATATAATAATTTTTTCTAGATTTAAAAAAAAAAATCCAGACACACACTTAGTTTTCTATCTTTGCATAAAGATATTTCCAACGTTTGGATCAATGCAGTGATATTTTTAGAAGTACCGCGAGTTAGACTTAACCCGATTGTTTTTAATGATTCGGTACATTCTAGTGCTTTAATATCTCGAAAGAAAAACCCTTTTTTCGTAAAAAATTGTTCTTCTTTTTTCTTCTGAAGAGGTGTTAACCGAAATTCCGAAATATGAAAATATTCAAATTTTATTTTTTTCTTAAATTCTATACAAAAAGGGGAACTTCTAAATAGGTAAGTGTAACAAACAGAACAAAGAAACAAAAAAACAAAATTTTCACTGTTTTGCTTAACAATCTATTTCTTTTTTTTTTCCAGTGAATGAGTTAAAATATGAACCAGTTCTTTTCAGAGGCTGATGATAATCATGGAAGTAATTTTGTAGTAACCGAGATACCAAAAAATCGGAAAAAATTTCATGTTTCTAGTTTAAAAGGTTACGTTTTTTCTCCAAATTAAAAAAAGGCTTTTTAAAACACTATCCACCCATAATAACTGTTTGGCTTTAATGTGAAAAGTTCTGAACTTTTGAGCACCACTTGGTGATGGTGGAGATGGATTTTCTTTTGGATGTTCCAGCCACCTCTTTTTTTGTGTAAATTAAAACTGTCGTGTGTCCTTTCCAGCTGTTCAAGTTTTTGATCTCATAATTTTGGGCGGTTTTGTACTCCTTCAGTTTCGTCTTTCTTCGTATAAAGCCAATACCTCATCTGACATCCAGTTGTGCTTCCCGCTTTTGTTTGTATCCCATCCCTTTTTTCCACCACATCGCTAGTGATATTCCTCATTTCTTTTCATAATGTTATTTACATTTTCCCCTTCTTCAAACTGAGAGGTAAGTTCAACTTTTGATATTTTTGGATTAATTTCTGCGGTCACTTTGACATTCTCGTTTTGCAGCTCATGGTAGTTTGAGATTTTAATTTTAACTTCGCTACTAGAAGAATATGGTCCGATGGAATATCAGCTCCTGGATAAGTACATGCATCCTCTTGTTTATTGGGACGATCTACCGCGGCCTTTAAGCCATTTATTATTACCCTTATGTTTTCTTCTTGGCAAATTTGACATTGACGATCACCCTCGTTATTTCTCAGTCTAGTCCATCGAATTTTCCTTCTCCGATTTTGGAAGTGAAATCTTCAATTATTTAAAATAAACTTATTTTATGATTTTTAGTTATTTTGAGAAGATCTCTTAGTTCTTTATAGAACGTTTCGATCTCGTCTTCAGTCGAATCTGCTATGAGTGCATACACCTGACTTATGTTAGTATTTAGTTAGAAGGGAGACATTTTTTAAAGATCTCTTTAATTTCTCCATGATTATAATTGCTACTCCTTTTCTATGTCTTTCATCTTCATTCTCGGCCCAGACCATCATGTTTCTGTGAATCAAGACATCTATCTTTACTCTCCTCATTTCTTGTATCACGTTTACCAGTTTTCCAGTTTTATTCGCCTTTATCTTCAAAATCCAATTATATTAGATTTAAAATTTTGCACAGCATTTTTTATTTATTAGGCCTTTCAATTCCAGCGTATATATATACGCATCCTGATTCCTTAGATTGATTCGTATACGTTTATTATTGGCAGGGGATTTTTGAGAATTCGTTGAAAATTTCAATATCCTCTAGAGAATAAACATAATGTGAAAAACATCATGTATCTACACGAATTCGTATTATTTATAGCTCCGTTTATTTTCATTTTATATGCAAGAGAGATTGCAAAAAAAAACAATACGCATTTCGCAGAATGATCAATGACAGCATTTTAACAAGGTTAGAAGCCATTAATTTTCGGTAAATAAGTTTAAAATATTTACCTGCTTTGCAAAAGTGAAGCAAATTTTATAACGTTCAGGTAAACACAGAAATTATTTGGAATAAAAAATAGCTTATCGAATCGACGTTATGTCCAAAAATTGTTTAACAACTCGAAGGTGCAGACGTGCCTTACCTACCTAACTTAATTAACTTAATGCTTAATACAAAGCAGCGTCAACTGATGGTAACAACGGTCGGATGTACTAAATACTGGATATGCTCGAAAATGGCCTTCACAACTAAAAAGAAGAAGATTGGTTGGATGCAGACAGTTGGTAATAAATGGCCTGAAAAATTAATACTGGAAGTTTATAATCACAAAATGGCTTGAACAGCTGAAAAGGAAGAGAAGAAAGGAATTACTGACTGACAGCAACACTGGATGTGGCGTTTGCGGAAATAAAGAACAGTCATGACAGACTTACGTGCCGTATATTCTGAAGTGAGATTAGCAGCTATAGATATGCTAAGAAGAAGTGTGAATAAAAGTCTTATTTGATTTGTAGGCTACATCCATCCCTTGGACCAAGGACAAAAATACCATGTATATCATTATTGGAACAGTTGTTTCTATGGCAATTAGATCCTTGATAAAGGTACCAAGAGATGGATTTATTGGGCCTTATTAGGACGTATGCGCTTAAAATGGCGTAAAATTAACTTAACAGCTAACAATCTTTTTGTTTTGAGCCTTTACCATTATTGGATTAGTAACAGCGATGGAAATCTATACTAGAAAATGGAAATTAGCAGTTAAAAGAAGGAAAAATAAAGAATCAACCATGGAAAACAATTTTGAAAGTGGCGTATCCGAAATTAATAGAATTTTGACTGCAATCGATAAAGCATAATAGATTTTGCCAAAGGGAGTAGATTAATACAAGTTTTATATGAATTATTTCGAAAAAATGAAATAAAAACAAACATCTGGCTGCAGATTACCGTTGTAGAAGCGGCAAAAATTTTATGTTTAAAAATCAGCCTTGAAAGCCCCGATTCCCGGTGGAAAGACCTTAGTTTATCATCTTCATTATCAAAAGTAGCCTCAGGTATTTAGATGATGCCAACTTCTACAGCAGCCCCTGAACGCAGTTTTAGCATTTATGGCCATATCTATTCAAAAAGAGGAATATGCTTACCAATGACAGAACAGCTAAGCTACTCTACGTGTCTAATAACGAAAACTTAAAGGAAATTAGAAAATGGCAATTTTAATTTTTGTCAATAATGCGGAAGGTCGCAATGAAATTAACTAGGGCTGGGCCGATACCACTTTTCAGATACCGATACCGATACTTCCGATACCTCCTTGGCCGATACCGATACAATATCTGAAAGTATCGGAAATTCAGATAAAAAATAGCTTTTTAAGATATTCTTTATTCAGCTTTTAAATTTACACATTTTACAAATCAAATTTTTTTTGAGGAATATTAGTTTTTGAACGCGTTCCAATGTAAGCGAGGTTCGAGTTGGCTTCACTATATGACCGGCTTCAGAGAAGGTTTGCTCTGAAAAAACTGATCCGGCCGGTATTGCCAAGTAACGAACTGACAATGTTTTTAGTTTTGGACGTGTAAATATAGTTCGATTTCCTTCTCAAAATTGTCTAGCCTTTGCATTTGAAACAACCGCTTATTGTCCAAAAGTTCTTTAGTGGCCTAAAAAATAAAAAATAAATAAATTAAAGTTGAATAATTTTTAAGTTATTTTAGTTTTCTACCTGCAAAAGGCTTACATCTCCACTTGCTTGACAATTTTCGGATGAGGATAGATCATTTCTCTCTTGGTTAGTTGTATCTAATTGGAGGGAAAGTGGTGTAATATCTTTCAAAATATTTATTACCTTTTTAAAAAGGTTTTGCTGCTCTTCTTGGTCATTGACAAATAAACCAGCTTTGTAACGAGGGTCTAGTGTAGTTACTAATAAGTAAACATCATTGTCTTTAATGAAACTGAAACGATCTTGGAGGCCTGATATTAGTTCCTTAGCTAGTGACTTTACTCCTTCCACTTCAGAATAATTTTTGAGCACAATTTCTATACTTTTAATTAGGGGCCAAACATCTGCTAATGAAGTAGCGTGGTCTTGTAAGGTGCTTAGATACATTTGAAGTGTTAAATGATCGTTTATTTTGCCCACCACGGAAATATGATTTTCCACAGTATTTACACAACGCTAAGGATTCATTTCCTAAATTTTTATCAAAATGTTTCCAAATATCAGACATTTTCTATACAACGAAATTGTAATCAGGCCTATATCAAAACATTAACCAACAGAAATAAACACTACATTTATTTACACAGGTCAAACCAAGTTCTTTGTTTTCGATGCACGTTTAGAAAATGCTATACTAAACAGTAACAGTGAATCTGTACTCACGCAATACACGAACGGCGCGGCGCGCACGTTGACGAGGATAACCGAGACAAAGCGAAAGAACAAGCTGAACAAGTATCTGATTTCAGATACTTGTATCTGAATTTTTGGGTATCGGTGAGTATCGGAAAACTGCGAGTATCGGCCGATACCCGATACTCGGTATCGGTATCGGCCCAGCCCTAAAATTAACCAAACTGTTGAAGAAGATATGAAGGAAATAATTATTGATGCTGATTATGAAAATGAACAAGAAGAAAAAGCATCACCAAAGGTTTTATAGATCATGTCTACCCTCATTGATAATGATGAAGGTATGCCTCTTGCCACCTTGTTCGATTTGTCCGCGGTTCTCGATTCCCGAATCTATTTTTATTTCCTATTTTTGTTTTTTGTTTTTATATGCATTTGTTGTATGTACTTAATTTTGAATAATAATTATTTTAAGTTTTGAAATAACCCAATCCTAATTGTAACTGATTTTGTAATAATAGGTGTTGGAAGGGTACAAATATATTGTTTAAAAGAATTTTACTGTTTCTAAATACATGACATCATGATAATTTATCGCTTTGTAGTAATTCATAAATAAATTCGAATTCTTAATGTTTGTTGCCGTTTCGTGATATGGCCTTAAAACTTTAGATAAATCATTGACCTTTTGATCTACGTGTATCCTCGAGTTATTTTGCATTTTAAAAATTTGCATTCAAAATGACATTGGTCTTTCTGAAAACAAATTCCGGTTTTATCTAATATGAGACTTTTTCGTATTCGCAATGGTGGTATAACGTGCTTTATCCAGAATCGGGAACGATTTTTTTTGTTTGACGTGATATTTGCTATTTATCTGAAACTTAATTTAATAATAATTATTGCTATGTTGAAAATCAATTAGTATTGTAGCTAGATAGAATTTCATATAGCAAGTAAAAAAGCTAAATTTTACTTGGGGGCCTCATATTATAATCGTGTTTTTTTTAACCCTTTTGTAGCTACTAGAGAAAAGTCAGAAATCTTGTAAATCTTTGCAATTTTGTGGTAGTATTCGTTTTATTATATGAATAGATAAAAGTAATCTCGAAAGTGCAGTACTTGAAATAATCTCTCTTTTTAGTACTTTGTTATATTGCTTGGATGTTGTACTAACAAATCGATCAACTTACTGATTATTTTGTCGTTAAGAGCAAAATTTCCGATCTATTCAGATGCTATTTGGTATATACGGACGTAAGAATTTCACATCTGCTTCATTTTATTAAATTATACTAAATACAGTACCAGTTGGATTTAATGAAATTAGGTATCAACTGAGAGAAACAGAAGATTAAAGGATAAACTAGCTTGAAAAATGCCTTATTTTATGTTGGAATACAAGACGGTTTTTTTATGTTAGTCTTATGATCGCTCCTTTTGTATACAGAGTAGCATTTTGGAAACTTAATGGATATGTTTTCTACACTAAAGACGATATTAAAAAAAAAAACAAAAAATAAAATTTCTGCAAGAAGAGGTACAATTTAGTGGTCGCCAAGATCACCTTATCTTGTCCCTATGGACTTCTTTGTACGGGGTTGCATTAAATCACAAATTTAGAAAACTCAGCCGGATTCTGTGGAAGAATTGCGTCAAAGGATAATAGTTATTCAAAGAGACATTTTTCAGAAAGTTAGAGAGAAATTTGACTTTATTTCTGTTTAGAACAAAATAGAAATCATTTTGAGCACTTAATAAAATAGTTTAAAAAGAGCGAAAACCTAATATTGGCGTTATTGCCAAATGTTTTGGGACAAATGCTAGATGTTTTCATATATGGTAAGATTTCCATGTACAGGGTGGTTCCAATTCGAGTCTATGTAAGGAGAACTCGAAAACCGTAAGAGACACAGTGTCGGTAAAATTAGGGCAAAATTGCGTATTTGGGTGACTAACAATATGCTTTTTAGAAAGTTTTAAAATTCCGAGTATTCCCGGAGATATCCGGAAAAAAACGGAATTTTTGAAAAATCGTTTTATTTTTTTGCTGAACTTATTTAAAAACGGATTTCAAATTGAATTGCACTTTTGCATAACCACTTTCTCCGTTCTATCCAATGGCAGTTTGGAATCCGACGTTTCGTCTTCAATAGGTCATCATCAACTTTCTTTTTTTCAATACGCACTTTAATATTTTTTATCATTTTCCAGCATTATTAATATGAATATGTTTTGTGTGTTTTTTTATTACTTTTTTTAATTATTTATTGTGCTTTGGGGTAAAAAATAATAGAACCTGTTTATTTAATTTCATTATTTTCTATTTTTACTAAAAATAAAGGCTCCAATTTTTCACTTAACACAAAAAGCAAAACAAAATATTTTTTATAGAATATAAACTATTCAAAATTAGTAATTAAAAAATTAAATAAAAAAAAATTAACACATATTCATATTAATAACGCCAAAATCATCTGATTGCCGAAAAAAAAAATAGAGTTCGTATTTAAAAAAAGAAAGTTAATGATGACCCCTTGAAGACGAAACTTCGGTTTCCAAATTGGACACCACCATTGGATAGAGCAGACAAAGTGGCAACGCAAAAGTGCAATTCAAGTTGAAATCTAGTTTTGAATAAGCCCAGGAAAAAAATAAAACGATATTTCAAAATTTTGTTTTTTTCCGGATATCTCCGGAAATACTCGGAATTTTAAAACTTTCTAAACAGCATATTGTTAGGCACCTGCTAGACACTGTATCTCTTACGGTTTTCGAGATCCCCATACATAAACTCGAATTCGAGCCACCCTCTATAGAGGTAAATACTACTCGTTTTCTTGAACTAAAGTTGAACTGTAGAGCGCCAGTGCACGAAAAAGTACATTCTAAATTCTAATTACTGCACTAACGATTAATTTGCGATATAGCATGTCTAGAATTTGCTACAAAAGAACGACAATCCAGTTTTTTCATTAATTAAAAATCGAGTTAAAAATAAATTACTGTCATCATTGCCAGCGCGGTTTTTATTGAGGATTTAAGTAAAGAAACATCGCTTTGTTCGTTTATATAATCGATTATTGCTGGTTTAGAACAGAAATGATTAACGTCCCGTTTTTGTATACATAGATTTATCTAGTTAACGGTAATTTTTTAATGCTTTTAATCAGTTTTACGTGAAATTAGTTAAAATCGAATTATTCTTTGTCCAACAAATCTTGATCCATAAAAAGTATTAAGTTTCTTTGACAGATTTTATGGTAATGTCAAGTTAAGTGCATTAAATTATATTTATGAGGCAAAATTCAAAGTGATATAAACTGCTGTTCACTTGAAACGAATACGAAAAATGTTTAGTCTAATCTTTAATGCACGTATCTCCAAAGCTAAAAAGATTTTTTTTAAATGTGATTTAAGGCTAATTTAATGGTCTATCGACTAGGGTGCCGAATTATTTTAATATTGTGGATATTTTGTGTGTACCGGGTGACTTCGTATAAACTAGCACACCCCATAATTCTTTTTATTTTTATGGGACTTACAGGGGAAATTTTTTCCTTTCCAAATCTGGGTTCTAATTTCCGGTAATTTTGCATATATACGGGGGGCGATAAAAAGTAAGTATATATTTTTGAATGAAATGCCCTGTATATTTCAGGCTAAAATGAAAGATCCTTTTTTTCTGATTTCAAATATACCATACAAGTTGACATTTGGTTCAGCCGTTTTTACGTTACTTAATTTTATAGTCGCACTGAATTTACATTATCTTGATATATATACGCTGTTCAAAAGGTTGTTGATTTCTATGCAGTAATGATGTCAGCGTATATCAGGAGCATTTAAAGATCCTTTACACAAATAGTGCACTATGTAAAAATCGACCTCTCCTATTGGTCGATCCAATTCGTATTACGATATGTCTGCGTGATGGAATCGACTTCTGTCAAGAGCTCTCGTAGTGTAGAGGTTTAGATCGTTGGGTCTCACCTGGAAAACGCGGGTTCGAATCTCGTTGCCTTTTTTTTATTTTTTTTTTAAGATTATGTTTCTAAACAGCTTTTCTTCTTGATTTTGAGTATGTCTTGGGTTAGATTGGGTTAGCACCTGGTTAGTTTCCTTTTCTTGAGCCCCCGTAGCGAGCGAAGCGAGCGGAGGGCCATGCGGATCGACCAATGGGAAACGCCGATTTTTATATAGTGCACTATTTGTGTAAAGGATCTTATAATGCATATCAGGATAATGTAAAATGGCAGCTGTCAAATGTCCAAAATTCAAATTTCTCGTATAAACGTAGTAATTGTCAAAAATGACAGGTATTATTAATAAAGGAACCCTTGAAAGCACATACCTATCTTACATAATTTTAGCCTCAGTGATCGAGTTTAAGTTTACCTTTTAACGTTTGTCCTATAAATAAACTTATCACTTCGCTTATCACTAATTAAGTAGTTCTCTATACAAGTATCTGAAGTCATTGTAAATGTTGTAATTTACATTTGGCACTGGGAAATCCGAATTACCTATAATTGGAAACGTTTATAATATTTGAAAAATTAGCCAACGGGCCGAATACACCAGCGCTAAAATACGTTTAACCTTTATTTAGCAATATTTCAACATTTCATTAATGAACGAACAAATGTGACTGACTATTCCGTAATGATGACACAGATTTGCGATTGAATGAATAAATGTCTCTTCAAGTCGTTATATATGTTCAATAATAATTTGCCCTATTGATAAAGACCTACTTCCATACTTCCAACAACACGCCATTTATCATTGGCATAGACATACTAGTCCAGAAACAATTAACACATGACTTAACTTTCAATAATGTTAATCTGACAAGAATAACATTTAATTGTATAAGAATATTGCTGCTCATTTTTATCTCCTGATAAGTAAGCGAAGTGCTTATAATAATGTCGATTCCAGTTAAAGCTCGACAAATAGTATTACATGGCAACAGCACAATGGCTTGGACGTGGAAAAGTATTTGCAAAAGAGATAATTTTTTTACTAGAAGGTGTGTTAACTAGAAAAAAAATCTGTGTCAAAGTTATTAAATTTCGCAATGGGAGTAGTAATATAGTTGCGTCCTGCTATAATATAACCTATTCAATAGAATTATATGACTAAGGAGGAAAGTGATATTTTATTATATAGTTCCGTGAATTGATCAACAACGAGACATATTTAAACAAAGACTTAGTATATGTAATTATTAACTCAAAGCATATTTATTTATTTATTAATAAATTGCTAAAAATGCCTGATAATACATCTAATTTTGTTCTCAAGAGTTTTTGAGTCCGTACTGAGAACGTTGAAATTCGCGCATTGGCATTTACGCTCATTCAATTTGCATTAGCAAGGTTAATATCATGGATAAAAGTAACGTAGTTTTTCAATCGTGTGAAGTGAAATATTACAAAAACGATATTTCTGAAATAAAAATATGGCTTATTGCACCGATATTAGCAACATTTCATATTAATTTTATATCAAAAAATCGTTATAATATTTCAATGATCCTCACTTTTTGAAAAGAATATAAAACAAAAATTCGATTAATACCAAAATTTTTCAAAAAAAAAAAAAAACATTTTTGAGCGGTTACCTTATCTCAATCAGACCCAAATACCCAATGCATCAGTTGAAAGCGGAGGCAAAAATAGTTCGGAAATTCATATAGATATTTTTAACAGCGAATTTCTCGCGGCCATGCCAGAGGCAGTTGCTTTTTTCGTTTTTTTTTTGATCAGAACCAGCGCTTGGGAGAGTCACAGCAACTTCAAACTTTCAGGATGTAATTAGTGCGTAAAGGCCTTTCAAACAAGGTATCACGCAACTCCCTTTTTTCCCTTTAATTTTTCTTCCAAAAGAGCTCCTAGATGTCAATTTGGCATTTATAACTGTCATTTTTGTCCTAAAATAAAAAAGACGATTATTGGATCCCGCGGAGCGCGTGTAACGGGACTTCTGTCGGAACTTGGAAGGACATACAGACTTGTAAGTTTGTACACATGTTGAAGAAGACATCATATTGGGATTGCCCAATTTTCAGGCCAAAAAATTGAGAATTACTAATTTTAGGTAACTTGACAAAAACCGTGTTTTTTGGTCCTCGTATACTCAATGAGCAGTGATCAAAAAAATAAACAAGAGACTTTTGACGAATTTTCTTTAATGTAATTGTATTCTCGGCACAAAAATATCGATTCACTTGGTGTCTTGGTATTTTTGTGATATTACAAATCTTCGAAAAAATCTTTAATTTTTTTCGAGAAAAAAAATTCTTTGATATCCTGTCCAATTATAGTCCGATTTCGGTGAAATTAACATACACTTAAGAATGGACCTTCAAGAGTAAGCTCTGTAAGTGGCATTAAAAAAATTCAAATAGTTTACCCGTTACATGCAAAAAATCAGATTAGGCCCCTCCACCATATGCCCTATTTTGGGATTTTTTTGTGTCCCTCTGGATACCTTCAAACCGCATCTTTTTGAAGTTATGAAAAATTTAGTGCCTGAACATTTAAAAAATTTAAATTTTGGGCCTTTAGCGTCCGATTTTTTTTCCAAAATTAAAAAATTTTAAAATTCAGGGAGCTCACCCTTTATAAAAGACATCATTGTGTCTACATCTGCTTGTACGATTTTTTACGTAGATTTTCGTCTAATATTTGATTTTTTATATAAAAAAATTAACTGCAAGTCGATGTTCTTTACATTTTCCCTCAAAAGTTCATTTTTAGATATTTTCGAAACAGGAGTATTTAGAGAGTTTTTCTCTAAATTCCCTATCGAACTCTCGTCTTGGTTTTTCCGATACTCGTGATTTTTTTGGCGTTACAACGATCCAAAATCACCCCTTTTTCAAGAGTATACATCCTCAAAAAATAGTCTTTTAGACATGCATCCCGTTTTGTTTCTTTGTCAATGTCTATTCTTTTGTTCGTACATTGTGCAATATGCATAAACAGGGAGCGTGGAAGCAGGATAATTTAAAGTTCCTCTTAGACGTTATTTTTTGTCTGGGAATGAACGATTCATTAGATTTAGTAAATAGCACAAAAGAACCAGAATAAGTGCTCACAGATAGTGGAAGCAACGGAGATTTTGGGGCAGCTCTCGAAGAGCTTTCAAGCTGAGGGTCGAATTCCGAGGCCGATTCAGCAATATTGACGTCAGATTTCTCGGCAGATGCAGTAGCATTTAACTAAGACTCCTCATCGGAAGGCTCGAGGAGGTCATCACTATCACTACTTGACGATTTTCCAATGCTCCTCACTTTCAATAGGATTCAGAAGACCGTCGAACGGAACGTGCCCAGAAAATTATATTATTTTTTTCCGCAGCTATCCTATAGCAAAGCATTTTAAAAAAAAATCGCACATGTGACGTAATAATGTGGAAACAGAAAATCGGATCGCCAAAAACAACTGACCGTGGTGCCTAAAAACTTACCAAATCCCAAATTTCCACTCGAAGCCGTTTCCGAGAGATAAAATTAATATCCTAAACATAGTCGAGGCTGAAGCATTACATGACCGTGTGTGCTGAAGGCGCCTAACGAACTTTTTACTTCAAAAAGTAATCGAACCTTCATGAAAGAAGATAATGTTATGAAGAAAATGTGGAATAATGGTCTCATATTCATCGATATCCAATATTTACCGACCACCTATGGGATAAGTTGACGATACTCGTATAAAGCTAACCTGTGGGCGCGGGCAGCTATTAATGACACTCTCTAAAAAAACTATGTTATCAGAAGAAAACCTTATACTTAATGCTAAAAAAATCCACAATTAACGTATATATTTTCGATTTTCTCACCTAAAAATTGCATACATTTATTGCAGTTTACCGTTTAACCTTAAATATTGTTATCTAATCACCAATAATATTATCGGTCATACGAAGTTGCGATTGAACTCGTTGTTCGAATCAGGTATTCACTCCTCTGTCATATATTTATTACAATTCTAATTTTCTATTGGAAACTACACACTGACACTGAGAAATAAGTTAATGATATTGAGCATTTGGTCCGAAATTATAATATTAATACCTTTTTTTTTGTTTATTAATTATTATCTTTTCTCCATTTCGTTTTTTAAATTTGCATCAAGTTCATCTAAGTCTTGCTCTCAGAAAATACTAAATTCCATCACTTAAAATAACATTAATCTTCCCTCCTTTGAACCAGCCAATCTCAACATTTCTCCTGCATGGTCCCCTCCTCTCCTCATTAACACATACTTTCTCCCTGACGATCAAAATTCAAATATATCATAGCAATCCATTGATTTATACTGATGACTCGATATCCCTACAAGGCACGGGATCTGCTTTCACCCGAGACCACGCCAGTTTCAAATTTAAACTTAACCCATTATCATCAATCCTCACCGCAGAGCTTTGTCATGTCCGTCTCTTTGAGCGGCCTCAAATCCATACAACATTTTTGGACAACCTTTGGTAGTGCAGATAATGGACCTCCTTTTGATGGGTCTCAAACAAAACCCTTTTATATCTCTCCTCTAGGTCCCAAGTCATGTTGGAATTGAAGAAAATGAAAAGGCTGACAAGTTGGCAAAGAACAAACGGAGAATTCAAAAATCAAGTTGAACGTATTTTTGGAACTGGAATTGGATATGTAAAAGGACTTGATGTTTCAAGGATCAAATCTGCCTTCGTTGTCAAAGTCGAGGAAACTAAAAATTAAAATGTAAATGAACATTTTGATTCAATATACCTACAACCTTGAATGATTCGTTAATGAATCCTAGCCAAAACTGGGTAAATTGTCAGCTTTGAAGGATAATAGGATGCCTCTTTCAACACTGCAGACGCCCTAAGAATTCTTTTTTTTATTTAGGCTTATGTTTTCAAGATTCCTATGCGTGTGTATTCGAGTTGGCTTTAAAAAAATATATTGATTTCAGTTACACATTGCGAAATACTACTCGTTCAAATTAACGATAAAAATCGTAAAAACACTCGACGCATTGACATCCTCCAGACGATTTAATACAAACAGCTTTTGTCTATGCGTGTAATAATAACCACAAAATTTATAGATTCCCTCTTATCTTATATCACCTGTTCGCATTCGATATGATTTGTTTTTCGTTTTTCGTGTGAAAAATCAAATTTTGTGGTCAGTGTTAACCACCGATATTCTGCCGATCCGAATATGTTTATAAATAGGAATTTGCTTCCCTTGGAAAAATGTGCGAGCGCCTATGATTGAAATTATTTTATTTACGCTACTCGTTATGTTTGTTTCGATTGGGTAATGTGCATCCATCCGGTGTAAGGGCATTGAATTCAACACATGTTTCATATACACGATTATTAGCATCTATTTGATAAAGCGAACTTTATATTGATATAATATAATCCGGATTATTACATCAAATAATTCGCAGTATACACCTGGTATATTAACCAAGCCTTCAATGGTTTCTTTGTCAAAATTTAACTTAATTATTGTGGCATACAACAGAAATGTTCATCGTACGATATTTTTGTTTCAGCTCTTAAACGATAAAAACGACGATGACGACATCGAAGCGAAGGCGGGCATGAAAAAGAGCAGCGAGCTGTTGCAGCAGCTACTGAAGAAAGATAGCGACGATGACGACGACAAGAAGAATGAGAACGGTCAGCACGAGGACGCTCTCCTCAAAACTCTCGGCTTTCCAACGGCATCTTCTGGTACAGATCGTAGGGGGGCGAAGAGGTACAGCGACGAGAAGGACGACAGAGACGTCAAGAGGAGTAATAATGGGTCACAGGTAGGTAACACATCTAGCTCTTAACTTATCTACTGTCAATTAAAACAGATTACATTTATTTAAATCTTTCCCCATCCGACCTGTTTCTCTCCGACTGCATAACGCAACACGTGTCATCCAGATATATGACTAAGGTACAACAAGGAACAAAGGTACTAAGATATAAATACTTAAGGAGCCTATTCAATTTTAACGTTGATCTTCCATCGTCATCATCATCATCAGTATGAGTCTTCAAAAATTTCTAATTCATTCGGCTTTCTCATGACGCGAGACCTGCAATCAATGAGCCCATTGGTTGTCTGTGTCCTCAACTTTGGTTCTTTTGCGAATGGAAAACCATATTCAGATTTCCGAAGGCAGTTCATCTAGACAATGCGACTTCTTTAGGTTTCCATCGTGCTGAATTTTATTCCTATCTCACTTGAATTGATCCTTCTTTAAGTGCAGTCAGCATTTCTTGTAGCTCTTCTTTGCCTAACATTTCGCACGTTGTTTCATCTAAGTTTTGAAAAATAGAAAAAATCACTTTTGCTTTGTTGTCTGCATTACTTTATTTATTCTATAAAATGTGATTGCTTGTGACGATCATGTTTGGTTTCAAGGGCGTATCTTCTAATTATTATTTCGAAGGACTCGTCTTGCTAATTACCTACTATGGTTGGCTTGATGGTTGTATTGTGTGCGACCGTAACTGTTGGGGATTCCCCATTACCATGACACGGCAAATAATGAAATAAAAATTATTCAGTAGGGGCTCCGTACAGTCACGAAAGCAAACTTGAAAAACTAGCCGACACCTATCGCTCAACTGGTGAGAATCCTATTCCGCGTCGTTAATAGAAAGCCGAACCCGAAGACAATGTTTTAAAAATGGATAAAAATTAGCCAAGGATGTTTTTAAGGAGTATATTAGTATGATTAAGCAATTTTATCTTAAATAAAGTGCTTTTTGTAAATGCCACATTACGTCACTCTTTAGGCGCGTTACAATATATTTGAATTATTTCGGCTATAGGTTTCTTTAAGATTTTTCCTGATTTCATATCATCAAATAATCTTATAAGGAGAATGACCTACTCTTCTTCTATTTCCCATCTCGGGCATTTGTCACTCCACTCTTTTGGCCTACATAACTCCATCTGATAAATGAACTCTTCTTTGTCTGATTCTGATCCGAACAGAAGGCCTTTAGTTAGATGACAATGTCCTCAAGTTTCAGCACCAACATCAGAGTGTGATCAAGTTTTTATTCAGTCGATGCTCCCACGCAATATTTAGTTTAAATTTGAAAGGCTATCCAATTTTCTAGCACGCCACTGTCATCGTGTCCATTGGTTTGTTTATTTATGCAGTAGCAAAAGTAGACTCAACATTATCTTCAGAGCTGCTATGTGGAGCATATTTTCATTGTTTCTCTATTCCAAATACTTTCCACTTATTCTATAGTCTAATGTTCTAATTCTAATACCTCTTGATTTGTTTATCATTCATCTGGTTTTTTTTTGATAATTCAGTTTCAATCCACCTGTCTTCGATGCATTCTCAATTTCAATCATTCTCTATTCCAATACTTTCAACTTTTTCTACCTCAGTATTAATTTTAATTCCTCTTGATTTGTCATTAATCTGGTTTCGGTTCAACTGTCTTCGATGGATTCATTGTTCCTCTACTCCAAATACTGTCCACTTTTCTATAGTCTCATGTTCAATATTAATTCATCAATTCTAATTGCTCTTGATTTGTTATTCTTCTGGTCTTTTTGATAAGTCAGTTCCAGTCCAACTGTCTTCGATGCATTCCCAATTCCACTGCGTCTCTACTCCAAATATTTTCTACTTTTTCTATAGCCTTATGTTCAATATTAATTCCAATTCCTCTTGATTTGAGATTCTTCTGGTTTCTGTAAAATTCAGTTCCAGTCCAATTATCTTCGATCATTCTCAATTGCACTGCTTCTATATTCCAAATACTTTCCTCTTTTTCTATAGTCTGATGTTTGTTCTAGTTCTAATCCCTCGTCGCTTTCATCTGCTTTTTTGATAATTCGGTTCCAATACAACTGTCTTCGTTGCATTTTCAATTTCACTACTTCTCTATTACCAATACTTTCAAGAACTCGTTCTAATTATAATTCCTCTTCATTTATATGATATTTATTTTTTTTAATTCAGTTAGAAATAATTCAACTGTCTTGGATGCATTATCAATTTCGTTGCTTCTCTACTCCAAAAACTTTTCACTTTTTCTATAGTCTTATGTACGATATTAATTTATTCTAATTCCTTTTGATTGGTCATTCATCCGATTCTTTGAAAATTTAGTTGCAACCCAACTGTCTTCGATGCATTCTCAGTATCTGGGATTAGGTTTATATGGTAACTCTTCTACTTAATGCTGATTTATCAGCTTTGACAAACAAAAACTATAATAAGTATATATATATTTGAATATTTGAAACTTAACCAGCTAGACAATTGTAGCCGTGATAACTGATTCTCATAAAATGCTTATCAGAGATTGTGTTCAATGTGGCCTGGATCTGTAAGGGAATAGAGAGAATGCAACCATTTTTATGAACCCCAGAACTTGGCAATAATTCTGAAAGACAATAAGAAGCGACTTTGTGTTACAGTTGTAGCTGCTGTCATCTTGTCTGGAACCCTTTAACAACAAAGTGTTTGGAACAATCTCGAAATCTGGAAAGCAATCTGAATCTAGTCGGGGAAAAAAAGGAAGAATTGGTTACATCATTACCTGTTTTTCGAGAACTAAATATTAATGATATTGTAAAAGTCATTGCTTCAGAAAACAAACTGTTGGTGATGTTTCCATATATTTAGAGCTCGATGAGTTCCAGGATATTTTGGTATTTATCGAAACCATCAATGATGCAAATTTCTTCTTAGAAGCTAACCTATCAAACTGCATCTTAATTCAGTTATTCTTATTCCTTTTTACGTTTTCCTTCTTTACTGAATATGTCTTTTTTGCTATTTAAACATCGTTCAAACAGCTGCTGATAACGTTATAGTAATTGCTGTATTTGAGACGTATCATTCAAAGCACATAATTCAAAACAATCGCATTTTTATCGTAAATGTTTTCGGAGGATTATTTTTGGCAAGATTATTTGTTCATGAATTTGTTGCGACCCTTTTCGTTTATTTATTCAAGATTTATTTAATCATCGTCATGCACTTGGTTGCTCTTCTGGTAATATTGGTAATGCACGTTATTTGAAAGGTTATGGATGGACCAGTGTATCGGACATGCCATTCATTTATATCTGCAATGAATTATCCATTGGGTCGAAATCGCTTATTTCCGTTCACATTACTCTCCGCTTTGTTGCCAATTATGTCTGTCTGTATTATTACATTCTAAAAATTGCATAGCTCGAACAATTTTTTATAGACTATTTGTTAGCTTTGAAGAGCTCGATTAATGAAAAGTAACATCCAAACTATTAACATGTGACAAGCATATCTAGCTAATATTTTCACTTGAAACAAGAAAGTCAAAAACGTGTATACGAAACCAGAAAAAGTTAAGGAATTGCAAATATGATAATCAGTGGGGGAGGATTCGAGCTTTCTGTCAGTAAAATAGGGATGTCAGAAAATGTATGACGACATTGCGTCTTTGGACTTTAAAAATCCAGTTCATTTAAAAATTGAGACTTCTTTGCCATCAGTGTTTATTTCTAACTCATCCTCCACACCAGGCACTTTACAAAAGAAGCATACATTTAATCCAAATAATTTCGTTACTTTCCATAACAGAACTGATTGGTGCTCATTGAAACATCCGACTGAAACTTAACTACTTATAGGAAACGAGGAATACCTGAAAAATTTAATATGGGACTTGGCAACCTCAAATTCTATATTATTACTAATAAATATATTGGCCCACCAACTTAAATCCAATTGATAAATACACATTGCATTTTATTATCAGAACATAACAACTCGCTTATCTTTATGAAAATAAAATACCACTAGAGATTAATACATTTGAAATTACACTAAGCTTAATAATAACCGTAAAACTTCGTTAAGCATTTATTGTTATTTTCAATATTTATTAATCACGAACCACTTTCAGGTCTCATCGTCGGGCTCCTCCGAAAGGAGTGAAATATACCAGAAAAACAAGATGCTGGCTTCGCTGTTGGAAAACCCGACTCCCACTCCTCCCTCTATACCGCCCATGCCGGCAAGCGTGATCTCAGCCACTCCTCAAGAAAAATTGCCCAGGGTCATTTCTGATCCTGCTAAGCCCATTGGCGGTATGATGGCTCAGAATAACAATATCAGACACAATAACGCCAACAGGAATTCCGGAAGACAACAAAACTACCTCAATAATAACTTCCAGATACCCGTTGCTGGTTAGTTATTTGTTTTCGTAACATAGAGTTATAGAGTTATAGGATTTATGTCTATCTCTCGGTCAGGTTTGGTATTGCGGAACAATATTACTGTAGTTTACTTTTCTCTTCATTTTGATGCCTATAAAATTCAGCATAATAATTATATATTTACATTAACCCTCTCAATGAGAGTATTACAGTTATATTTGGCCTATACATGCATGGCTACCCCACTTTGACAAGTAAGAATAACAACATACGTATGGATTATTGAAATAGAGCCCTAAAGACATTGGTATGGTGATCACACCTCTCTCAAACGTTCATTTCAAATAGAGTTTTAAAATTCATTCTGTTAGCCAAATGAACACAATAACTTACTTTATATCTAGCTATAGGCGTCCGAGTTGTTTGTACCATGTCAACGCCGGTGCCATATATCATACCATTTTGATGTAAATATATTATGCAACTTGATATGCAGAATTCCTTGGGGGGTATTTAAGTAGCTTGCGTGTCTCTATCAGAGATTAGCATAAAGTAAACCCTAAAAGCCATTCCGTGTGTGGGTGTATGTACATATATAGCATAGTTCCATAAGATGATGAACTGTATGCACTGTTTGTAATAATATATCACTTCTCAAAATATTCTAAACATAGTAAGTTTGAAGTGAATACAAATTAAACAGATTAAATAATAAATTTTGTTTTGTCCATAGGTTTCTATGCCAACCAAGCCTCATCAACCTCAGAAAACAGCCTCTGGGGCGAAAACAACAACATCCACGGTCTGTCCGATCCTGACCTATCCGAGATCTTGGACGCTGTGATCGATTTCGTGCCTGACAGCGGTATTCTGCAGATTTTGGATGCCGGTATCGAAGGACAACAGACCAACAGCTCTCAGCTGAGCGAAACGGCCGCGATCAAGAATATTCAGATATTGTTGATGCAGTGCGAGAGCGCCGTACCATCCCCAAACGTGTCGTTACCGGCTAGGCCACCCGCTTATAATGCAATTGTAAGTATATTGTTTGTATCGAATTGTATTCAAGTTA
The DNA here is from genome assembly GCA_016904865.1 of Pissodes strobi. Classification (NCBI taxonomy): domain Eukaryota; kingdom Metazoa; phylum Arthropoda; class Insecta; order Coleoptera; family Curculionidae; genus Pissodes; species Pissodes strobi. The sequence continues at coordinate 327,311 of MU182007.1, read as the reverse complement.
ACGCATAAAATGTATATCTAACTATCGCTAACAGCTAATCCAATATTAGTAGGTAGCAGTTAGTTTTTTCAAATGATATCACAGTTACGCCAAACGTCTTCCAGAATATCGAATCATTTTCAGTTAATGCAGATTTTTCATTAATATAGAAGAATCGAAATGAATAGTAATCATCTTATAGATTAAGTCCTAGTTATACGTGATCAGCTCAAATTCAGTTTAACTATGCTACTATATAGTTCTGTCAAATACCATTTTGATATCATTGTTTATATGGAAGGTTTCAATCAACATCTAATGGTCAGCTGTACCAATCTATCAACCAGTTGAACCTTTCAATGATTTGTCATGTTGGAAATTCCCAAAATTTTGTATATTCGGGCCTTAACCCTTTAAGGACGGATTTAATTTTTTTATTGGTTTTTAGCTTTCAGCTAAAAAATCTATATTTTGGGAATGTACAAATAAGAGAAAGTGAGTTTGTTGAATTTTTTAATCAGTTTTTTTTTTTGTGAAAAAATGGAAGAAAATGGTGGTGCCTCTATGGCACCACTAGGAAACTGAGCTAAAATTTATTTCTTATGACAAACAGGAAAACAGTTACTTTTCTCAGTAAAACAAAAACCCACTTTGCATGTGGAGCAGTGTCATCTACTTCGATGCGGTAGGTCAGGTTTTCCCTGACAAATAGTAGGCATAGAAGAATATAAGCACAAGGCAGGGTAAGAATTCTCAGTTCTCCGAATTGTAATCTGCAGCATTCTCTATAGCCCAGATAAGCCAATACATCTGCGTTGTAATGCAAATATTTGTGCATATGGGCAGAGTGGCCCCAATTAAATAAACAGTATGTCATTATAGAGTGAAAGTATCCAAAATATCCACTTCTGAGTGTACAAGCCGAAACTGAGGTAGACAAATTTCTTATTAGGAATATGCACCTTGATAATTTAGACGAGAGTTCCTCAACATGTGACTGTCATATCAATCCCGCATCCAGGGTGATACCAAGAAAAGCTATGGTTTCATCCAGTGTTTGTTGACAAGAACTACAATCTCTAAGGGAGAAAATTATAATCTGAGTTTTGGACTCATTTAAGCTTAATCGATTTGATACCGCCCACTTCCTCAATCCAGTGCATGACTGATCAGCCGTGATACCTACCAAGGCTGGACAGGCCACCATCAGCAATCAAAGATGTTGTGTCATCAGCATAAAGATAGAATGTAGACCCATGATGACAGCTGAGTAGATCATTGACATACACCAGAAAAAGAACGGGTCCCAGCACCGAGCCCTGTGGTATACCATGTGTCAACAATAAACTAACGTTATTGTTGAAAGCTTTTATGACTTTCCACATAGCCTGAGATGGATTACTATCTCAGGCTATGTGGAAAGTCATAAAAGCTTTCATTGATTTATACATTTATTATTTGCCTCCACTTTATCCACTTGAATCTTTCTGCGATAATCAGCGCGGTAGTTCCGCACAGTTTCAGCACACACCAAGCCGGGATACTTCTGGTTAACCTGCTTTAAAAGGCAAAATCTATCCCTCATTTCCCTCAAAGAAATGTCAAACCACTAAGACGCCCCTGAGCTCATGGCTGTGTTAACTGATTTGGACTTCAACTCAAAATAATCAAGGTAGGCATCAATAAGGGTATCCACAAAGCATGTGAAGGAGGCATCAACATCATCAGAACCAAGCATATGATCCCAACTTATTGTCTCCACTGAGTTGTAGAAAATCAGTAAACCCAAGTTTGTTATAGGACGGTAGCTGACACGTGCAGCCTCACCCACTCTGAATGAACCCTGTTTGAATTGAAAGAGAATACTCATGCAGATGGTTTGACAGAGAGACATCACTAACAATGGCCATATATGAAGATCCAGGAATATTTGTAAAAACATCCAGGGAATTTTTACCCCTGGTGAGTCCCTTTATTGATTGATTAAATCCAAAATTGGAGAAGGGGTCACCAACTCTACGAGACTGACTCTGTCTAGAGTTTAAGCTTACATTGAAGTTACCAGTGATAATACATTTATCAGTAAGTTAGTCCAGTCAAAAAATCTTCCAACACATCAAGGAAATTGTCAAAGTTATCAGATGGAGATCGATATATAGTATAAATCAGAGATTCATCATGCCTAATCCCGGCAGCTTCGAAATCCAACTCACACACCACTCCCGGGGGCGCAACACCAATAAGCTCACACTTTACTGATTCATAAGCAAATATACACACCATGCGACCCGTCTAACCTATAAAATTTAGAGATCAGATTAAAGCCTTGTATATGTATCACACCTATCTCCGTTTCGGACAGCCAGTGTTCATCAAGACAGAGGATTCTAATCCTAAGATTAGTCTTAAGGAATACCTCAAATTCATGTACCTTTGAACGTAGTGACTGAATATTAAGGTGTAATATAAGATTATTAAACTTATTGGTGGCTGTTACTTCTTTTTGTTGAAAAATCGGCGCCGTTGGTTTAAAAATCTTCTTGCAACCACACCCTTGGGCCAAATCCTTGAGTCCAATACCTGGGGCATAATGTTAGAGTTTACTTCAATTTTAAAATGCTGGAGATTTGGTAATTTGATGTAGTTAGCTCCTCACACTCACAACTTGGAAATTCCCAAGAGCCAAGGTATGACAAGACATCCTTTACAGAATTGTCGTGGGCCAGTCCTGATAGAAAAATCCAGGAGCGATTGCGAGTTCCCAGGTTGGTCATACTTGATTGCGAGTTCTTTAATGAGGGCAGTTTGGGTGACGCTACCTTTAAGAATACGTGCCCTGTTGCAGACTCAGTAGCCGAGTTTCCACCAGTGCGAGCCTGACGTGCGACCTTTGTACCTCTTCCTTCTATATTGAGTTTGAGCGGGCATCTTGGAGAGCATGTTAACCATTTCAACATTTAAATCCTTTAGTATGTTGATACGCTGGTTAATTTCATTGGTTTGTAGAGAAAGCTCATGCCTAATAAAAACCTTCAAACATTGCGCCAGAATGTTCACATCTTTACTGCAAGTCAGGTTATATGCAGCAGGAGAGCAGCAGGCATCAGCACTTAAAGAAATACAAGTGTCATTTCCATTATCTATGTTATTATGAGAACTGCCTGTGTGTGCAGTATGATCAACGACATTAGTGATTGCCTCGGATACAGCTATAGTAGGTAACCTAGGTATGCAATTTTCAAAAGATCCAATCGGTGATATGAGAGCTTTAAGTTCAGTGTCAAAACCACTATTAAAGGAGGCGTTTTTGGTCACATCTTTTTTCATTGACTCAACCAAACTTCTAAGTTCCTCCAGTTCCACTTTCAGGTTCGGTAGCTCCTTAATAACTGACGCACAGTCGGGACAGAAGAAAAATATTCCTTTCGATCGGCTGGGAGCACAACGTACTTCCTGTGCCAATAAACCAGTACACTCCCTACAGACCACTCTTTTGCAGGTATCACAGGGACAGCCAAATAAATCAGTTTTCTGATCTTTCGTTTTTATGAAATTGTCAACAATAGCAGAATGTGTTTTTGAAATCAGAAAAATTGAAAAGTTCTTACTGAAAAATACTGAATCTAGTGTGTTCCTCAATTGACCATGCAGAGGAGGTACGGAGTATCGAAAGTCGGAAAGTCTTATCACAAAAAATAATTCACAAACTGCTTAAAGGTTGAAACTTAATGGAGCAACAAATAAACAAACATCAGTTTTGACAGTTACAATCAAGCTACACAGCCTGCAAGAGTGGTCCCGTCCAACGCTCTTTAAGCCGCTTACAAAATTATTTTGAATTGTGGTTCCAGTTTGGAACACCCGGAATGGAAAGGTGAACTCGGAAAATCGTGTCTGCGAATCATGTAAATTAAGATAGCCAACTTGGGTGTTATCTGGCTAGAAAGGTCTGAATTTACTCGTATTTATTCATTTCATCTCGGAGTTATGTTATTTGATAACATGTTGATATTACTGTCTAGCTTTACTGCAGCAATTGATTCCTTTTTAGGTTTCTTCTCAAAATAATTTGGGTTATCCCCCACCACCGAACTATCCTCAAGTGAAATACCAGAGACAGATAGGCGGCCGGGCCGGAGCCGGACCTCAATACGTAACCGCAAACCTCACTGCTCAGCAGCAGCTGGTGCTCGAACAACAAAGGAAATTGCAGCAACGACAAGCAGAAGAGCAGAAGCGACGTCTGTTGCAATTGCAGGTAACAGATATTAGTTCCTAATTTGACTATCTAGTTCGTTATGATAGGATAAGTTAACTAAGTTTTTTTACGTTTCAGAAGCAGCAACAGCTTTTAATTCCGTCCAACGCTACTACGGCCGAGATCAATTCGATCCAAAACATTAACAGTTTACTGAACAACGCTGTCGCTCCTAACGTCACGTTGCAACGTTCCAACAGCGTGCCCGAGTCGCAACTCTCTCCTAACTACACTAACCAGTTGCAAGGTTCGAACTCGGTAAGTATCATTCAATCATCTTTCATTCAACATTTTAATAATAAATTTGACTTAATAAAAAAAAACACTTGTTAAAACATATTTTACTTAGAAAACTAGCGGTTGATCTATGAAATTAATACCATCGTCATCAATACAAATCAGTTAATCAAATGCGTAGACATCGCCTGAGATTCCATTAAGTTAAAGTTCTCGATCTGCATTAAATATGGGAATCGATAAGTTGTGTTTAGTTTAGTATCTAAAAACAGTAAAATTTGGTGCTTACTGATTGGATGAGCAGCACAATCTTAGACTGGCAAATTTTAAGGCCCTGGTAATGAATTCAAGTAAAAACAAAAGTTAACGATGCAATTCTCTACCTAAAAATTTCATGCAAACAATTTATTGGACACGACTTGCCAAAGAGGAAAAACATTTTCAAAAAATAACGAACAATTTATATTAATAATTATTGAATTTAATGCAATTGTTACATGTCACAAAATATGCAAACTCATAAGGACATATTCATGCCTTCGGATCTCTCGCTGTCCAAGAAATTGATTGGAAATGCACAAATGATAAGTGATAATATTTGTAATTGAAAATTGTTGATTCAGCATGGGGAATCGTTGAATATCGATGGTCAATACGTGATTAATGTGTATTTAGTTTGCGGCACTAAGAAATTTCGAAGGTTTTTTAAGCCCTCTTTCGATTATGGACAATTTTGTAGAATTATTCTTAGCAGATATCATCCTATTTCAGCTTTCCCAGACGAACCAAAGGGGGGTCGTTCCCCAGTCCAGTCAGCAACAGTCCTATTCGCCCCACGCGCAACTGCCATCTCCCCTGGGCCAACAGAGCTTCCAGTCTCAAACCACTGCCACCGGGAGCTACAACCAGCAACGTCTATCCCCTCAGGCTCAATTCAACTCGCAGTTGTCCCCCAGACAGACTTATACCACTCAGGGCAATGGAACGGGTGGTGGCGCCAGCTGGGCCCAACAGCAACAGAGGTTGACCGTACAGAATCCGATGCTGAACGCTCAGTTAACGGTAGGTTAATATACGTTGCGGAAATATACTCAGATTGAATAATCCATCATTTTAATATCATAACGCCCAGAAAGGTCAAATTAGAACAGTTTTATAAATCAACAATAAGTGATTGGATGAGTGCCGCGTTTCCAACCTCTTGACAATTTTTTACTTTTAACAGTAGAAATAATAGATCTGTCTGATGTATGTATTTGTTTTACGTTGTTAAATTTCGATTAAATGATTAGAAGAACGAACTTCATTTTCATATTCAATTTTCATTATACAGCTTTCATTTCATCCCATGTCACTTCGCCTCCATCCTTCGTGCAATGGCGCAACTAGGATATTTCTTTGAAGCGGCAAGTTTTGATTTTACATGAGGAAACATCCTAGTTACATCAATGTCTTCATCCTGTCGTTAACCTTCGCAACCCTAACAACCCTCTATGCTCTGTCTCTTCTCTCTCTAGGGCAATCTAACAGGCCGCGGCAATTTTCAGAGACCACCGGCCCAGCAGCCGCAACAACAGAGGTCGCTGAATAGTCCGGGCGGCGCTCGACATTCTCCTTTTGGTGGGGACCAGTTCGCGCCCCCATCTTCCCCTAACGCGCCTTTTAACCAGAATCAGTACTTGCAGCGATTACAGAGGGCCAACAGCGTGCCCACCACCAGTTCTCAGATGACAGGTTAGTACTGTTTTTGTTGATTTTTTAAATTATTACTTATAGTGAGGTTGAAGCGAATTCTTGCTGGGAATATGATGCGGTGGTGCAGTCATTGAGTTGAGTGATTTAGTTTTTGTCTTGAATTTTATATAATAATAAAAGCTACAGAGTACAGAGCCTTTGTCGCTCCAAAAGGATATGTAAAAAGATGTAAAGCAAATGCAAATACAAAAGCTGTGTTCAAAGCAAATTGTTTTTGTTCACATGTTTGGTGAATAAAAACCTAAAAAAAGTGCATTTACGTACAAATTTGATATAGTATACAGATCAATAATTGTCAATCGCCGCTTAAACTGTGGTAACTTCTTGGGTCTTTTGAACAAACATGTTTTTTAAAAAAAATAAGCCGAATAAGCCGAGAAGTTCTAGTCCAAGTTTAGAAATAATATGATTAAGTTGATGATAGAACACATATAGTTTTTGTATGAGATTGTCTCTTCAGATGTAATACGTTTAATAAGCTATTTTTTTTTTTAAATATAAGAAACATTCTGTACAAAATGATCAGACGTAATATTTCATCTCGCTTATATTGCTTTGATATAAAAAATTAAAAATGTGGAAGAACAGTTATTTAAAGATCCATTTTAAGCATGTTTCAAAAATAAGCACATCAGTATCCAGGGAGGTAACCAATTGAAGAAAGCAATGCTCTTTTTGAATTATATGCGGAAATTTAGACATAACTGTGTTAACTATTCCTTCTTAATCTTCAACGACTGCACCATTGGAAGGCGTAAAGTGTATTATATCGCTATGAAATAATTATTTCTGAAAATATTCTTAATAAATAATGCTTATATTAGACCAATATTAAAATACTAACCAATTTTTTAACTCCTGGAATTCAGTATTTTGGATTGTTAAAAATATCTTTAATTTTTTATGAAGTTCTGCTGTTTTCTTGTGTTAATATATAAGAAGAATTATTACTAGAAAATATCAGAGAGCTGAGAAAAATTAGTTGAATAATAATGTACTATTATTGTAAATAATAATTGTACAATATATTAAAATTATATATTCTTGCTAATTCTAAACGCTATCTTTCCTTCAACATTTTATCTACTTTGTGTTTAATGCTTATTTATAACTGGTATAAACATTTGTTAGAATTTTAATAAATCTTGTTAAGCATTAAACACGTACTTACAAGCATGGTTTTGATTTTCTGCTAAAACAAATTTAATTTGTAGAAGTTTACAATTAGATGCGTACTGTGGTTTACAAACGATACTTTTTGATGCATGTTAGGCCTCTATCTCTTGTACTTTCCTCAATGATAGATTTTATACTTCTGCTGATGGTCATTTAGTATTTTCCTCGAATGTAGTTACTACTGCTGCCCTAATTTTTTCTATGTTTATTACAATTTTTCCTGAAATTACAAGTATGGAGTGTAAAGGCACTTGATACCAGTTTAAAAAAATTATGCATATTGTTAAACAGCTAAATTTAGTACTGGTGATATATTATTTAAACACTCGAGTATTAAAGCCGTTTGGTAAATGATTTACAGAAGCGAGCAAAGGTATAATAGAAGTTCAATGTGTCAAGAAACTTTAATTAATAAACAAATATCTGTATATCTACCTGTCCTATGTTCTGACGTGTTTTTACAAAATTTGTGAGAGCCTAAATTGGCAGACCTTGCCTGTATCTACAAATTATTAATTTGTTCACCGTCAAAGCAAAAATATGTCCACTTTTGTTGAAACTACTTAGCTATATTTATGGAACCCTATATTTTGAGGTGCACAGCCAATGGCAGCAATAGTAACTGTCATTTCATTTATACGCGAGGATGCTAATAGATTTGACTTGTGCGTGGCATGTGGTTTTTATTTTTTTCAGTAATTATAACAATTTAGAATTTATTCATAAGCCTGTGGTTCGGTTGAGGTCTGGATTGGTAGTTTTAGTGATATTAATGCATCTTTTAGATTATTATTTTTTTAAATTACAAGATTTTCGCCTCGTGGCGTGACTTTACCTTAGTCGTGATTTAGCTATTCAACATCACAGAACCAACACGAAATTTTACTGCAAATCCTTCATATAGTCACTAGTGTTATGCCAAGAAAGTGATACGGAAGACTATCTAGCAATATATGATACAATAAAGTGTTAGTGGTATTTTCAGAAAAAAAGATTCGGCGTATTTCCTTTGTTTATTTATTCACGGATTGAGCCCATTAACAGTAAATATTAAACTAAATTAATGTAAATGAAAATTAAAGTAGTATAGCAAACAGCAATCAATCTTACCCTAAGTACCCAACGAAAGCATGCAAATCAGCAAAAGTAAGTATAACGAACCCAACTATTATATAGACAAAAGGACAAATTCTATAATAAGAAAGTACCTACATATGACAACAAGGGAAGAAACAAACTACATGCTCCAGGGCATAAATGTGAGATGCTGCATACTGCGGACTCCAAACTCAAGAACAATATGCAAGAAGTGGCTGAAGTGGTCTAACTAAGGGACAATGTAAAATACTGATTGAAGTGACATTATGAAAATCTCTTGATGAAGTCCAACATCCTTGATTTAGATATCATGTCCGAGATAAGCGAACAGAAAGGCAATGAGGAGTCGAAAACAACGTCACTAAACATTATAATTTTGGGATAGAGCTCAGGATGCTGATGGATCTGTCGTTATTGGCATCCCTGCCTGTTACTCTTTTTGTGAATTGAAGTCACATACCCACCGATAGATTTTTGAAGTTAGATTATTTTTTTAACCACAGCAAAAAATGTGTTAGTAAGTTTTCTAAATACTTATGACATTATTATTATTTTAAAAAATTTTCAATCAAGCAATAAAGCGAAGTTGAGTACAAATTATTATTGATATAAAGCCGTTTTGTGGAGATGCGAACCTTTCCTTCAATGTTAGTGTAGCTTTTCACTAGGAAAAAAATCTATTATTTTTTGCGGTAATTTTGTAATGTGCAGGGTGTTTTTAATTTGGACACCGACAAATCTTCTTCTTCATGTGCCATCTCCGCGGCGGAGGTTGACAATCATCATAGCTATCCTAACTTTGGAGGCGGCTGCTCTGAAAAGTTCGGTTGATGTGCATCCGTACCATTCTCGCATGTTGCGCAGCCATGATATTCTTCTCCTTCCTACACTTCTTTTGTCTTGGATTTTACCTTGTATAATCAGTTGCAGTATGGTATATCTCTCTCTCCCCGTATAACGTGTCCCAGGTATTGCAGCTTTTTAGTTTTGATGGTTTCTACAATCTCCAGCTCCTTGTTCACTCTCCTCATGACTTCGTTGTTTGTCACGTGTTCCGTCCATGATATTTTTAGGATTCTTCTATACACCCACATTTCAAAAGACTCAAGTTTCTTTACAGTTGCTGTGTTCAGAGTCCAGGCCTTCATTCCATAAAGCAAAGTCGAAAAGACTTAACACCTTGCTATTCTGATTCTCAGATCCAGCTTCAAATCCCTTGTACAGAGCACTCTTCTTATTAAAGTTTGTTCGTGCCTTTTCTACGCATATTTTAATTTTTTTAGAGTAGTCGTTGGTAGAGCTGATCATTGTGCCTAGATATCTGTAGTTATCTACCTGTTCAAGAGTCCTGTTGATAATTGTTAGTCTTATTATTGTTCTGATTTTTTGTTATCTTCATAAATTTCGTTTTTTTTTTACGTTTATTGTAAGCCCATATAACTGTTTCGTCCGCGTATCTAATGTTGTTAATCGGTGTTCCATTGAACTTAATACCAGCTATTTCTCCCTCAAGCGCTTTTTTCAGGATCTCTTCAGAGTATGCGTTGAAAAGTAGTGGGGACAATATACTCCTCTTCTAATTTCAATCTCTTCTGGCACTTGGTCGTTAATGCGTACCTTTCCCGTTGTTTATAATATAAATTTGATATACCCCTTACCATTCTCGCATGTTGCGACCTAGTTATGTAAATTAAATAGGTCGCACTTGTTTTGAAGGTCTTCAATTTCTTTGCATTTTTCTTCGAGGTATTTTTGCTTGGCTTCCCTTATCTTTTTTCTGATCTCGTTACTAATCTGTTTATGTTTGTGGCTATCTTAGTTCTTGGTTTGTATTCGTTGTTCCATCATGTTTAATATATCGTCATTCATCCAGTTCTTGTTTTTCTTACCGGAGTCTTTTAACATTTCTTTGGAAGGGTCGAGAAGACAATGTTTTAGTTGTTCCCATTGTTGTTACTGTCAAGCTTATCCAGGTTCTAATTTATTTTGTGTTGGAGGTGTTCTCTTATATCAGGGTCTTTCAGTTTTTTCACCTATAAACTAGGGGTTCTTTGGTGTCTCTTAATACTTTTAAGTGTAAATGTAACCTTAGATATTACTGGATTGTGATCTGAAGAGACGTCTGCTCCAGGGTATGTTTTCACTGCCTTGATGGCATTGCGATATCTTCCTTTAATCATGATATAGCCTATCTGGTTTCTAACTATTTTTTCTGGTTTATCCGTGGGTGATCGCCAAGTATATAACCGCCTTTCCGGTAGTCTAATGAATGTGTTTGTTATTATTAGTTCTTATTCCTGGCAGAATTGCAGTAGTGTATCTCCTCTTTCATTACGTTCTCCAAGCCCCTCCACAATCTTTCCAGTCTTCCCCCCTTGTTTATCTTGTCATTAAGGTCCCCCATGACCATGGTGATTTCTCCATGCTTAGTTATTTTTAGGGCATCTTCAATATGTTGATAGAACGTTTCTATTATTCTCGTCCTCAGTTCCGTCCACCGTAGGAGCATATACTTGGATCAAATTCAGTTTGGTGTGAGATGTCTTTAGTTGTATAATTATTGGGACAAAACCCTCAACTGCTTTACTGGCTTCTTTATCTACTATGATTGCCACGCGCGCCGTGTCTATGGTGGCTATCATTGTTTCCAGAGTAGTATATTACGTTGTGGTCTATCGAACGGTGACCTGAGTTAGGCCATCTATTAGTTATTCATAAATGAAAAAGTTAGAAAATAGCCTTGAATAACAATAATAATTTGAAAGCGAATTTCAAGAATATTGCTACACATTTTATATTTTTAACTTTAATACCCTAAATATTTTTATAGTAGTACTATATGCGTCTTTGTCTCCATCAGTTCTCTGGACATTATATGTTTAAACTGGTTCGTATGATTTTAAAAACTTATTGTCTACTGCCAAAATGAACTTACATCTAGAAAAGGTAATTAAAAAATTAAGTTCTTGCTCTGGTCCTACCGCTGGATTAGAGGACACGCCTGAAGCATTGGTCTGTATCAAGGATATTTGGTATATGCTGCATAATTGGATATAGCTTTCTACCGAGAGGAGTACAGGGATTGGGAATTAGAGGTAATCGATTTTAGGGGGGGCGGGCTCCCCTAGAGTTGATCTCCTCTACATCTATGATCTAGAAACACAAGCCAGATAAGTCATATATGTACGCTCCACTAGGGGGGCATTAAAAGCGACAGCATCTTGGAAATGCCCTCATATATCATGCTTAGGGAGTCAGCTATCATCTTATCTGGAAGAAATTAATATTCAAAAATCGTTTTACATTTTTTATTTCTTCAATTAATCAAAGTAGCTGTGAAAACATTTTAATCCAGCCGATATGCTTCTAAGATAACGTGGATTGTGAGGAAGTAATCTGTATAGAAGAGAATGATTCTGTTGATCTCCTAGGTAAGAGCGGAATAGAAGCAGAGTTCACTGTACAACAGCCATAGAATGGCGTTGCCTAGCATATAAGCACAACTGGGGCAGAGAACAAATCATTCTAGCACTGGCTAGGACTATCAGTATTGACTTACTTAGAGGCAGTATTTATAACATATATTTGGAATCAAGATATTTTTTAGATGCCGATTGGTATAAGAAACTAACATCCAGTTTAACTGTTAGACCATCCTATGTTTAGGGTTAACTCAAAAGATCGACGATTAACTAATAACTACCAGTAGTAAAAGAGAATGTTGTCAATGAGTTTTAAACTTTACATATTGTAAAAGATTTTTTTGAATTTATAAGTGGGCAATGTGAGAACAGTGGACTTCATCAATATTGTTCTGGGTTTTGGGAAAATATTTGGAGACTTTTGCATTGACTGAGATGAATCTGCAGTTTTTACATACACCATATTGATCTTACTTCATTTACCATTATCATAAATGTACACGCCTTTTTCTTGCAGCATTTTTCTTTACAATATTCTCATTTTTACTCTAAAAGTAGCATTTTTTGGTATCCCAAGGTCAATAGCATCGTTAAATAATAAGTCCTTCACTTGGATTCGTTAAAGAATTTACTTTTTTGTCATTAGAACTAAGTTAAGGAGAATGATAATTACGTATGCGCCCCCAAAAAATTACGTATTTGATAAAAATGAAATCAAAATTTACGACGGCTAGAAGTAGAAGACATTCGAAAAATTATCACGTGCCGCGTATTATTGATACTTACGGTACCACGTCTTTCATTGAGGAAATTACAAAAAGCAAAATCACCCGATGATGCGGAAAGTACGGGCGCAAAACCACTCGACCTTGCCGCCATGTGTTCTAAGCGCTGATGCGTGTGTTACAGGTGGGCTGGGCTCGCCCAGATCGTACCCGGGCAACAACCAGGCCCCGCCGCATTATCCTCCCAACCCTCTCCAATCCATTCCCTCCGCTCCCCTGCTATACCCACCACAGCCGACGCAACAGGAGTCCCCCTATAACTGCTACGAGCAGCAGCAGCAGCCGAGCCTGGCTAGCTACGAGCGCAGGGCCAGCGCGCCCGCGCAGCACCTGCAGCCCGGTAAGTGACAATCGGATAGGCCCGGAGCTGGGGCGCATCGGGCACGCCAAGGGCCGTTCAGTGTGTTTCAGTTGATGTCGTTCGTTCTCCAAGATAACCATAATTAATTACTGAAATTTTTTCCAGTTAATGTAGCATATAGCACTTACATATTTTCCTTTGTTATTTGATTCCCAACTAAGTTAGAACTTATAACGTAAATTGAAAAAAAATTACAAATTAATAAATTTTTTAAATAGTAATACACATTAGATATATACGGTATATTATTTATATTCAAAAACAATTGTTGGAAACGTAATATTGTTGTAATATAAATTGAATTCAATCATTCAACGTTTTTTTATACTTGCCAGTAGTTTGAGCGTTGAAGTTCATCAAAATATTTCGCTATATAAGGTACTATATTATCATAATTAATTCATATAGAAATTAAAATCGATAAAAAAAGTGGTTATTTTGGAAATCAACGATAAACAGGATATCAAAATGTATGGAAGATTGCAAATATGTCATAAACCACTTAACGGATGAAGAAAAATTTCGCATATAAAATAGACTCCTTTATGGCAACTATATCGGGTACTAAAAAATTGAGATCAACTATTTTATTTTAAATAGGACACCTTGTATATATCATTTTTGCTAATTTTAGGTACTAAATATGCCAAGAAAAATCAGGAATTCACAACTTAGTCAGATGCTAGTAGAAATAAAAATGTGAAAATACAGGGTGTCCGCTAAGTATATAGCATACTCTCGAGGGCAAATTTTGCAAAATAAATCTCAAATGGAGATACAGAACCCCAAAGGGTACTAAGCGATCTACCTTTTCTGTCCTAAATTTTGAGCAGACTTGCATAATTAATTGAAAATTTAATATTTTGTGTACGCCATAAGGACTCATAAAACTATAACTACAGTAGATGCTTTGCATCGTCAGCGTCAGAGTCAGGAACAGAGTTGTCACTACAATCGTTGGCCCAAAATTTCTTAAACTTAGTCATTCCTCTCTAAATGGGGTACTGCCTATTTTTTGCGGTTTTCGAAACAATTAAGTTTTTGTATAACACGTTATTGAAAAAAAAAATAAATAAAATACCAGAAGCGTGCCATTCAAAGAGTTGATTATTATGCAAAGTACTTTAAACTTAAACTTTTTGACATTTCAGAAATCATTTACGCAAGACAGTTAAATGAAAAAGCTTAGCTTCTTGTTTATTGAGCAAATTTTCTCCATACATTTCCCTATCCGATGGATGTTTTCTCATTGTACTTCAAACAACATTCCAGGATTGTCTCGAATTTCATTGCGATGGTGTGTTATTCTTTCCATCAAGTCACTTTAAATTTTCCCTTAAAAAGAAAACAGGCGACCTCGATGCCCATTAAATAGACCCACCTCGACCGATCCATCCATAACCAAAAGAATTTGATAAATGCTGACGAACTAAATTGCTAAAATTGCACGGTGCAGCATCGTGCATAAATCCCACCTGATTTCTAAGGACACATGTTTTAAAAAGCCATTTAAGTCTTGTTGCATGAATTGCAATAAATTGCATCATTTCATTTGTCTTCAAAAAATGAACAGTTCAATGAGATCCCTGCCTACACGTTAACCATTAACCTTTGTTGGTTCTTTGTACTATTCGATGGGGATTTTCTTCAGCCAGATATGCAAATTCAAATTACTGCTAATTATTACTGCGTCTCGTGTGAAACCGGCTTCGTCCGTGACCAAAACGATACAAGTAAAATTTTACCTAGATCGTTGCAAAAACCAATTTGCGCACGCACTTGGTCGCATGAACTTAGACCGACAAGTTAGGGGGATTTTCAGCAATTTCATCCAGAATTTCCTCCTCTTATCGAGGGTTCCTTGCTCTCTTGGGAGCCGTTCTCCACCGCGATCGGTAAAAAATTCCTAAAATGAATTTGCAGAAGATTGGCTATTTTTAGCATTTTTTTAATCCATCAGGCCTTCACATAATTATCGAATGCTTGCCCGAAAATTAGATGCATGTCAGCGTAAATAAAAAAAGCTGGTGTTTTATTGTAGTATTTTGATTTATTATTTCAATCACATGTTATACAAAAACTTAATTTCTCAAAATTTACTAATTTTATAGTAAAGTATTTAAAAAAATAGTTTTAGTTCTGCAAAAATTTTGGCCCAACGAGTGAGGTAGCAAGTCCGTTCCCGAGTTGTAGCATGGTTTTATGAGTATAACCTACATAAAATATTTAAAAAAAGGTCAGTTCAAAACTTAGAGCCGAAAAGCTAAATCGCTGGATACCCCTTTGGGGCTCTATCACTCCGTTAATGGTCCCTTTAGGATTTTTATTTCCAGGACAAATTAGGGTTATTTTGACCTCCACTATATACTCCCGAGATGCCGTAATCATATTTTTAAGGATGTATTCTAACAATATTCGGAATTTTTCCGCCCAGCCTGGTGCAAAATGTTGTAAAAAAATCCGTTACGCCCTTTATGAGATATTTACAGTATTCCAGACTTTTGGCACCCTGCATATATAGGATATTCCCAAACTATCTGCGTGATGCCAGGGTGTGATTCTTTAGTTAAGTTTAAAACGAGCAGTCCTGTAAACGCATGTCCTAAGACGTTTGGTTGTCGATATACAGGCTGATTTTTATATTTAACAAAGTGTCCACCAAACTTTGTAAAACTACAAATTTCATTAGGAGACCGAAGCAATGACAGGGTGGTATTTTTTGGGAATGCTACTTCCTAATTACCTTATTACATATCGAAAATCAAGAATTTTAGGTCTTATGTGTACAGAAGATTAATCAAAGAATCGCTTCCTAAAAAATCTGCATCATGTTTGGGAAGACCCTGTATAAAGCCATTTCACCATAGCATTCATCGGCACTGCTCTGTGTCTAACACATCATCTAAAGTCCAATCATAACATTTCGTTTCTAATTCAACCATTTATATTTTAGATTACAGGCTTGACCTCTATTTATTTTAAAGGCATTTAATTTCCTAGTCAGGTATTATCTACTCTTATAAACAAATTTGAAGTTTGAACTTTGGAAAATAATATCAGGCACTGTCTTAGTTGAGGTTTTCGCATAATTCATTAAGATGAAGTATTTTGTACTTAGACTTTTTCACGTGATTCGGTTATTTGAAAAGGGGTGGGAATGACATTTTTAAATGTGTAGTGCAAATATCAAATTTTACTGAAAAGTGGTAGAGCAAATCTAATTTTATTAAAAACTAAATGAGGCCTTTTGCTCGTTTAAAGTATGTATCCCTTTGCAATGAGATTAAAATAAGTAGTAATGATGAATAAAATTTGTGATTGGACTAATTTAATCATTTCAATGGTTTCATACTCATGCTAGCTGTGCTAAAACTCACTGGGGAAGCTTCCTATTTCCGGTCCGACCATTTTCCCCTCCTTTTCCAACCACAACCGTAAACACAACACTAATTCACTGCTTGGTATTCGCACTCTATCTCAATAATTTCATATTTATAGTGTCTCTTTCCAAAGGGTCAATGGCTTCAGATAAGGTTTTAAAAAAATGGTGCTTTGCCCTTAAATATTTTTTCTTTTTTTGTAATAAATTAGACGTTTCTAGACTTGCCACATGCTGTATATACATGGTTTCTATTGTTATAGCTAAAAAAAGATAGAGCCATTCTGTTTCTTTCATCTTGATGATGACTGTCCAGATAAATCTAAAGTCTTCTGCCGATTTCAAATATAGTTGGCAACTGTATATTTTCTTCTGACGCCGCTTTCGCAATTTTAAAGTGATATGCAAAAAAGGAAGTCAGTAAAGTTCATCATCAAATAGATAGCCAAGCATTGAGCACTATTTTAATAACTAGATTTATTGTATTGTATTATTGAAAACTACATTTTTGAGCATGAGTGCAAATACTACGACAGTTTTATTTTTCATTAACGACAGTGTTTTCCATAGTTGTTTTGCTTTTTGTATTGCTTTCTATGTCGATTTGTCATTAGTTTATAATATATATTTTTTGTCTATCAGTTGCGGAATGTCGTTTCTTTAGCCGGATAGTCAGTTAAAATTTAATTATTAACGCATGAAAAATGTTTGATCAAGATGAATATTTTCAACAGTTTCAGGGTTTAAAAGGTTATTTTTGAAGAACAACCGCTTATGTTGTTTTATGTTAAAGTGAAACTTTTCTGCTTAAAAGTTGTAACTTTGAGGAAACCCTAATTCCAGAAGCGATGTACCTATGTTAAGAAACTCAGAATCAGCATGATAACCAACCCTATCAGAAAAAGTTTGGCGTGTCTAACTTATTCTTTTTTTTTCCTGCAGGTGTCGCCGGCGCCAATCCAACCTCCGAATTTGTGAGACAAGAGTTGCGCGCCGTGGTCGGCGCGCGAACCGCGCAAGCCCAGCCTGCTGGAGGACAAAGATCCGGTCCATCGCCCGCCCAACAACTACAGCAGTTGAGCCAACAGGGCACCGTCGATCTCGAGTCTTTGGGAATCACTTTCGAGATGTCTTCTGGTGAGTAAAGAGAGAGGCTTGATATAGACACGGTATAGATTTGGATGCTCGTGGATAATTTGTCTGGAATAAATTAAATGAGAGTTACCTAGTTTGGCAAGATGTTATTAAAGGAAACTGCCATGGCGGGAGGTGAAATAAATGTACTTTCGAGTATTCGCTATGTGCAAGATCCATGACATGACTTCTGGTGTCATTAATCGGTGAAACCAATAGCATTTTTATATGTTACTAATTACCATAAAGGGTCATTAGAGCACCGACAAAAAAAGGCACTCATGGACTGCCAAAAAAATGTCCAAGTAAAGCAAATAAATGCGGATTCATGAAGAAATTGACGAAGAAATTCGCGAATTAATTCACGAATAAATTGCCCCGAGGGTGTAAACTAACCTAAATGCTTCTCTGTTTTCAAAATGCCCGGAAAATGTAGAAACATCGATTTCTAGGTAAAAAAAATGCGGTTTAATTTTTTTTCTCTCGAAAAGTATTTTTTTAAGCCAATTTTGACTTGAGTCTACGCTTAAAGCTATATAAAAAAAACACTTTGGATATATGCCTTTTATATAGGGAGACCTAATTGAATTTAAACTTCCACTACTTCGAGTTTTGACATGACCCCACTTAATATTTTATTACTAGAAAACCGAAAAATCTAGCGCAACCCAACTTTCAGGCATTAAAGGGGGATATGAGTAGGACGTAACAAAAAATCACGTTGATCCAATCGAAAATGCCGAATTGGTGATTTTCTTGAATTCCCAAAAGTGTCCAATATTTCGAGCTCAAGTCATACGTTTAAGTTCTGAGAAAAACTAAAAAAACTTCACAGGTTTATCAAAATTTTGATATGTATTAAAGGATAGTTAAAACTGTGATATAACAAGACAAGTGTTTATATTTTTGTTTTTCTCAAAAGGCAAAATTTTGAAAAAAAATAATCTTAGTCCTTTTGAGTATACCCTCATTTTACTTTTTCCAGTTTATTTTTGAATCATTTGTTATAAAAGTTCAGAAAAGGTATATGAAAATTTACGAATACGAATATAAAAATATGTACAATAGTACAAAAAAGCTTCTATGAAGGGCATTTTCTAAGGAAATGAAAGCTAATAATTTCATCTATGCTGTCTGGGTTTGGGCCCCATGAAACATATTTCTTACATTTTGCATTGATCTTGGAAGCAAAAAGGTCAATATCTGGGGTACCGTACTTATCTATAATTTGAGAAAAACTATTGTTATTTAATTCCAATTCCATATTTTTGATCTTATTTCTGGACCGAGAATAATTGGCTTCGATATTATCTTTTGCGTTTATATATGGAGCGAATATAAATATTGTCCTTGATTCGCACCAGTCTCGGATAATTCTAGTTCTCGTACTTAATAGAGAATGTCGTACACTGCCCATCTCAGTTACACTATTTATACGAAATAATGTTGAATGTAGGCAGATGGCCTGAGAAATATTTGAGGGCGTAAAACCCAGCATATAGTTCCAAACAGTTAATATGATATTATAGTTCCCTGTTGTCCCCAAAATTCTCTAGCAAGCCCATTTTTGACGCATCTGAGAATATTTCCTTACAGTAACATTTTTGGTCCATTTATTTTTTGGATCTATTAATATTATGTAATCCCCAGTTTAGTTCCTGGTCTAATGATTTCGGGATAAACCTGACTTTATTAAAGTTATTACAGTTTGGTCTTAAAGCTTTTAGTTTAACTAACCCAAATGGTTTCACATGAAGCCATCCATAAGCCAAGGCAAGTAATATCGAAACTAGCTACCCCACTAGGGATGCAAACTTTCGAATCGTCTAACCCAAACCCGATTATTTTAATATACTCTCCGTTTCTGGCCCATCCTCCCCTCTTTTAGCCTTTGCTTGTAAAACGGGCACCGTGAGTTTAAATATATTTTATTTTACCTTTCTTTTTTATTTTTATCTGCTTCCGCCTTTTTTATGTCCAAGCATGACTTTGCTTTCGAAATAAAATTTGTGCCAAACAATTACGTATCTATAGGATTTGAATTTGCAGCTGCCCTACTGTCTTCATTTATAAACAGATTTATCTTAAATTTCCTCTTTAAGAAAAGTCTCATGATAAACACTCGCTATTTTTATTCGAAGTGGTTTCCGTTTTTTTTTGTAGACAATAATCTGCGGGTGATATTTTAGTTAAAACAACTAACACCCTGTAAAGTATACAGCTATTTTGCAGACAATAGTCTGCGGGTGATATAGTCAAAACAACTAACACCCTGTCAAGTATACAGCTATTTTGCAAACAATAGTCTGCGGGTGATATTATAGTCAAAACAACTAACACCCTGTAAAGTATACAGCTATTTTGCAGACCATAGTCTGCGGGTGATATTATAGTTAAAACAACTAACACCCTGTAAAGTATATAGTTATTTTGCAGACAATAGTCTGCGGGTGATACTTAAGTCAAAACAAATAACACCCTGTAAAGTATACAGCTATTTTGCAGATAATAGTCTGCGGATGATATTATAGGCAAACCAAATAACACCCTATGAAGTATACAGCTATTTTGCAGACAATAGTCTGCGGGTGATACTTAAGTCAAAACAAATAACACCCTGTAAAGTACACAGCTATTTTGCAGACAATAGTCTGCGGGTGATATTATAGGAAGATGTTATAGTTAAAACAACTAATACCCTGTAAAGTATACAGCCATTTTGCAGACATTAGTCTGCGGGTGATACTTAAGTCAAAACAACTAACACCCTGTAAAGTATACAGATCTTTTGCAGACCATAGTCTGCGGGTGATATTTAAGTCAAAACAAATAACACCCTGTAAAGTATACAGCTATTTTGCAGAAAATAGTCTGCGGATGACATTATAGGCAAAACAAATAACACCCTATGAAGTATACAGCTATTTTGCAGACAATAGTCTGCGGGTGATACTTAAGTCAAAACAAATAACACCCTGTAAAGTATACAGCTATTTTGCAGACAATAGTCTGCGGGTGATATTGAGGTCAAAACAAATAACACCCTGTAAAGTATACAGCTATTTTGCGGACCATAGTATGCGGGTGATGTCATAGTTAAAGCGACTAACACGCTGTAAAGTATACAGCCATTTTGCAGACATTAGTCTGCGGGTGATATAGTCAAAACAACTAACACCCTGTAAAGTATACAGCTCTTTCGCAGACCATAGTCTGCGGGTGATATTTAAGTCAAAACAAATAACACCCTGTAACGTATACAGCTATTTTGCAGATAATAGTCTGCGGGTGATATTATAGTCAAAACAACTAACACCCTATAAAGTATACAGCTATGTTGCAGACAATAGTCTGCGGGTGATTTTTAAGTCAAAACAAATAACACCCTGTAAAGTATACAGCTATTTTGCAGACAATGGTATGCGGGTAATATTTAAATCAAGACCAATAATACCCGGGGGTGATATTATAGTCAAAACAACTAACACTCTGTAAAGTATACAGCTATTATGCAGACAATAGTCTGCGGGTGATATAAACTGCTCGTCAAAAAAAACGACGCACCTAGTTTTTTGGACAATATTTGAAAGCTCGTTATTGGAAAACTACTAAACCGATTTTAAAAAACTTTGGAAATTCTGAATAGTTGATTCTTTGACTCTTATGACTAATTTTTGGAATAAGATATTTTGCACCTAATATATACTACAGGGTGTTAAAGAAAGGGATGTTTTTTTTACAAAATTTCAAGTTATCCCCATTTATGGGGTAATTGAGATTGATAGTCGTAATACCTCTCTTTACTTGCAGTTAGGTAATACCTCGGGACGTTTTTAAGATTTTGTGGATATCTTGGCTAACTACGATTATATGGCAATTTTTCGAAAATTGTCGTGTTTTTCCCGTTTAGTCCCAATAATGAGAAAACTACGGAAGGTATCGACGAATTTTGAACACGGCGTCTTATGGTAGGTTATATGCTGCCAGTTTATGTACGTTACGTGATCCATTAAACCAGAAAGTTCATATTAAGGGAGATGTTTTACACAAAATCATTTTTTTTTTGAAAATTCAAAATAAAAATGCAAACCAAAGAAAATTATACTTGTAAACTTAAAATGCGACCATAATACCATGGACTATTAAGAATGGGGTATTTTCTAGAAAAGGTTTTTGATTTTTGGTGATAAATCAGTCAGTTGTCAAAATATGGTAAAATAAGGATATTTCTTCGTATAACGTTACCATAAATATACAAATGAGTTTTTGTCTTACAACCGTTCAAATTACACTCGAAATTACCTTCGAATATACAGGTTGACTGAAAAAGTAAAATGCTAAAAAAAGAAATAATATTTTTTCGGAGGGTCCTATTTAAGTACCCACCTATCATTTCAATTCTTAGTTATTCTACGGACCATTTTAATAATATTCGGGGCAGGTGGGTACTTAAATAGGATCCTCCGTAAAAAAATTTTCTTTTTTACCATTTTACTTTTTCAATCACCCTGTATATTCAAAGGTAATTTCGAGTGTAATGTGAACGGTTGTAAGAGACAAAAACTCGTTTGTATATTTATGGTAACGTTATACGAAGAAATATCCTTATTTTACCATATTTTGACAACTGACTGATTTATCACCAAAAATCAAAAACCGTTTCGAGAAAATACTCCATTCTTAATAATCCATGGTATTAAGGTCACATTTTAAGTTTACAAGTATAATTTTCTTTGGTTTGAATTTTTATTCTGAATTTAAAAAAAAAATTATTTTGTGTAAAACATATTCCTTAATTTGAACTTTCTGGTTTAATGGATCACGTACATAAACTGGTAGCATATGACCTACCGTAAGACGCCGTGTTCACAATTCGTCGATACCTTCCGCAGTTTGCTCATTATTGGGACTAAACTGGAAAAAAACGACAATTTTCGAAAAATTGCCATATAATCGTAGTTAGCCAAGATATCCACAAAATCTTAAAAACGTCCCGAGGTATTACTTATCTGTAAGTAAAAGGAGATATTACGACTATCAATCTCAACTACCCCATAAATAGGGATAACGTGAAATTTTGTAAAAAAAACATATCTTTCTTTAACACCCTGTAGTATATGTTAGGTGCCAAATATCTTATTCCAAAAATTAGTCATAAGAGTCAAAGAATCAACTATTCAGAATTTCCAAAGTTTTTTTAAAATCGGTTGAGTAGTTTACTAATAACGAGCTTTCAAATATTGTCCAAAAAACTAGGTGCGTCGTTTTTTTTGACGAGCAGTTTAGTTAAAACAACTAACACCGTGTAAAGTATACAGCTATTTTGCAGACAATAGTCTGCGGGTGATATTATAGTCAAAACAACTAACACCCTGTAAAGTATACAGCTATTTTGCAGAGCATAGTCTGCCGGTGATATAGTCAAAACAACTAACACCCTGTAAAGTATACAACTCTTTTGCAGACCATAGTCTGCGGATGATATTATAGTCAAAACAACTAACACCCTATAAAGTATACAGCCATTTTGCAGACAATAGTCTCCGGGTGATATTATAGTCAAAACAACTAACACCCTATAAAGTATACAGCTATGTTGCAGACAATAGTCTGCGGGTGATTTTTAAGTCAAAACAAATAACACCCTGTAAAGTATACAGCTATTTTGCAGACAATAGTCTGCGGGTGATATTGAGGTCAAAACAAATAACACCCTGTAAAGTATACAGCTATTTTGCGGACCATAGTATGCGGGTGATGTCATAGTTAAAACGACTAACACGCTGTAAAGTATACAGCCATTTTGCAGACATTAGTCTGCGGGTGATATAGTCAAAACAACTAACACCCTGTAAAGTATACAGCTCTTTTGCAGACCATAGTCTGCGGGTGATATTTAAGTCAAAACAAATAACACCCTGTAACGTATACAGCTATTTTGCTGACAATAGTCTGCGGGTGATATTATAGTCAAAACAACTAACACCCTATAAAGTATACAGCTATTTTGCAGACAATGGTATGCGGGTAATATTTAAGTCAAGACCAATAATACCCTGTAAAGTATACAGCTATTTTGCAGACAATAGTATGCGGATGATATTATAGTCAAAACAACTAACACTCTGTAAAGTATACTGCTATTATGCAGACAATAGTCTGCGGGTGATATAGTTAAAACAACTAACACCGTGTAAAGTATACAGCTATTTTGCAGACAATAGTCTGCGGGTGATATTATAGTCAAAACAAATAACACCCTGTAAAGTATACATCTATTTTGCAGAGCATAGTCTGCCGGTGATATAGTCAAAACAACTAACACCCTGTAAAGTATACAGCTCTTTTGCAGACCATAGTCTGCGGGTGATATTATAGTCAAAACAACTAACACCCTATAAAGTATACAGCCATTTTGCAGACAAAAGTCTGCGGGTGATATTATAGTCAAAACAACTAACACCCTATAAAATATACAGCTATTTTGCAGACAATAGTCTGCGGGTGATTTTTTAGTCAAAACAAATAACACCCTGTAAAGTATACAGCTATTTTGCAGACAACGGTATGCGGGTGATATTTAAGTCAAGACCAATAATACCCTGTAAAGTATACAGCTATTTTGCAGACAATAGTCTGCGGGTGATATTATAGTCAAAACAACTAACACCCTGTAAAGTATACAGCTATTATGCAGACAATAGTCTGCGGGTGATATAGTCAAAACAACTAACACCGTGTAAAGTATACAGCTATTTTGCAGACAATAGTCTGCGGGTGATGTTATAGTCAAAACAACTAACACCCTGTAAAGTATACAGCTATTTTGCAGAGCATAGTCTGCGGGTGATATTATAGTTAAAACGACTAACATACTGTAAAGTATACAGCCATTTTGCAGACATTAGTCTGCCGGTGATATAGTCAAAACAACTAACACCCTATAAAGTATACAGCTATTTTGCAGACAATAGTCTGCGGGTGATTTTTAAGTCAAAACAAATAACACCCTGTAAAGTATACAGCTATTTTGCAGACAATGGTATACGGGTGATATTTAAGTCAAGACAAATAACACCCTGTAAAGTATACAGCTATTTTGCCAGACAGTAGTCTGCGGGTGAAAGTCTACACTCGTGTTAAATATTTAACGACTGGCCTAAGGAGTTTTGTAAAAATTAAAGGTGTTATATTTAAACCCAATGGTACACAAGTAAATTCGTATCTGGTCTTTAAAATAAACCCTTAAATATATATTTTTTTCTTATATTTCCTACTGTAATTTTGCCAGCGGCCAAGCAAATGCTGAGTAGCATTCTACGCCGCCGTACGCTGCAAACAGTTTTTAGTTTTCAGCTTAGGGGTATGACTAATGCTCGACACGCAGTTATTATACTTTGTCTGTTACGATAATCCTCTAGACAAACGATGATTTGTAGGTGATATTTTGATCACTATATTATAATTCAAAAAGATTTAATTACCTAAAAATTATGAATCACTGTCTTATGTTTCCCAACTCGTCAGCATATCTTCTCTTTCCACGTATTTTCGGTATCGCACTTCGCACTAAATAAAATCTACTGCCCGTTACGGTACATTAAAATGAACTAATGTATATGGCTTGGTACAATGCGGACCTGGGTGATTGTTTACTTATCACAGTCTTTAAACTCTGTGCGCTGATATGACATAAAATGAGACCTACCAACTATCATAGAAGGACGTAGAAGCGTAGAATAATTTAGTTTCTCTTGTCATGGATGTAAATAGCTAATGCTAAATATAATTATCTGTAAACAATTACCTTAATAAATGATGTAAACAAGTCAACGTTCAAGCCCCATCCAGTAGTTGCACATAGCGAATACTTCAAGTTGATTTCAACGCTGCACAGAAATTGTACAGTCTGTGAATGGTGTAAAATATTAAGATATAAACGTAGTATTTCTAAGATGGTTAATTTTAGACATAGGATATAGTAAAATTATGATCTAACCAGTAGTGATACCTAGCTACTGGGACGTCCTAGGTCCTAGGCTCTCATTTAATTTCTAGAAGTTTATATTCTGGATGAATGTACGGGAGGGGTTCACAAAATGTGTAAATGATTGCTTAGACTGTCCCCGTCTGTCTAAATATTCATACATTTCGCAGTTTATTTCATTTAGCAAGCAAATGTTTCATTCGAGATATATGGATACCTACTTTACGAATGAGTGAAATATAATATTCCTTGTAAATACGTTTTTGTGTAAATTTGAAAAAATATATTCACATAGCAAATGTTGCTCGTTAAGAGATGAAATTAGCTTTAAGAACAATCCCTTCACAATTAAAATGTATATTTTTGAGATATCTGTGTATAATTCCTCCATATTCTCAACTGTACATTAACTTACTAACATGTGCACATTCTTAATATTGACTTTGGGTTAACTCATATAATTTAGAATTTTTTTAACTCGATAAAAATGGTGTCTTTTACTTATAAGTATGAAAGGTTAGGTCAGATATTGGCGTTGCACCTAATATCGTTCAATAATGTATTATTATTCTCCGCACTGGCCCCTCCTGAAATGAATGTTACTGTTTTTACTAATCATTTTCAATAATTGGAACAGAAAGCACCTTTTCTACTTAATGTATGACTTTTTTATAGATATGTCAATAAAGAGCCCGAAACTCTTAATATAGTCTCCGAAGCCTAATATCTACAAGGTGCTTTACTCGAAATATCTTAGGAAGCGGCTTAGATTTAGAATAATTGCAAAGGACCCTATATACTATATACGCTTAAAATAATTGTTTCTACTCATACAAGACACATTTAAATCTTGATTTAATCTGAACCATAACCATTAATATTAAGGAGTCTGCCCTATCTCTCTAATATTGGACTCGAAGTGGTTCCAACAAAGACACTCTAAGGGATTTAAATCCGGAGATCTCACGAGTCATTTCCTTTTACCTCCTCCCATCCACCGATTAGAAATCCTGTCCTCGTTACAGTCAAACAAAAGTATTTTCCAATTCTTGAATGATAAGATACTAGTTTTCTACATTTGTAAGTAGATATTTCCCCATTTTTTTTTAATTGTAACGTTTCATATCCTGTCCCGTGAACCCATCTTCCGTCTATCTCATTCAGTCGTTCACATAATATGAACATCAAACAATAATTTCTGTTGTATCTATAGAATGAATAGGGCTTTTAGTAAATGTAGAATAATGCATTTTAACGGGACAATGTCGAAATTTCGAATAGAGTAGAAAGGGTGCTCTGTTGGGGTAACGTACAATGATGTCATTGTTGCGTGCAGGTGCGAGTGAAAGCCCAAAACTTTGGGGTGCGATGGGGTCAGAAATGGGCTCAATGTCTCCGCAGCCAGCCACTTCCAGGGTAAGCCACACGCCTCACTCTCGACCATTGGGTCTATGGATAATGGTATTCCTTTTTTCTTATTGTTTTAATTACGATGACACATTTCAAAATCATGGGATTAACATTTTGTGTCTCCCAAATCTTCAGATACTAGATGGGTTGAACCGAGTACAATAAAGAAAAATATTTGTAAAGTTGGAACCACTTGCAATGCAAGACAATGAATAGATATTAAAAAAAATGTAAATGTTAAGCAAAATATTCAAATTGAAAAACAGATAAATAATGGATACCACTATTTTTGGACCCTTGCTTGAATCGCTTACCGCTCTTACTAACATTCAACATTGCTGTCATATTATTAATATTTTTCCATAATAATAATTCCCTATTACACCTTAAAACGTACAGTTTTCGGAGTTTTTGCACTAATAGATTAGATGTTTAATATAGTATTTTAGTAGTAGTTTTTCATTTGTATCTAACAGCACATGAATTTTAATGCATTTTGACTTCGCACGAAAGCACTAAAGCTTCTTATAATAGGGGCCAAATTACTTACTTTTATTGATTTTCTGTCATATTAAGTAGATACATATTAGTTTTTGTCAAATATTATTAGCTTGGCTAAGCACTAGATTGATCTTACTGTGAAGCACTTTTGTGTGGTAGTTTGGGTTGGTTACTTCTGCTAACTTGTCAGCATAATTTCGTGAATAGCTAGCAGTAGCTCAAGAATGCATACACTTATTTTTAGTTTTTAGTATATTTTTCAAATGAACTGCAAAAACGAGCTTAGTGTGTTATATTACTATAAATATTTTTAAGTGCATGCTGTCAATATGAAGTGAAATTTCTGTAGTATATATAGTGGAGGATTGTAGGGGCAAATCTCTATGTTGTCTACAATATGTCGTTTAAATTTTAGAAAATGGCATCTGAATTTGTGCCTAATCATTGTAATAGTATATTATTTTATGTGGAGGAAAAGTAATACTTTTCATGGCGCGCTCGTGTTTAACAGCCGAACGGAGTGAGGCTGGTAATAGAGAGCAAGCCATGAAAAGTAACTTTTCCTCCAAATAAAATATGCTGTTTTTTCTTCAAATGTCGACAAATTAATGCAAAAAGTCTCTTTTTAATAGTAATAATTATTATTATTAAAGATAAGTGGGTTCGCAAGGCGGCTTAGACCGGTGCGGTGTCGGTGAATAGGCTCAGGTTGTTGCTATAGTAATGTAACATAAAACTGTCAGTGGACAGTGTCAACAATAATTATATTTTAAAAATTGCGTCTTCGATTGCGTTATAATTCCGTACTGATAAGCAGTTATTGAGTAAGTTCGATTAAATAATAACCAATTTTTTCCTAAATTAGTGATTTTTAGAAATGCAGTCACACATTGAGTGATAAATACAAATTTTAGTTTAATAACTCTTGAGTTGTTGACGCTTATTTTGATGTTTGTTTGTATTGTATCTATGTTGCTATGATAACACTTTTACCTCCGCCGGCGGAAAAGTGAAAAGTCAAGCTCCGGCGGAGGAAAAACGAAACTTCACTGCCGCCTACACAGTCGAGTAATGACGGATTTACTGACGTTTGAAGAAAAAAATTATTTGATTGGTTCTGATAATGTTTTCTTTTTCTGAAGTTTGTGATTTCCACACCAAAAGTCCTAACTTGTGCTAATTAAACAAACGCCAAAGTTACATTACAACACAGCTTTATTGTAGTAGGGAAATAATTTTTGCACTCTATTTGCACCAGTGCAAAAATTTTGTTTCTGTGTTGTAGACCGAAGATTTCAAACCCCAAACAATATTAACCCGAAAGTTAAATATCTTAATAGAATTATGCCTGGATTAACCTCCTAACCTACAATAGATAGATAGTCACAAAAGTTAAATTGCTTTACTTTCCATTGTGGAATACATGAATTAGTACAATACAGAACTTGACATTAAATCAAAAATCAAAGTCATTTATTGGTGCCAGTATACAAGACTGTATTTACACAAGTCAGGATTTAAAATAAACAGCTTGCATTCCGCCACGACCCGGACAGCCCTCCTGTGAAGCCCTAGGTGCATGACCCACCCCACACCAGCAGGATGTAACTCATAACTGAGTCGGAGCGCAAACAAGCCACTTCCAAGCCGCTTTGCCACTTGCTCTACATGAGCATCACACCTAAGTCTGGGATCAACAGTTACACCTAGGAACTTGACACATGGTGTGCTGTCATTAACACCTCCAAGATCTCTCAGTGAGAAAACCACCTGCTTCGTTTTATCTTGGTTCAAAAGCAGCTTGTTTCCTTCAAACCACCCTGCAGCACTCTCTCGTGCCACCCCCAACCGTTCCGTAGCACTCTCTAGGGAACACGCTGACATAGAAAGGGTCGTGTCATCAGCAAAGTGTGTACTTAGTGTTTTTGTCACTAAATAGTAGATCGTTTATAAAGATCAAAATCAAGATGGGTCCCAGTACAGAGCCCCCCATAATTCTGATAGCATTCTCCGAAGATGACACCCCACCACCCTCACAGCCTGCATCCTGTTTTTCAGGTACGATCTAATAAGAGCAATAGTGTTTTCTGCGAAATTATAATGTTGAAGCTTGTGCAATAGAAGGTCATGGGTAACACAGTCGAATGCTTTGCTCAAGTCGCAAAACAGAACTGCATTATATTCAAGATCTTCAAAGGAATCCAAAATTTTAATAACTAGGTATAGAATACCTAAGACCGTGTTTTTTTTTGCGTCTAAAACCAAATTTACAAGTCGCAAAGCATCCATTCTCCTCAAAGAAATTCACCAGTCTTATGGCCAAACATTTTTCCACTATTTTTGAGATGAGGCAAGAGGCTAATGGGTCTATAATTTTAGATGTCATTTTTATCCCTTTTTTAATGAATAGGTACGACCATAGCTTTTTTAAGAATATTTGGAAAAGTATTTTGGTCAAAACACAAATTAACAAGTTTTGTCAGAGGAATTATAATTATGTTTTTTATACTTCTAATTAAGTTAACACTTAAACCAAATATGTCCCTACTGGTCTTATTTTTAGGTGGTTAATTATATCCCTCATTTCATTAAGATATTTCAGAAAATTTAAATGAACTTGTGGAAGGAGGAGTTATATTCTTAAAATTTTTCAACGGATCTGATTGACTATCTCGTATTCCTTTGATAAGATTGTGAGCAATGTTGCAGAAAAAGTTATAAAACGAATCCGGCGATCTATTGAGGCAAGAATGCTCCCTGGTCTATCTTTCGTTGTTCATTAATAATATTCCACATGGTTTTTGTTGGATTCCTTGCTCCCTTATTGCACCACTATATTGTTTCTTGTAGTCCTCTATATTCCTTGGCCAATGCCAGTTGACCATTGTTGTTGATTTAATTATCCCAGAAGTTTAAGGTGTTCCCTCATTTCCCTTAGGTTATCGTCAAACTAAGATGTGTTACCTGGCTGATCAGATCGAATAGTTAATGTTTTTTTCAGGGAAGGCAGCCAGATAAACTTTTGGTAAACATTAGCAGCTGAGTCTTCGATAAAAGCAAAAGAAGTACTGTCCAGTACATTCCAGAAATGCAACATCCCATGTTGAGTTAGAGGCCTACATACTTTGCGTTCTTGCTTGACAGTTGATTTATGCAAGATGCTACTAAATTGAATAAGTTGTGAAGAGTGGTCAGATAAATCTGTATTTACATTCTGAGCAAGCAAGCCACCCTGAGAAAAATTTAAAAATATGTTATCCAAATAGGAAGCCATCCTGGATGGTAGGTCAATTGTTTTTCAAAGTTATAGCCACCCAAAATGTCACAAAGTAAAGTTGCCTCTCGTTCATTCGTACCAAAATGCACATTGAAATCCCCAGCCAATATCAGCTTTTTGTTAACACCCCATCCATTCACTAGATTTTCCAAAATGGTTAGAAAGGCAGGAGATCTATAACTAGTCAGAACATAGATATTAAAATGAATGACATGAACACAAGACATTTCTATAAATTTTTCTACATTAAAATTTAAAATAATATTTGCAGGTTGAACATTAATTTTTGACCTACAAAATATTGCAGTACCCCCTCCTGAGTAGTGTTTTCTTGCTGAGAAACCAATGCAGTTATACCCTGATAACACAGTCTCTTGTATTTCCACATCATTCAGCCAATGCTCCGTAAGGCACAAGATGTCAATGTTTTTATCAACTAGAAAACCTTCTAACTGGCCCGTCTTGTTTCTAAGTAACCTAACATTTGCATGAAGTACTTGTACAGGATGACCCGTTTAAGAGGGGCCTACACCTTATCTCGAAAACTACGGAGGTTGGAAAAAAAAATTAAATACAAAAGTTATTCCTAGTTAAATGATCTTTATTTTTTTGTTTTTTTAATCGTCACTTTTTTATATACAGGATGTTCAAAGAAAGTTGAAAGACCCTATATTTTATTACATTTTTGGATTCTACTTAAAATTCTAAGCATTTGATGTATGATGTTATACCTCTAGAGTTAGTAGTTTCACAGCTGTTGAAAATCGGTACTTTGGATACTTTTCACCTTGATTGCAGGAAAACGATTAAAAATGGAATAAAATGAATTCCATATTCCTATCTTAACTTTCCTAGAGCTGTCTGATGGTGCTAAATGATGGTACCTACC
Organism: Pissodes strobi; assembly: GCA_016904865.1. Lineage (NCBI taxonomy): Eukaryota > Metazoa > Arthropoda > Insecta > Coleoptera > Curculionidae > Pissodes > Pissodes strobi. Next base: position 295,663 of record MU182007.1, on the reverse strand, counting down.
GCGGTACCAGATTTGATACCCATGGTATCACCTGCCAATTAGTACCTCAAGTAGATAGCTCTTGAAAAATTAAGATAGGAATGTGAAATTAATTTTACTCCATCTCTAATGGTCTACTTGCTACCAAGGTGAAAAGTAGTCAAAGTACCGATTTTCAACTCTTTATATCTGTGACACTACTAACTCTAGAGGTATAACATCATACATCAAATATGCTTAGAATTTTAAGTAGAATCCAAAAATGTAATAAAATATAGGGTGTTTCATTTAAAAAAGTGTAACTTTCTTTGACCATCCTGTATATAACAAAGTGACGATTAAAACAATACAAAAAAAAATAAACATCATTTTACTAGGAATAGCTTTTGTATTTAATTTTTTTTCCAACCCCCGTAGTTTTCGAGATAACGGACCACCCTGTACGGGGTGTCCCAAATTCGAGCCTCATCATTGGGATCTCGGAAACTAGAAGAGATACGAGATCGGTTAAATGGAGGCAAAGTTGGGCAATTTGATGCTGATCAAAATGCTACCTTGAAAGTTAAAAAAATCCGAATACTTACGAAGAAATTTAGAAAAAACCGAATATTCGCGATTTCATTTTTATTTTTTTATGACTCTATTTGAACAGATATACCAAAATAAATTTCATATTCTCATTGCTACTTTTTCTGTTCTACAAGATGGTTTTATCAGATTTTCAAACCGACGTTTCGTCTTTGAGCTGCCATAATCAACTTTGTTTTTTTAAATCCGGCCCTGGATTTTTTATTAGGACTCTAAGAGCTTCTAATGTCCCAAAACCAATGATGTATCGGCACTTATTTGAAAAAATCATTTTAAGGATTTCCTGGTAAAATCTTGCCAAAAATATGTTTTTGTCTCTCTCTAACACATGAGTACTTATGGAAAATGCCATTAATATGATTTTTTCGAATAAGTGCGATACATCATTGGCTTTGGGACTTTAGATGCTCTTAAAATCCGTAATAAAAAAGCCAGAGCCGTATTTAGAAAAACAAAGTTGATGAAGGCAGCTCAAAGACGAAACGTCGGTTTGAAAATCTGATAACACCATCTTGTAGAACAGAAAAAGAAGCAATGAGAATATGAAATTTATTTTGGTATATCTATTCAAATAGAGCCATAAAAAAATAAAAATGAAATCGGGAATATTCGGGTTTTTCCAAAAATCTTCGTAAGTATTCGGAATTTTTAAACCTTTAAGATGGTATTTGGTTCAGCATCAAATTGCACAACTTTGCCTCCATTTAACCGACCTCGTATCTCTTCTAGTTTCCGAGATCCCAATGATGAAGCTCGAATTTGGGACACCCTGTACATACCCACTGCTTGTTATTGACTGAATAGGTGTTTCATCTACTTGGAAATCGTCCCTGATTGAAAAGGAATCCGTCGGATGTTCATAAAAAAATTAACAGCTATTCCCTGTTCCCAGATATCTGGATTCATGAAAATATCTGATTTTTTTCCTCCACATATACTCTAAAACTACTTTTACAGTAATCTATTCTGGTCCGTAACTTCTCACAGTCGCTATTAACATTAAGATTAGTCTTTATGTACTCCTGGACTTCTTTTTGTGTCATTTCTGGCTTAAAGCCTGAGATGAAGAACATCTTGTTTTTACTTTGGGTTGCAATTTTCTGCGAGTTCTGTTTTTTCCTACCTCGTACAGATGTAGGTCGCAAATTTTTTGAATTCTCTTTGGAACCTCTTGGGAATTGAGTTGCTTTACCATGACGAGCCAGTGGTGATTTTTTAGGCGAAGCTATTTTGTTGTTTACTTTTCGCTTGTTTACAACTTGGGTCCACAAATTTTCTTCTTCATTTTTATCCGCAACTTCTTTTCCTTTTTCTTCTGGTGATGGCGTTATATCACCGACTGAATGCCGCGTTAGAGCCAGAAGTGATATAGCATTGGCATTACTTACAGTTGCTATCATCGGTGTTGCTAGTAGTGTTTCAGCCTCTTTTGTGACTGTAGCTGTCTTTGCTACCGTCTTGGTTGGTACATCTAACGTCAGGTTCTTCAGCCGTCATTTTGGCGATGTTGCCGGCTTCACTGTACTGTCCCTAGAAGTTATCTTGTTTTTTTAATTGGTTTTCACATTTTTCAGCTAAAACCTGTTCTAGGGCTTCCACTTTCTGTCGAAGAAGTTTGCATTCGGCTCCATATGCTCTAGGAGCTTTTTGGATTCCGGATTTTCTCCGGTTTTGTTGACGTCCAATTCGAGGTTAGGATTTTCGTCTGCGACGTGATAGCAAATTGCCGAGTTCTGTTCAGCCGTCTGGATCAAAGACTTAGGATGATACTGGCACTTTTTACACTTACTAGGAGCTATAACTACTTTTTTAGAATGAAAACTTAATTTTCACGTTTTTCTTTAGCGAATCTGACTCTGAACTAACACCAGCCATGTTAACAGTCCTATAAATATGATGATACCACAAAGTAGAAACCACATACAGATTGGCCTTAGAACCGATGCTTTTTTTGGGAAAGACACTTTAATTGACATTTTTTTTTCTCATTTTCAGACTACTATGGAGGAAGGACGGCCAGGTGATCACGCTAAAACTTCGTTGTTACAACAATTGCTGTCAGATCAGAGTAAATAAATAATACCGTCTTAACGTTGGCGAAAGTGTCTTTGGTGTTAAACATGTGTTTTAGAGAGAATCTGTCTATATAACCAGATGTAAACCTTTATTGTTAAGAAGCAACTTATCCAGATGTTACTGATTATATTGTCTATATAAATGTGAACCAAAGATGTCGTGTATACGTGATCCTGTCGTCGACCGTATTATATTGCTCATGTGATTGTACATTCTATATTTTGGCAGAGTCAACTAAAACACTTGTTCTTTGATAACTTATCAATGTATTTAACCCTAGGAGTAATCCTATTTAGTTTTATTTACTACTATCTGTCAAAAGCGAGATGCAGAACCGGTACGATTTATAGGCATTCTGCGGTCACCAAAAGTCCCTTTTTTCGTATTATCAGTTACGTTGGTCTGATGTGATAAAAACAGCGAAGAAGCAACTCTAATGTGTAGGGTTCAGATAAGTCACAATTTTATCAACATTGAAAATAGTCTCGGTTTAAGTAGAATAGGTTAACTAGACTTCATCGAGGCTATAAATAAAAAAATATAGTCAACTTTCAAATGTTAGGTTCGATTCGTTTTAATTTTAGGTAATTAAATCTATTATTTAGGCTAACTCGATTGAATACATTAAGAATAGTATACAACGATTAGAAAAGTTAACTAGACAATATTATAGATTATTTCATTTTACTTGATATTCTGTAAATAAGTTACGACAAAGGTATGTCGTTCCAAAATACGTTTAATTTAAGCATTTGGACTAGATGTCGGTATCTGAAAGAGCTAAACGGTATGAATGAATAGTATCACTTTTTGGGTATAACATAAAACATCCTACAATTTTATATAAAAAAATGACTTCGTAATTTCAAGACGCAATTAGTTTTGTTATAAATATTAATCGCTAAAGAAGTATTGACAAATACATGCGCCAACGCTCGGCTGGAGATTCGTCATCCAAAAATAAGAAAAGAAGTTGATATAAACGTAGATCCGAAAATGCTTAATTTAAAAAAAAAAATACTTTTTTAAAATATCTTAAATATCCTTTGCCCGATTTTGTTGAAATTTGGCCGCGTTATGAACATTTATTTTTTGAACCTTTTAATAAACAATAAAATTATTTGTAAAGAAAATGACCACCATCAGCTTCATTACAGGCGTGTAGCCTACGACGTAAGGATTTTCGCACTCTGCTACAAACATGGCGATTTTCTTTAATTCTTTGAAATCCGTCGTTTATTCGTTGCATTTGTTCTTCTCTTGTATGAATAGGGCGTTTTATACACAATTTCTATCAAATGCCCCCAGAAATTAAAATCCAAAGAATTTATATCGGGTGAATGAAGTGGCCAACCAACAGGACCTCCACGTCCAATCCAGCGAACACCGTATGTTTTATTGAAATAAGCTGGAACATCAACTGCAAAATGTGGCGGTGCCCCATCATGCTGGAACCATATGCAAGGGAATCAACTCCGGCAAATCGTTAACGATAAAATTTAAATAGGGCTAAGCCTATTAGGTAAAACAACTGGCCCAATTATTGAATTCTCGTCAGCCCAAGTGTGTAAATTGTGAAAATTTATTATATCTTTTCTGGTAAATGATGCTTCATCAGTGAATAGTACAATTCGTGAACACTTTCTATCGTGCATTGACTTCCTCCGAAACCATTGATAAAATTCTTTCCTGTGAACAAAATCCCTATGCATCAACTCTTGTTGTAAAATGGTAAAGCCTCAATTGTTGCTCCTGTAGAGTCCTTAAGACAGAGGGATGCTGATATATTTCCCAACTCATTTGCAATAATTCTTGTACTTGTAGTTGGGTCATTTTGAACACTATTCAAAATAGCTTCTTCAACTTGAACGCTACGTCGGTATCTTCTGCGTCCAAAATCAGATTTGGCTGGTTTTGCCGTAAACGAAGAAGTAAATTTTGCAATATGGACTTATGCGGAATTTTTCTTTGAGAAAATTTTCGATGATAAATTCTTACTGCTTCGTGTGCATTTTGCTTCGCTTCACCATAAACTAAGAGCATGTCGGTCAATTCATGTGAAAAATAATTTGTAAAAGTCATATTTGCACCACCGAAAAATTAGCTTTTTTTCCAAAGCCTACGTATTTCTTTCGCATACATGGCAAAAAGGTACAAAATATGCAATAATGTGGTTTTTATCTCTTCTCTCAAAAACGAGGTAAGATATGAAAACAACTCAAGACAAAAAATAAATTATAGTGTCTTAATCATAAGAAAATACAAAAGTTGCAAAAAAGTCACTGGCATACATTTTTTTTGTCAGTAATATTCGGTAAGGTGCCTTCCGGGACACCACTGGACTTGACAATTTTAATCTAGTTAAAGCAAAATTAGGCCACTATAAATAGCGTTGCCAAATTTCAACAAAATCGGACAAAGGATATTTAAGATTTGTATACACTTTTTTTTGGATTGCGATTGGATGACAAGTCTACATCTAGGTACTTGGTGAATGTTTTTTGAAACACCCTGTATGTTGACGCATTGCGAATTTTACGATTCTGGTCTAACGTTAATGAAAATATATGAAATTTCATCATCAAAAAGAAATAATTAACATAAAAATAAACGAGCAAAATGTTCTTAATGTTATGGCAAAAATCAGAAATATTATGTTTAACTCTAAACTGTTTATGTTTTAATTATTTGGAATATGCATTGTGAAGAAATGGTTTTTCTATTACATTTATGAATGGTTCCGGGATGAAAATGTGCATTTTCTCCCCTTCTTTTTAAGGCAGTAACCTTAACACAAAGGCAGTTACTAAATATTACTAAATAACCAATTTATCAACACTGACTAAAGCCAGCTCTTCCTTTGACGAAGATAAATTTAATCTTAATGTAATCCTTTTAAAGAGGCTTGCTTAAAAATCAACTGAAAATGGCATAATAGCATTTTTTCTCATTTCCACATTTGGAGTAATTCCTGTTAACGGCGTACTTAAGAATCTAGATACTCATTATAGAATTTATGTTGTGTTATGACGATAGAAAAATCTATTTTATTTCTTAGGTTATCACGATGAAACTGCATGATTTATAAAATATATAAACTGCAAGGTGCTTGTTAAAGGTTTTCGGAAACAACAAATTTCCCGATTCCGCTGAATGCTACGTATCTAACTTAACTTTAGTTATTAAAAGTGAAAATGGATGAAAAGTATGTCTTAATTGTTCCGTTATGTTTGCAAAAAATTTCAATAAAAATCGACTAGCAAGGACCTACTTAAATCTGAAATACCAATCAGCTATCAAGTGAAACCACCAACCCACCTCAAAGAGGGTTAGTGAGATTACGAAATATGAGAGATATAGTCATTCTGGCTACTTTCTAGCATCTTCAGTTTACGAACCACCTCTGAATTAGTGATCCGATTCACCTGATAGCAAATTCCCTTATTGAAGGAATAATGTGGTTCGGTGCGAAAAGGTTCAGAATGTTTTTTGTTGGGTGTCTTGTCATGAGAGACTTGATTAACAATGTTTATTTTCAGAAGCTAAATAGCCCTTTATGATCCTAACTCTATGTTCAGGTGAGTTTCGGTTACAATACCCCTTGCCATACAATGAATAGTTTCGGCGGTAGGATCGTTGTGAAACATCGTTGAATAATAATACTAGGGATAATCAGTACACTGCTTTTAGATGTTTTGAAATAATTTAATGAGATATTTTTCTCTACATATGTTTCGGCTTTATCAACAGTAGTTGTATACTAAAATCTAAAATTGTTATACTCTACTCAACAGCCTGACGGTATTTTGTTTTTACTGCACTGTCAATTATGCAGGTCTTTAAAGAGCAGTTCACTTGGTCGTTCGTATTTAAAACGTCTGTTTTTGTGACTTTTGGATTCCTAGGTACTCCAAAAGGTTCAGCCTTCTGCTTTTTGTTTCCGTGTGTAAAAGTTTGACATTATTCGTATCTATAAAATGGTTATTTTCTATACAATGTTTTGCTATGCCAGAGTTTTTAATATTATGTAAAATCGATTTTTTGTGTTCTTTAACTAATATTTAAGTTTCGACCAGTTTGTCCTACGTATACAGCTTCACAGTTCACACAATTTATTTTGTAAACACCAGATTTAGATTGTCAATTTTGTCTTTATTGTTTATTAGTCTTCTCCCTAGATTATTCTTATTAACCTGAATTGTTTTACAGCCAAATTTATTTAATTTTTCTGAAACTTTATCTGTAGTTTTCGGAATATAATTGATAAATTTAAACGGCTCCTTTTCTAATTCTAATGTAGGTTATAAAATTGTTTAGCTAAAATGTTCTTCTGTTTTTTCTTTATTAATTTAATTTATTAAGATCGCTTTGATTGACAAATTAATAAAGAAAAAACAGAAGAACATTTTAACTAAACAATTTTATAACCCTACATTAAAATTAGAAAAGGAGCCGTTTAAATGTATCAATTATATTCCGAAAATTACAGATAAAGTTTCAAAAAAATTAAATAAATTTGGCTGTAAAACAATTCAGGTTAATAAGAATAATCTAGGGAGAAGACTAATAAACAATAAAGACAAAATTGACAATCTAAATCTGGTGTTTACAAAATAAATTGTGTGAACTGTGAAGCTGTATACGTAGGACAAACTGGTCGAAACTTAAATATTAGGATTAAAGAATACAAAAAATCGATTTTACATAATATTAAAAACTCTGGCATAGCAAAACATTGTATAGAAAATAACCATTTTATAGATACGAATAATGTCAAACTTCTACACACCGACACAAAAAGCAAAAGACTGAACCTTTTGGAGTACTTAGAAATCCAAAAGTCACAAAAAACAGACGTTTTAAATACGAACGACCAACTGACCTGCTCTTTCAACACCTGCATAATTGACAGTGCAATAAAAACAAAATACCGGCAGGCGGTTTAGTAGGGTATAACAATTTTAGATTTTAGTATACAACTACTCTTGATAAAGGCCTCATCTAGCCGAAACATATGTAGAGAAAAATTTCTCATTACATTATTTTGAAACATCTAAAAGCAGTGTACTAATTATCCCTAGTATTATTACCCCTTGACATACCCTAATGCAAAATTCTCGTGCGATTAGTCAGAAGATCTCCGATTAAGATGTCATATGCCTATAAATCGTGCTGACAAACGAACCGATGTACATAAACTTGCAAAGAAAGAGATATAATTCTACTAGGTACCTCATCCGTTAAGAATGTTTTATCATTTTTACGCAAAATTCACCAAAATAGAGGGTTCTTCGAGATTCTAATTTTTCGGGTTAAAAGTTTAAAATTTGGCCCCAGCGATCATTTGGAAATTTTGAAAATATAAATCGTGACCCTTTGCAGGGCTGCAAATTCATCTCAACTTTTGCTACTTTAAATTTTACTTTTTCGAGAGCAAATTACATTTTTATAAAAATGGCCAATTCTTGAGATAATCCGAGGGACTATTTTTTTGGTTTAGTTTGGGGTTTTGTAGAGTTTTTCGCGAAAGTGATATAACAGCCTTAAGTACCGCAGGCTGTAATCTAGACAGGTTAGCTGTATCGAAAGTGCATTACTACATATTGCTTGTTGTATAATATGTTTGGTTAGGGTAGTGCGTAGCGATACACGAGTGACACAGGGCTCGAGTGCAATTGTACATAGTTAAGACATGTTAATATTTGTGTATATTATTATATTTTATTACTGGACTTGTTTTAAAGTGATTTTGCGTCCTGTGGGACGACTGCGTCTCGTCTCGATCGGTTTCGACTCGTCGTTGAGCTTGTTGACGACTTCCCAATAGAGATTAGCAGGCATTCAAATTTTGTGTCGGTCTTTTATTTTTGAAAAAAATTATATAAGATACGATATGAGGTAAACCTTTACGCCATCATGACATGTCATGTTACAATATTTTACTCAAAATACATTTTGTATAAATAGTACTTTATATTATAAACAAAAAATAATCTGAAAACAAAACAACAAAAAACAGGGAGTGGTAAAGTAAAGAATTATTCACTTGCAATGTCGCTGTTTATCGAAAATATCTAACGAAATTTTGAAATACGACAAATTTTAGATATTCTCATATTTTTTTTCATTTGATCTACAGCTATGCATATTTCCACTTCCGTTTCAAGACGGTCATACTAGCTTCAGCATCTGGAGGATACATAATAAAGAATGCTTGATGATCTGTGAAATATTACGCTACCATATTTATTTTAATAGTTTATATAAAATAATTGATCTCTTAGTAAGATTTTTTCGGGACGGTCGAGACGAAATCGCGAAACGCTCGTCGCCTTCCTCCGGAAGTTCTGCTGCGCATTACCGAAAAAACATTTTTGAAAATAGTAACTGTTAATATTTTATACATAATTTAAAGTATGTTATTTGAAAGAGTCGTTTTTGTTGGACATTGTGATAGGCAACCGCCATGTTACTGTTGCTAGGGTTGATCCTAGGAATTATTTTAGTAAATAGCATTCATACTTGATTATATTGTCAATTACCCATCCTCTCCCCACAAACCATTTAAAATAAAGGATTATGAATGAACAAATTGACAGACAAAAGCATTATTTAATTACACAGATATTTTTTGTACATTATTGGAGTTTTGAAATATATATATTAAATAAAAATTAAATATAATTTATTTGTTGTTTCATTTCTATATATCCTCTTATCAAGCGTTTTCCTCCTATCTAACCAGGTTCAAAGCAGAAATCAATATTTCAACATAGCATGCATACAATTCGTGTTCTAGATTAAGTCAGTTCAAACTCCCGCAGTACAATAAGGAAATAAGAAAACCTAAAAGGTAAGCATGGAACATGGAAGAAGTCTTGTGAGGAGGTGACTGAATCTGAGGCTTCAGAATTCACAAAGTACCAGCCAAAGAAGGTAGTGATTCAAGTATGTTTCTTGGAAAAATAACAAGAACATTCAAGGAAAGCGTCACGCAATTTTAAATGACCTAATAGTAAAGATATCATAAAAAGCATGCCCAAAGGCCATCTCCCTTGAACTGGGGGCTAGCTACAGAATTGGGTGGACTATCACTAAATTAGAACCGTGCAAATTCCCTGCGATAGACATCCCATTTTACTTCAAAAGGGACATAATTCTACACCTGTGTGCCAAACCCAAACTAACTCAAAACTGGTCAAGGCAACGAAGAGGCTGATTCATTAGCCCGAGAAGAAGCCAGAACAGCTCTGAATGAGCCAGAACCCTTATTCTGTTGGTATGGCAAAACTGATACAAAAAGCTAGCATCAAATTATCGATGCAATGAGACAGGCTAAAGAGTTAATCAAAAAATCATCGCCAAAATTCAGACTACCTACTAAGTCAGAAAAGAAACAACTAAAATAATATAGCGAGGGCTTGTCATGACTAAGGCTCCTTATGCTGAGAGAAGAATCGCGAAACACTCAGATATATGGAGGATCTGCAAACTAACCTATAGAGAAGACGAGGTAGCTCTTTTAGAGGAGACATAATAGATTTGAAAAAAATTCATAAGCCTCTAACCCAAATTAATCTAGGTCAATTTAATAAGTATTATATCTACAACGATACCTCCACTCCATCAGAAGAGCACTTCAAGAGTGGGAGGTTGAACTCCCAATCATAAGATGGACGGAAACAATGCTAAAGCACCGCTTCGTAACAGTAGAAATAGACGGAGCGTCAACAACAACGTCAGCACAGTGAAAGGATGCCCTCAAGGAGGTGTTCTCTCCTCCCTACTGTGGATACTAGTAGTGGACAAAATCCTTACCACTTTGAGTAGAGTTGGATTTATAGTTCCAGACGACTAGTGGTAGTAATAATAAAGGACAAACATGAAGGCGTAATTTCAAACCGCATGCAAAATGCCCTAAACATCATCAAGAATTGGAGTGAAGGGGAGGGACTAGTTCTAAATCCTAGGAAAACCATTCTTTTCCCGTTTAGAAAAAGAAGGAAGCTGGAAATGAGACCGCCCATCCTACACAGTTAACTTTTTGCACCGAGGTAAAATATTTAGGAGTCACACTAGACCGTAAACTTACCTGAAACAAGCATCTTGAAATCATCATCTCTAAAGCCACAGCGGCAATCTGGAAATGCCGCGAACTAGTTGGCAAGACAAGTGTGAGGTTTAAATAGACTTTAGAGCACGATACACATCTTTAGAGTAAACATGCGGTGTTTATTGTATTTTCAATAATTAATCAAAGTGTTTAGTTTCCTGATATAGCTGTTCTCATTAACGAACTTTTGAACTCCATCTGTACTCGTTGAGTGCAGAGAACGCTACATTTGGTGACCCCGACGTGATCTTTTCTGAATAGGCTGCTGCGAGTTCTTGAGTGAACATATAGTAAGAGAAGAGATGGATCGGCACAAGAGTCTAGAGAGCCAGCGTCCACTTTGTCTCCTGAGCTTACGCGCAAAATATTTCGTAAAAAATGCATTAAGTACGGGCACGTATTACAATAAGGAATATTTCACTTTTCGCATGGCGTTCAACTAACCTAAACTAACCGTAATTAACCAAAGTAAAGACAAGTGCGCTACGCGCGCTTTTCTTCCGTATTCCAGATTAAGCAAAAATAATCGAACTCTTTAACTAGCCAAACAAGCGCATTGAGACGAGCGCGCTACCCAAACTGACGCAAACAAACCCAAACTTTACCGGCACTTAACCCGCCCTTAACCCAAACTACCCCAAACAAATCTAATTATGATTTTGGACGTCGCAAAATATCGGCCCTTAAATGGAGCCTCTAGGGACGTCAAATCGCCTTTTTTTTATTTCGCACAGCCTTGCCCCTAGGGGCCTCGACTTTCTAATGTCCAGATTCGGCCGTCTCATCACCGAAAACCCCCGACGGCTGATTTTCGTCGAACTCGGACTTGCCTAATTCTTTTCAATTTTAACTTTTTGAGCATGCGGAAGCTCGGGAGAAAATTTTAACTTTTTGAGCATGCTCGGGAGACAAAGTGGATGCTGGCTTTTTAGACTCTTCTATGGATCGGTTACTGAAAGAGAGGGATATAATCTCCAATCATTCGAGATATATTTTGATGAAATACAACAAGAAATACACAGAGATGAGCCAGATATAATGGAAGCCCAAGGGAATATGAAAATGCTCACAGATACTTATGAAACATTGAATGAAATTAATAGAAACATTTTTTATTTAATGTTAGATGATGTATATAGAAACGAAATGACTCAAGTTAAGTTAGAGGCTGATAAAGTTAGCAAAAAATTTCATAAACTGCAGTTGCGTGTAGATTTTAAAATTACTAGGGATTTGAATCAGATATAATCAAGTGCTAGCAGTATCAAAAAGAGATTATTAATACTGCCAAAAATAGAAATTTATAAATTTAAAGGCGATTTAAAAGAGTGGTTATCATTTTGGAATAGTCTTAGTAGAATCCACAAAGACGATGAAATAGAAATAGAAGATAAAAAATTTCAATTTTTATTACAAGCCATGAAACCGAAATCGAAGGCTAGCCAATTAGTTGAAAGATATCCCCCTACTGCCGAAAACTACGTTAAAGCATTGGGAAGTTTAAAATCAAGATTTGGTAGGGAAGATCTTTTGATTGAGGTCTATGTTAGAGAGCTGTTGAAATTAATTTTAAAAAATTTAAATGATAAATGTAAATTAAATATGCTTTATGATAAGATGGCAACACAGTTACGACACAGTTTATACCGTACCCGAATTACGGTATAAACTGTGGGAGTAACTACTGAAAACATTCTTCGTGTCTGGCAAAGAAGTAAAACTTTTTCAACAAATATTTCACTTTAATCTCGTCTAGACAATTTAATGCAATTTCTCAAGGAAGAAGTAGAGAATGAAGATATAATCACACTAGCAACTGCCAGATTCGACATGAATATACCAAGGAAAATCCTAGAACAAACTGAAGAACTAACTCCAACGGCGGCAGGTTTACTTTTCCAGAACAAAAAACATACAACCGTGTATATCTCCAGACCGTCTCAGTTTATCTTACCAGAAGAAATAAAATTCGCAGAGTTAGAGCTCTGATAGATACAGGATCACAACGATCATACATCCTGAAGAAAGCAGCTGCCGAAATGGAAGAAGTAATTCACGGCCTATTTGGTGGTGCATTATCTAAACCAGTATTCCATTAAATATACAGGGTTGAGTTAGAAAGTATAGATTGCTCATACGCTTGTACATTTGAAGCTTTAGATCAGGATGTTATTTGTGGAATAGTACCAGCGGTAAAAAGTGGTTCATGGACAGAATAGCTCAAGAATATTGGTATAGTGTTGTCGGATATAGAGGAAGATGAAATTGAGCTGCTAAATAGGTGCTGATGTTATAGGAAAACTTTTAACAGGCAAACGACGTGTTTTCAATTCTGACTTGGTTGCTATTGAAACTAAATTAGGATGGACTATGATGGGAAAAATTGTATCTAAGGAAAACAGAATCTCTTTATTGGCAATAACATCGCTTTTAAGTGAAAATTTACGTTTAGCTGATCTTTGAAGCTTAGATAGTTTGGGTATTTCGGATCCAGCGGCGAAGAAGAATAGGAAAGAAACAAGGAGGCCGTACAAGTTAAGAGAAATAAAGATGGCAAGTATGAAGTAAGCCTACCATGGATCGAAAATCATCCTCCATTACCGAATAATTTCATTTTGGCTCAAAAAAGACTAGACTCGTTGATTTAAAGATTGGAGAGAGACAGATACTATGAGGCTTATGATCAAATATTTAAGGAATGGCTTCAAGAAGGAATTATCGAAGCTGTACCTGAAAAGGAAATATACTTGGAAAGTCATTATTTGAGCCATCATTGCGTAGTGAAGTTAGCGAGTGCTACGACGAAAATTCGACCAGTTTTTGATGGATCTGCAAAAGCAAGTTCTTCGTCACCATGTTTAAACCAATCAATGTTTAGAAAAGGGTATTAATCTTACAGAACCCATTCCGTCAATCCTTATCAGATTCAGTTTATGAAAATTTGGTGTAATATCAGATATTAGAAAAGCGTTTCTTCAAATCAATATAAATATTAATAATCGAAATTTTCTAAGATTTCTTCGGTATGACCATAACAATGAGTTAGTTATGCATCCCCACACTAGAGTTGTGTTTGGAGTAACCTCTAGTCCTATTTTATTGGGTGCAATAATAGAATACCATTTGAAAAGTATGTTTCAAGATTTGACTTACTCGGAAGATATTGTTCACAGATTGATTCAAAGTTTTTTTGTGGATAATTGTATAACCAGCTTCGATTTCGAGGAAGAAATTCAAAATTGCATTACTGGGCACGGATATAATGGCAAAAGCTAAATTTGACTTAAGATTGTGGGAATATACCAATGATTCTGAAGATTCTGCATTGGCCTGTGTATTAGGTCTAAAATGGAACAAAAAAGAAGATACATTAAAACTCCATAGATAATATTGAAAATGTGCCAAAATGTACAAAAAAATCTATTCTGTCAACTGTCTATTACTTCCAAAGATTCTACTACAAAAAACCTGCTTGTTGAATACAGGAGTTTCTGAAGGTATCGCTAAACAGTTTTATAGTTGGTTTAGTGAGCGAGTGGAACTAAGAAGTTTAAGAATTTCGCGATAGTTTGCTCAAGAAGCGAACCAATGCCAGAAGTTATAAGTTTACATTTATTTTGTGATACTATAGCCAACAGGCCTATGCCGCGATAGTTTTCATGAGGATATAAACTTCTTTTCAAAATATTGCTTATGTTCAACTGATACAAGCGAAATCTCGAGTAGCTCCTGTCAAAAAAATGTCGATCCGTAGGTTAAAATTACTTGCTGCCACTATTGGATCTCGATTGCGTGATGGAGTGATGAAAGTCTTTGGAGATGCGCACCAGTATTTAAATTAATGTTGGACAGACTCTAAGACGGTTCTATCTTGGATAAATCGAGGGCATGTCAGATTCAAACTGTAAGATTTCCAAAGCGCTAGACAAATATATGACCATCTTCCAAGCGGAAGTGCTTGCCATAAATATATGTGCAGAAAAGTGCCTCACACAAGAACTCCACAGAAGGCTACATATTCTCAGACAGCCAGGCGGCTGTAAAAGCTTTCTTTCAAGTGCGTGTCAAAGCTAGTCTGGGAATGTAAGCAAACCCTAAAATAATTAGCAACACGCAACCAAGTAACTTTAATGTGGGTTTCTGGGCATAGAGACATAGATGGCAATAAAAAAGCGGACTGCCTTGCGAAAGAAGGAGCTGGAACACCATGCTATGGTCCAGAGCCCTACTATGGCCTTATGAAGAGCCACATCACCGAATAACTAAAAAAATGAGAAAAAGACCCACTGTCGTCTTACTGTACAAACACTCCAGGACTAAGACAGGCGAAAAGGTTTATCAACATCTCTGCGAAAAGAGCAGAACAGCTCTTAGACATGAACATAGCAGATATTAGAACTATCGACGGACTGCTCACTGGACACTGCCCGATAAAATAGCACCTAAAGGCAATAGGCAGAGCAGAACATGACCAATGCAGATTTTGCAATAATGCAACTGAAACTGCAGAACATCTTCGCTGCCAATGTCCAACCCAACCCTGCAAAATGCTCAAGTACCTTGAAGGAGTACAGCTATCACCACAAGAAGTGAATCAACTACCTCCCAAGGAAATAGCTTCGTTTGGAAGAAGCCTTCGTCTTTTGGGCACAAATTTAGTTGTAGAGCCATGCACAAAATATCTGTAAAGGTAATAGCAGTGCCGGGCGGCTGAAACTAGCCGAAACGACTCCCTAGCAATCTACAATCTGCATCGATACCCGATACCTGAAGAATGTCATTACTTTTTGAATAAAATGTATCTTTTAATACACACCTAGATGAGGTGAAAACCGATAAAATTGTTAGTAATTCTAGCAATATTTTTTATATTCAATGGGGGGTTTTCCATATCAGTTGATAGTTTGTATTATAAGAATAGCTTAAAAAACAATCTGGCTATTATGAGCGTCTCCCCCCATACTCGGTACGTATGATATGGAATTTAGTATATATTATTTACAGACCTCCTGTAGGGAAAGAAAATTTAACGATTTAGTAGATATTAATAATATATCGATTTTTCAAAGCAGACTCAAGTGCCTGAAGCCAAATACTGTTTTCTGACTGGACACAATGAACATTTCTTGACGGGATGGCGAAGGAAATTAATTATGTATTTCGAGTGCATAATGTATTGCTTTTTCAAGACGAGCTGAAGTGCTTGGAATTGAATATTGTTTTTTGCCTTAGAAATATTTCACTTCACAAGTCGCTAATGATGGCTTATCACCTACCAATAAAGAGCAAGGAACATAAATTAACAAATTTCAATGAGAATTTCTTGCAAAGGAAATAAAATAAAATATCTCGTGTTATACTTCGAATAAATTTGAGTTATTTTTGAAAGAATCCTATCAATCTACATACTTCTTCAAGTCGAAGGCCATTTAGGCAAGGGCGGATATAAGGGGGGCAGGGGGGGGCCAAGGCCATTTTATACCTACATTATTTATGTGAATTTCTAGGGGGCAAGCCCTCCCCCCCCTTCCCCCTGGAAATTCACATAAATAATGTATAAACTAACAAAACTTAAATCGAGAGCACATTAGAAATTATGGGAAAATAAAATTCGAATTGCCCTGGAAAAATTTATATATACGCCCTTGCATTTAGGTAGGATTTTTTTCTCTTTTAATGATTCTGTTATCTTTTCCGAGTTCACCATGTAAGTTAAAGCATACACATATTGACAACATAAAGTAACGGTGCTGATGCACCGGACAGTACGCTTTGAAAATGATATATCTAGTTGTTTGGGTGATTATCAGTTTGTCCCGTTTTTCTGCGGACCGCTTACCAAGAATCTGTATATCTCGAGTTTAGACCCTTATATTGTATAGTTTGTTTTGCACAACCAGTTGAAACATATACAATAAGACACGGTGTTTTTGGCGCATCCCACACCCACATCTCACAGAGCCTGAATGTGAAATACTGAAAGCGAGGGAATGAATAAAGTTGTCCTCTTACTTAGAAATCAAGTGGTTGCGTCCCAGTGGGGATTCCGCGTCAGCCATCCCGTTTTAATTTTATAAGAGCATTCTTAATCGGCCAAGGCCTCGTGTAGCCCTTGAATGAAACTCGAAAACTACACTCCTACACATCAATTAGGGGCGGCAGTTTTTGCGCCGATGTGGGACGAGGTTAGATTGCGAACGTGGGTGAACCGAGAATACAAGACCACGCATCCGGTTGCGAGTAATAAATCTCAATTATTAGCATGTAATGAAACATAGAACGTGAAAAGTAGAGTTCCTTCCAGATTTATTACACTGTAATTTCCTCGTATTTTATTGATTTCAAGTGGGCTCAATTTAAAAAAAAAATAAACTAATTTTGTTTCTTATGTTACAAACTAAGAATACAATGAATTTAAAAAGCGCGTAGATACATAGGATTCAATCGAAAACTAACTAACTGGACAGTTAAAATCAGGATGAGTAAAAAGTTACACTTGTAAAACTTGATCTTAGCAATAATTCTCACAATTAATAATATTGCAAATCACACCGACATCAACACCAGGCTCCAAACGTCTTTGGACTGTCACAAAAAAAAGTCTAAAGATATCAGATAAGAGTATTGGGCAGATCAATCGATAGGACCTGCGGAAGAACACACATTTCAAGAATTCATTTACTCATAATTAGGCTCATCAAGAAATTCAAAGCTAGCTGTTAGCAAAAAATGGAAGTTTAAATTTTCAGATTTTAGCGATATTTTAGCAAACACTCAATCTATTTAAATGACCAAAGCAACTTCTTCCAAATCTAACCAACTATGTTTCTAGTCGCTAAATTGCTCATAATGGTAGATCTAATGATGGGAGACCCTGTATCCGGATCTAGCAAAATTAAACAATTAGGGCCAACCGTTATTGAACTATATGAATATACAAATTAAATCTAGGCCGCTCGGTATAATATGGTCCAAGCCCAAGAATAAAAATATTTCACAACGAACGACGACAAGACTTTTAACACGTCCCGAATCGCCTTGAAGTGAAAGCTCATGCACTCACGCATATCACGTAATAACGACGAACTTTTTCAGTCCACGAAGCGACAGTTGATGCATGATCTCCAAAAGTTCGTTTTTTCGGGGGGGTCGACGACTCGCTCCCAAGAATGCACGAAAGGTTGTTCGCCTTGCACAATCTGGAGTTTGTTTTGGTGATGCTTGAACGATTTATGGCATTCACGATTCACCGAGAAAGAGAAAGACTTAAAGTACTTACCTTTGGGTACTTTTGCCGCACGGCCGCAACTCCTATCATTTTATGATGCTTGGGGAGGGATTGTTCTTATTCTTCGATTCATTTTTAAATGAGAATTATCCTCGCAACAAACTTCGTAGTAACTACTCGCTTTGAGGGCTTCCTGGAGGATTTTCCGCATTTCCTCTACCTGTTATGTCCTGGCTGCAATTCAATCTTCTTTTGGGTTTTCGCCTAAGAAATTAAAAAGAAAAATTAATCCCAAAGCACCATCATCTTTTGGTGAACATAAAGAGAAAAATTGGAAATAACCCTCAACCTCCAAGATTGCCACACTTTATAAATTAAATCGGGTTTAGTACATTTACAGCGCTAGTCATAAGGTGTCGAAAGGAACTACGTTTCGCGGTTATAATTTACGTTTTATATAATTCTTATATTAATGTTCACGTTACTTTGTTTGTCTTGCAATATTTTGTTTATTTTATTATTACAAACATTGTATAGCAAATTACTCATTAATGTTATTTTTACTAAATTTATTTCTTTATGTACTTTTTAATTTTGTGTTCCTTTTTTAATTTTTATTTTGGGCCTTGGGCTTAGATAATTAACTTGAGTGCAGAATGATTACCAAAGCATCATATAAAAGCAAAGTAGAGATTTTTAACTGCTTCAAAGAGCCTTTTTTGCTTATTACTTCTGTATTGTATATTGTCTTTTACTGTGTCTTAAAAAATAATAGTTTGTACCGACATTGGCACCGTCGAGGTTCTAATTATTGTTTTATATAATTCTTATATTGTTTTGTGTTCGCCTTACTTTGTTTGTCTTGTCTTATTTTTATTTATTTTATTATTTCAAATATTGTGTTATATGCAAATTACTTTTTAATGTTACTTTTAGTAGTCTTCCTGTTTTGCCCAAATTTTAAGTTCGTGTTTCTTTCTTAATTTTTATTTTGTCACACCTGCCTTGGGCTTAGATTTGGCTGTTCATTAACTTGAGTGTAGAATATTTTTTAGATTATCACATAAAAGAAAAATAAATGTTTTTAACCGTTTCAAAGAGCCTTTCCCTTTTTTCTTGTGGAAGTGAAACTTCTTTAGCAAGGGTAGTCAGAAAAAATTAAACGCTTATCAAAGTGAAACGCTTATCAAAGTTGAAACGGTTATCAAAGTGAAGCGCCCCTTTAATTCCGTTTTTGCCGATATCTCTGCAACGGAGCCCCGGATCGAAAGTCGGACAAGCGATGGCCCCGCTCTACGGGGGAATTATCTCCCAACTTCCCCGGATACCCAAAAATTATTCGAAATAATTGAAAAAGCGTAAAAAATTGTTCGGAAAGTTAATAAAAGTATTATAGAACGAAATAAAGAAAAAATAATAATAAAAAGGAAAAAAAGTTAGAGAATCTTCGGCTTTCAGCGAAAAAAAGGAAAAAAATTAAAAAGGTATCGAAACCGGGAGCAAAAGTTGGGAAAAAAGCTTAAAATAATAAAAACTAAATTCCTAGTACCTATCTCTTTCAGAAGTTTCACTTCAGTGGTGTGCTTATAAAGGTGCGGCACATTATTTTTTTTTGTATTGTATATTGTCATTTACGGTGTATTAAAAAAATTATATTTGTGCTAACATTGGCACCGTCGAGGTCTTAATCGTTTTATACAATTCTTACATTATTTTGTGTTCATGCTATACTTTGTTTGTGTTACATTATTTTTACTTATTTTATTATTTCAAACATTGTGTTATACACGAATTATTCGCAATGTTATTTTTAATAGATTTTCTTCTTTGCGTTATTTAAAGTTTTGTGTCTCTTTCTTAGTTTTTATTTTGCCACACTTACCGGTTGAGTGTAGAATCATTTACCAAATTATCATGTAAAAGCAAAGTAAAGATTTTTAACTGCTTCAAAGAACCTTTTTTGTTCTAACTTCTTCTGTATTGTATATTGTCATTTACAGTCTTAAAAAATGTTATTTTCTGTTAACATTGGCACCGTTGACGTCTTAATCATTTTATAAAATTCTTATATTGTTTTGTGTTCATGTTGTTTTGTTTGTCTTACATTATTTTTTATTTATTCCATCATTTCAAACATTGCGTTATACACAAATTACTCGTTAATGTTATTTTTAACAGTTTTGCTTCTTTGCGTATTTTTTATTTTGTGTTGTTTCTACTCCTTACTTAGTTTATATTCAGCTTCAACAAAAAAACTTCAACAATTGGCAAGCAACTGGTGCTGCATGCAAGACAATCAATTGATTTGGAGGATCTAGTGTGAATAAATTATAAACAGAAAATGCCGACGTTGCCAATGTTAATAGAAAATGTCAGCTTTTAAGTCTTTTTGTAGGCCGAAGTATTCCGCTTATACATGTAAGGTGACCTGACAACGACCATTTCATAGCTGGGTTTAAGCCTCACAAAATGTGTTAGATGTCCACATTTTGTCTTTAATTGAGCTTTTAGTCCTTTAATTTTGGAAAGTTTTCGCATATATATTTTGTAGAAGTGTATTTAGTATCTCTGTACTTCATACCATTATTGCAAAAAAATTATAACAATACAATTTTTTTCTGTTAATTTTAACATTTTAACAGGCAATGCAAATTAAGCATTTTCAGACACAGTGCTCTATTTGAATTTCAATAACAGAATGTTATCATTTTTCAAAATAAATAAGTTATGTAATATTATTTCAATTAAAAAGCCGAAAAAAGGTCAATGTACACTTAATCCTCCTGCTTCTACTGATATAGCGTGACCCAATTCCAATAGGCTCATCGAAGTGCTGCTAGTAATTTCGACTCCCGGTCCTTCAGTGCTTTTTTCGGGAGGTCGACGACCGGATACCGAGATACAACCGGAGAGGTTGTTGGCCTGGCACAACCGAGAGTTTGTTTTGGCACTGCGTGTTTGGTACTCTTGTTTGTTTAGGATCGAGGCACAAAACAAAATAAGAACCCGCGGTATGTTGTTGCGATAAGCCTAGAAAATTGGTGTGAAGGACCCGGTGGGCCTGTTATTGAAATTTCGTCCAGTAACCATATGAATGCAATAAATTAACTGAAAAGGAAAAGTGGCTCTATCATATTTCTTGGGAGTCCCAGCGGATTTATTGAAATGAAAACTTCTTTTGGTGCGTTCAGCACATTTTTTCCTGTGTAGTGAATAAGACTGAGTTGTCTACGCAAAAGCATGTAACGGTTAAAGCTATCTACGTTGGGCTATTTCGAGTAGAATTTCAGTTATTATAAACCGATTGTTTAATTCTTATTTTTCTTGAAAATGGCTAACAGTGAAAATTTGGGATTTGGCAGGTTTGTAGGCAACACTCGGGGTTCACCGACGCCAAATAGTTTTTGGCAATCAGATTTTACGGTTGCAAACTATTGCGTCAAATCTGCCATTTTTCTAAATTTCGCTTTCATACACGACAAAATCAAACAAGTTTCTGATGGTCTTCCGAACACTGTTTAAATTTCCGAAAATCGGAAAATGACCAATATTTTTTTGAAAAAATTGTTCAGTTTCTAATGCTGTCGTGTAGTCTACTAAGCACACTCCGCTTTTTTAAATTGTATTTACTTCTAATTAATTTTTTTTAATCAAATATTCGAATCTATTAATAATTGTTTATATTAGTAACTTTTACTCGGCGTCTACGTCGGGGACCCCTAAAACGAAACATCTGACAAATGCCGGCATAGTGATGCAATTAAAGCCTCATCACATCAGTCGATACTTAAAACCTTTAAAAATAGATGTGAGATGTGAGAAGTGAGAAGGCATACTTTAGGATTATCACAACGTAAGCCTAAACAAATAGTTCGTTGAACCTATATGCTTTAGATTCTATAGGATGAAAAGTGTCGTATTAGTTACATAAGATTTAAATGAATATATCTATCATAGGAGTAGGAGTAGGTTCGAATAAGCTCATTATAAGGAAGGAAGGAACGAACAACAACGAAGAACAATCAAATTGGGAGATCAAGAAAACGTCTACCATTGACTAACCCATGAAATAAATAAATTAAATTGGCGATAAAAATCATATATAAATTTATCAATAAACATTTTGCACATCATCACCATACAGGATTACAGGAAAATATTTAGAGATGGATTCGGATATAGAAATGAATATGAAATTGACATAAAAAAGATACATTATAAAAAGCTACTGATCTTAATGACACTTTTGTTCAAATATTTACAAAAAAGGTCGTTCGAAACACGCTTATTGCGACCAAAATAATATATCAAGCAAGTTTCGAAAACAACTCTTTGCACACGGGTGAGACAATTTGCTGGCCCGAGCGGATAGGCGAGTGTGAACGAGTTTTTGAGACTCGATGAAACGGAAAAAGCAACACCAATGAAAAGATATAGATCTATAAGATGAGATAGAGAGATAGAGAATGAGATAGAACACAGTTCCGGACACACGTTTTGAGGCGGGAAAATTAAATGTCATTTTCACTTAATGCGTAAATTTAAAATTGTAAAGAAACTCCTAAACCACCGAACATTCTATTGTTAATGTTCGATGCCTAAACCGCTAATCCGCATAACTGTTAAAAATTATTAATTTTTATTCCGATGACAATCGGCTTAAATATACCTTCAAATATATATTCGAAAAGTAAATAAATCTTTACGTGCCCATCATACTAGATATAGATCATTTGTAACACACACACACAGCAAGTACAAATATATTATCTGATGTTACCTAGTATACTTCGATCATGAACATAAATCAAAATAAATTTAACATGTTTGCCAAGAGTACAAAGTAAGAAGTAGATGTCTGATCTCTGAAGTTAAGCAACGTCGGGCGTGGTTAGTACTTGGATGGATAACCGCTTGGTTTAGTTTTATGATGGTTTCACTTCTACAGCGTGCAAACTGTTTGTAATTTTATATAATTTTTAATATCGCTTAGCTGAAGTTTTCATTTCTGTTGTGCGGTTTTTATTATACTTTTTCTAAAAAATACATAGGCAGTGAAGCAACAAAAATCGTGGCGTCTATTTCGAAATGTTGCAGATGTTTTATGTTGTTGTGACAGAACTCAACAAAAAATTATAGTAAAGGGAAGATCCGTGTGCAATGTTTCACTTTAAGAGCGAGATTTCCTGTGTAAAACTTTTCTAAGGCAGTTGTAGGAGAAAAAGTTAACGGCTTAATCATAACTGCAGCTCAACCGATTTAAAAGAAAAACCGGTCTATTTTCTTAGGTTTCATAAGAACGTATATTTTTAAATAACGTCACAGGAACAGAAAAAGTGAAATAAACTTCTTAGGCACATATAATAATAATTGACGCCTAAGTAATCGAATTTCTGAAAAGCACTATATTTTTACATGGGCACATAAAAGTCCATCGGGGTAAATTCAGGAGATCGAGCGGGCCTTTGAGTCTGTTGATAATCCAAATATATATTGAGATAAAACATGATTTTTGCAGTCTTGTCAGTATAGAGGCCCCTCCTTGTTGTAAATACAGAGGCAGTGTTTATGCGAGGCATTTCGGGGGAGAAGCTTTCACAAGTTGCACTCTCAAATTACCACATTTTTCAATAAGAATTAAACTGTAAAAATTTAGCGTCTAGTGCGTCAACTTGAGCTGCTAAATTCGAGTGCTAACCTAAACTAACCTATTTCGTTCAAAAGTTTGAAGTTACATTCGATAAATTAGTCTTTGGCCGAATAAAAGACAATAAACAAAACGAATATGGTCCTGAGAAACGATATATACCCCTGACGTATTTAAAATGGAGTATATTATTAAAAGAGAAAATAGATAGTAAGGTTGGGTCATCACACGCACCCCATACGCACTTGCGTTGTGGCAGTGACCCGTTCCCCTAGCAACTCCCTACTTTTCCACGATTTTGGGAATAATTGATCCGTGGCCCGCTTTGCCCCCCATGAATTCGGGAGTTCAACGCACCGCCTATGCACATCACGTGGAGGAAACGGGTTGCCACAGTTATATTTCGCCTATAATGCATGATATATTAAAACCGTAGCAGGTCAATAATACCTGATGAGCGATTAGAGCATAAGTTACACGCGCTCATGCTCAAAAGAATATGATTATGCTTACAAGCTAAATTAATTATCCTCAAAACTGTGCGCTTTTTGGTAAACATAGATCTTTTTTATTTTTAAAGTTTGTTAAGTTTACATATTTCTTCAGAGAAATATTAATTGGTTAAAACAGTTGATTTAAGCCTTATCCCTAACACTTAAATGCGACCTTACTTCTGTGAATTGTGAAAGTGAATTTTCATACATGTTGCCAGTTGAAAAATGTTGCAAGTTTTATTATGGAATGTTTTCTTCAAAATTTCAAGAATTTTCGAAATAATTTGACGTCAGAAAAACGCAAAAATATACCGCATATTCCGTTAGAAAAGAAATAACTTCTACCGTACCGCTTTTCTTTATCACCCTATAAATTCGAATATAAGTATACCATAAATATTTGTATCTCCTGCAATTCTGGTATAAGCATTTTTATATCGTTAGAAAAAAAATGTTATCAGACTTTGCCGCACTACTGGACCACCCTGTATATATAGTCACAAAATAGAGGTTTGCACTCATAACATTTATATTATTTCAAATATTTAAATTAAGTTTAGCGGTGTTGTCATATCTTTTACAGTTTCCGATTAAGTTTGTCATATTATTATATGCCTTGTTAATCTCATACAATGTTGGTATAAGTATTTTCTATACCTTTAGTAAACAAACTGATATCAAACTTTGCTGCATTACTGGGCCACCCTGTATATATCGTCACAAAATAGAGGCTTGCACTCATTACGTTTATATTATTTCAGATATTTAAATTAAGTTTACCAGTGCAGCAGTGGTGCCATGTTCTTTGCATTTTCCGAATAAACTTTGCCGCACTACTAGGCCACCCAGTATATATAGTCACAAAACAGAGGCATGCACTCATAATATTTATATGATTTCAGATATTTAAATTAAGTTCACCAGTACAGCAGTGTTGCCATATCTTTTGAAATTACGATTTCGAATGGAACGCCTTGTGTATTTTCCGCTTTGCTGAATTATCCCACTAGTTATCGTTTTAATTAATCAAATTTTTTGGAAGAAGTTCATTGGTGAAAATACCAGTATTTTTAAACTGGAAGAGGGTGGCTTCTTTTGGTCGAAAAGAAAGTGAATTTTCATACAAATATCTTGAAAGTCAAACTAAAGTAAAATAATAGAAAATATACAGGGCGTTCTATCTAAAATCAAAACTTGAGAGTTATAAAACTGATAAACATGTGGCAACACTGATATAGGCGAGTAATTAATTTTTATGCAGTGTTTTATCAGCGAAAACGTTAATTTAATAAAATGAATAATAATAAATTATTATATAAAACTAAGGTCCTATTTTCTGGTATCCAGTATATACAGGGTCCGCCAGGAAGTACAACGTATGAAAAATTTTGAAGTGAAACTTCTTTGGCGACGGTAAAATCATCAGAAAAAATGCTTATCAAAGTAAAACGCCCCTTTAATTATGCTTGTTCCAGTATAGTTAGAGGATTGAAATTTTCAGGACATGTACCTGGGGTAAACTGCGGATTTTGGACGAAAACTGGACCCCTTCATTTTAATATAATGAATGATATAAGGGTGAATCCCAATTTTCTGGTACCCAGTATGTACAGGGTCTGCCAGAAAGTCGTATGGATTACTTTTTATCATTGGCCTCTCAGAAAATGTTTTTGGTAAAAGTTAGGGCATCACGAAATAGTAACTATGATAACATAATTTTTAGGTGACATACTAATTTGAACGTGTATACAGGGCGTTCTTAAAAATCAGAACTTGAGAGCTAAAACTGGGAAACTGATAAAACATGTGGCAACGCTGCTATAGAAGAGAAATTAAGTTTTGTGCTCTATTTTATCACCAAAAACTTCATTTTGATATACTGAATAATAATATGTTATAAGACAAGGGTGAGTTTCTATTTTGTAGGACCCAGTATATAGGGTCCGTCAGAAAGTACAACGTATGTATACCTAATTTCTTTTTATTAATGAGATTTCAGTAAATAGTATTCTTCATTCTTCAACATATTATTTTCAATATAATTCCGAATTTTACCAACAAATGAATAGTTGTGCAATGGGCTCACCTATTGCGTCCACTATATCTCAATA
This sequence comes from Pissodes strobi, assembly GCA_016904865.1. Classification (NCBI taxonomy): domain Eukaryota; kingdom Metazoa; phylum Arthropoda; class Insecta; order Coleoptera; family Curculionidae; genus Pissodes; species Pissodes strobi. Next base: position 269,427 of record MU182007.1, on the reverse strand, counting down.
ATTAGTTATGGAGTTGTTGGAGGAAACTGTGATAGAAAAGTTTAACTTTGAATTTTTTAACGTTTTGTGGACCACTGCTTCTTGGCCTTACCGAAATATTGCCTTCAATGGTTTCCGCCAAAAATTGCAATTTACTTCTGAAATTGAACAAAACAGCATGATTCACTTTTTAGATATGACCGTAACGTGGAAAAAGAATAAAATAAAACCCCAAAATTAAAATCACCTCAAAAGCCAAAAATGAAGTGTAATAATAGGTCTAACAGACAGAGCAATAGCATTAAACTCCGCCGAATACAGACCTGAAGTCCTACTTACAAACAATTTCCAATTAAGTGACATAAATCAAATATTTAAAAAAGAACATATAAATATTAAAATAAAAAAATGCACTAAATGATAAAAAAGAAAACTTAGATGATCAAAAGAAATATGTAGCTCTACCGAATACAAGTTGTCGATCAGAAAAAATTAAATACAATCTGGGAAAACACAATATCACAGTATATCACAAAGCTCATAGCCGCCTTGGTTCTCCAATTAAAAAGCAAAACACTAATTTAAAAAATAAAATAAAATATGGTTTACTCAATACCCTGCATGGACTAAAGCCTAAAATATGCATTGGAATGGCCTACCAGCTGCTCAACAAATTATGTTATATACAGGGTGAAACAAATTCGCTTCTCACTATTGGGATCTCGTAAACGGTAAGAGATACAGCAAAGTTTAAAATGGGGCAAAGTTGCGCAATTTAAGGGTCATTGATATGCCGTTGAGAAATTTAGAAAATTCCCACTACTTCCGGAGATAGCCGTAATAAACCGAAAATCAGCTATTTTATTTTTATTTTTTCCTGGCTTTATTTCAAGAGATAATATAAAATAAATTTAACATTATTATTGCCACTTTTTCTTCTTTATAAGATTGCAGTATCAAATTTTCAATCTGACGTTTCGTGCCCATCATCAACTTTATTTTTTTTAAATACGGACCTGGATTTTTTATTTAATTTTTTAGTAGCCTTTGGTCTCCTTTAACCAACGATGTATTACACTTATCAATAAATCAACAAATCTAGATTTTTTCCATAAGAGATAATGTGTTAGACAGAGATGGGGCGATCTTTTTCGAGCTGATTTCACTTATGAGAATATTTGTTACTGCTATTGGACAAGTGTGATACATCATTGGATTTGGGGGGCCAAAGGCTTCTAAAAATGAAATAAAAAATCCAGGTCCGTATTTAAAAAAAATGAAGTTGATGATGGGGGCCCGGACACGAAACGTCAGATTTAAAATTTGATACTGCCATCTTAAGGAGAAAAAGTGACAATAATAATGATAAATTTATTTTTTATTATCTCTTGAAATAAAGGCAGGAAAAAATAAAAATAAAATAGCTGAGTTTCGATTTATTACGGATATCTCCGGAAGTAGTGGGAATTTTCTATATTTCTCAACGGCATATAAATGACCCTTAAATTGCGCAACTTTGTCCCAATTTAAACTATGCTGTATCTCTTATCGTTTACGCAATCCCAATAGTGAGAAGCGAATTTGTTTCACCCTGTATATATTCTTTATACTAACCCAAGAACTAATCATTATAGATACAGAAAAAATTATCAAAATAAAAAAATCAACAAAACGGTTATCACACACATTTTTTCGACCATTAATTTTGCACAACAGTAAAAATCCCTTTTAATTTAAAATTTTAAATCATTTTAACTATTATATACGTGTATGTGTATTGTAAACACAATGAAATAGATTACTATATTCATTCAAAATAAACACAAACAAATCGACCGTGTCCCACGTTACAAAAGGGCGAATTTGGCAACAGTGTCACGCACGTGCCACACGGGCCCGAATCTTACCCTAGTTTATCGACCTGTTGGCTTCGCAGGCCGCCGCGTATTTCATGTTGTCTTTGGGGGAAACTCTTCAATCTCCGGCGCTATTTTGGGGCGATTCAACATTATAAATAGACATTTAATAAGCCGGCACTCGGAAAAAGCTCGTTTGAGAAATCCAATTTTCGATATAATGATTGTTTGTGTGCGTTTGACATATTAATCTGGATAAATATCGAGTCGAAACGAGCATCCATTAAGAAAAACTAGCATTATTAATAATTACTACTGAATTATTGAGCACGTATACATATTGTTGTTGCCTCGAAGTTTCCGATATACGGACGCAGGCTTGACATATATTATGTCGCCCGTACATTACCGCGTCCAAAGAGTTTCTCTATGGAGGGATAGTAGATATATTATACTTAATAATGTAAGTGCCCATATTATGGTTCCAAGATTCAATGCAAGTTCTAAAAAAAGCTGTTGTTGTCTCAATGGCAGTCCTAACTGGTAACTGACCTTGTAATAGCAATTCCCTTGTTGCCAAAAAAAAAAAAATTAAATAAAATAATATAACGTGCTTTTTTTTACTTTTAAATATACTGAGGGTACCGAATTAATATATAATGCAAATAAACATAAAAATATGCGTAAGCAAAAGAGGTGATTGATGAATTGGTGTGCAATCATCTGTCACATTCCATAGAACCGAAAATATCGGCCATCGACCTGCAACTCATTTCTTCAGCATGGAGCGGCGCGCGGCGCCCGACCTTTTTTCGCTTTGTAAAACGGCCAAAAAAAGGGCCTTCCTGCTGAGCCTCGCAGTAGAAACTTGGACACTCAATTATCGATAACAAATGTATACATTGTTGACAAATTGTTTTAGTTTCTGACATATTAAGGAAGATATGAAATTAATCGCCGTCCCGCTCTCCCGATTTGACCCTGGTAAACTGTAATAATCTTACTGAATAGACTTCTTCAACTACACTAGGTACGGGCAAAAACCACCGTAAGAAGGCGCTCAGAGCAGTTGTGCACCGTATTAGGCCCCCTATGCAAACGTAACTAACTTAACTTAATAAAGATTTGGTTTTATTTTTTGCGTCTGAAACTAACGTCAGTGTATAGGAGAACCAAAACGGCAACGCCGCAGTTAAGAAAAACTCCTAAACTCACCAAAACTAGGCCCGATTACTGCTTCACTTTCACTCTGCCCCAAACTGAATCGATTTTACCTATATTTTATTTATAATTATTCCGGTGGGGGAGGTTCAAAGTAAACAGGCACCGGTGCGTTCCTTTAAAAATTGGGTCATCCGAGGTGCGGAATTATCGGATAAAATTACGGAAGGGAGAACGGCCCGTAATAAATAACGCCGCCTGCCTTTGTTTCGTATGATGAACGAACGAACCCCTTCCCCCAATCCCCATTCCATTCGAAAAAGTCACCCAACAATTCAACAAAATATGTTTCTCTTTATTCTTTGTTTGTTTACCTATGTATAGTCAAGGGATAATAGCGCATTACGCAACGAGCATATAATGATGTACGAAGGCGTAGAAGGGCCACTGCAAATATTTCTTAAATTGACAATTTTTTATCAATTACTTATAAGGTATCTCTTTCTATCAATTATTCTTAATTGACACATGTCTGTCAGTTATAATTAAATTACAGATATATAGAGGGAGATTCACATAGAGGTATTATTATTAGACACGTAGCTCGAGAGCGATTTATTTTACATTTGGTTGAGAATTCAGGCGCAAGATTGCGGCTTCTTGTCCGAATAACAGTAGACGGGGGTCGGCTCATTACATCCTACAACTAGGCCAACTAGCTAATATTAAAAGAATAAAGCCTAATATGACAAAGGTGCTATTAATTTTGTACAGATCTGGCAACCCAGCGCCTTCATATTTTTTTCATAGCTGCATTATAGCGACCCATCATACTTTACCTAAAATTTAAATCACATTAACTAAGAAAATGAAACAGAATACGAAAAAAAATAAAAATCTGAAAAGCGAACGCAATGCAAAACGCAAAAAAAGAGTAAAAAAGAAACAAAATACTAGAAAGAATAAAACAAATAAAATATTGTATTATTTCTACAAAATAGAATCTTCTTATACAAGTTGACAACTGACAATTCACAAAAAATGAAACTGTTACCCAATACGACCTGTTTTTTAGAGCATTTTTTAATTCAGAGACTACTTAAGGCAAATCGTTGTGTAATGGTTCCTACAGTAACCAAGCAAAGCAAATTGTAAATTCTAAAATATAATATCGAAAAATAATAAACATGACCCAAGAAAATAAAACAAACGACATATAAAAAAATAAAAATCGGAAAATAGAACGAAAAACAAAACGAAAAAAACGAGTAAAAAAAAATTTTCGAAAAAATTTTAAAAATAAAATCTTGTAAAATCTCTTTTATTTCTACAAAAACAGGATCTTCCTATACAACTTGCTAAACTTTTCAAAAAATTAAATTTTTACTCAATGCAACGGGTATTACAGGGCATTTTTAATATAAGAGGCAAATCGTTGCACAATGTTTCCTGCATCTAAATTCTACAGTAACCAATACAAGCAAATTTTAAATTCCAAAAGTAAGTATCGAAAAATAATAAACATGTTCTAAGAAAATAAAGCCGAAAGACAGAAAACAATAAAAATCTGAAAAGCGAACGAAATGCAAAACGGAAAAATGAGTAAAAAATATACTAGAAAGAATAAAAAATCTCTTTTATTTTTGCAAAAACATGATCTTATACAAGTTGAGAAAATTTGCAAGAAATCAAACTATTAGGTACTCAAAGGACTCAATGCAATTTGGATTTCGACTCAGTAATCAACAAAAGCAAATTTTAAAATAATAATAAAAATGACACAAGCATATATAAGAAACAATGAAAAAATAATTAAAAATCTGGAAAGTGAGCGAAGTAGTACAAAACAAAGAAAAATGGAACTAAAATAAAAAAAACGATAGAAACAAAAATAAACATTTTACAATCTTGTAAAATCTCCTTTAATTTCAAAAACCAGGTTCTTTCTTCCAAAGCTGATCAGGGTTTCAAGAAGTGAAACTTATTACTCAGTATTTCAGGACATCTTTAAATTCTAGGCTACATTAAGGCGAGTTGTTGTATAACGTCTCCTATACCTCAGTCCTAGAGTAACGAACAAGAAAAAACTGACAAATTTAAAAATAATAAAAAGAAAGTAAGAAAATCAAAAAACAATGAGCAAAAAATTAAAAGCCTGAAAGGTGAAACGACGAAAAATGAGCCTAGAAAATGAAAGAAAGGACTGGAAGGAAATTTGATTTAGCCAGGCACATTTAAGTAACTTAATCACGCATAATAACTATGATACGTATATCAAGTCTAGATAAACCTTAGAATATTAGGGAATTGACTTCAAAATATATTACTTGTTTACTAAATCATATGCCGTGCATATTTCCCATTTTGTTAAGTTCCCACCCGATATGCCTTTTTGGCATGCATAGGCCCAACAAACACATTATAAAGCGGTTGCAGCTGCACACTTTAAAATACACAATATTGTTTAACAAAAGTAGAGTTACTGGCTTAAATTCCATAAATAAAACAACTCGTAGAAATTCTAAAAATACTTGGCCTCGCGCCAATGACGGTAATTTACCTAAATAATTTCCGAACGCATAAAATGTACCGCAAAAGGCTAAACACATCCGGAAATTCGGCAACGCGGCACGCAACTTACGCAAAATCAATCCGGAACGCAACCCGCGCGAGCGGCAACAACGCGCGATCCCTCAAGTGCCCAAAAACGATTTTCCTTCACAGAAAAAAGGATGCTTTTCTCTGGCCAGGGACGTACTCAAGATTTTTGTCGTCGCATTTCAAAACCAAAATATTTATATAATTTATAAAAAAAAAATTGAATATGCTTGTGGACCACATACCAGAAATTGTTTTTAATTGTGTGCCTGAAGTGAAATTTCATACGTACAAAAAAGCAACGGAAAGTAGCCTAGAGGCTTCCACTATGTATAACTCTCTCTCCTTGTCACACATTTCGTAACGCATTCACCAGCTTACTCTCCAAGTCTAGCGCGCGTAAAGAAGTTTCCTTTCAAAAGGAGTAAACAAGTGAGGCCCAAATTAACGCTTCAGTGGCATATCGACGCTGGAGAGATGCAGGAACGGTCTAGGTATTTTTGTTGTTGTATTTCAGAAACCAATAATATAAATGTAAAAACGTTCAATTTGCATGCTTAATCTATCGACGGTAGAGCGATGCGTGCGGAAAGTTTAAATTTTGTAAATGCATTACCATCGTGTTATTACAAACGATATCAGGATTTTCAGGGCAGGGCCGCGCAATTAGAATTCAAAATTTAAGGACATCTTTGTTTTTCCATAGCCAATATATGGATTGTCTTCCCCCGAATTTCAGGCCCTGGCTAGGGCCCTGTTTGAAAAAGAGTGGCAGTTTAGCAAATGTTTTACTAAGTCCAGGTTTTAGTATTAATTCCCCATTTAGGCGTCTTTCGCTAACAAAACGAACCAGTTGATCATTTAAAAATACGTTTTGTTAAATTAAAATTGGCTAAAGTTAGCTTTACTGGTTCTTAAAAATGACCCAAACAATGAGGGGAATAAATAAACAGCAAAGCTGATGCAACTGACAAAATAAAAAATATATTGAGAAATAACAACAATATTACAGTGAATAACAAAACCAACGGAAACTAACCTAAGACGGCTAAAATATAAGTAAAGAAATTAAAGACAAATTAAAACATACAATCGAAACAGAAATTAAAAGAGTCAACCTCAGAGAAGCTGAAAAATGAAAGGTGAGGTAGATGCAAATTATTAGATGAAAAGAAGGCAGTTAGATTTAAACAAAGCAGAACTAAAATATTATCGAGCTATCACAAACAACCAGAATAAGATCAAAATTTTACGGGTACAAGACACAAGAAGAAGTATAATTCACCGTCACAAGAGACGAGATCAAAATACATTCAGGAAAGGCTTCAATACCAGCGATCATCTTCTGATGACGACAATAATAATTAAATATATTAATGAAAATCATCTTTTAATTTATAATATTCATGGATTTTGAGGAATTTAATTTTAAACATGTACCGGGTGTCCCAAAAGTCTACTATTTAGCTAAGCACCAGAAAAGCTATTAAAAAAATCTAAACTAGAGAAATATCCAGTTAAAATAAATGGAAACCAGTAAGATATGATGACGACATTACATTAAAGATAAATAACTTCAAATGATGATTAAAGATCTGGATGAGGAAGCTGGGCCTGTCCATAATAAGACAAACGCTAAATTAAAATCCGTAGAAAAATGTTTGATACGAGACGGAAATTCTAGTTTAACCTGCTATCCCGTTCCTGTCGCACGCACTAAAATATAGGCTTCCTTGCTCTGCCCGAATTTTATTACGCACCAGCTAGTTCAGTGACCGGCCTATAAGGGGGGATCGAGTCGATAACCTCCGTGTCCCAGTTTTGGCCCTATTCTATCGGCGCCGATTAAACCATGGGGGGACCACTCTCCCTTTCGTGTTGAGGGTGCCACAATTTGGCAGTTTTTTTTTCGACGACAGAGGCGTTACATCTTCAGGGGGGAACGGACATTTCCAAACTGTTATGGCAACTTTGACGTGACATTTTCAGCTGGTGAATTGTTTGAAACATTTATCTCTTTCAATAAAAAAAAAATACTTTTTGTGTGTGGAAATGCACTGTCCAGTCGTTATCCATGTAACGCTCGAATGCCATATACAAATATTTCTTCTAGGTCTACTGATTTTGACCAAAATTTAATTTTCTAATAATATGCGTCATACTTAATTCCTAATTTTTTAATTGTTCCGCCAGTGCATCTTCGTAAGATTAAAGCGATTAAATGCTATTAGTAAATTGGGATTAATTTAATCGCATTTTTAGGATGCCCTACTAAAACAAAAAGATGTATTTAAAAATTATATATTGTACACTCGGCAACGTCCGTCGGTCTTTCAAGGATATATAGTTTCAAGCACTGAAGATTATTTTGAAAGTGATTAGGTGGCCATTAAAAAAATCGCGAAATTTCTGGTAATTTAAATCAAAATGACCTATATTTGAGATTGATTTCAAAAAGGGAACTTAGAAGAATATGAGAATATTCATATTATTTTTATTTATTTGTAGGACGTAATCATTGCAATCTCTGAATATGCAACTATCGATGCAATCAATCATTATATATAGTAGACCACCTGTAGAAACGTATCATAATCAGAAAACTGTTACAGCCAATTAGAAATCGTCTCGTCAGTTTGCCCAGGGTTTCTGACCAATTAAATCAGCGCTGACTAGTACGTAATTTTTGACGGAACAAGGAAAACATAAAGAAATTAAAAATTAAAAAATATACAAAAAATGTTTTTGATCCATGGCAACACCGCAGACAATTTTGCTAAATTCCTCCGCTTAAGAGAAAATGATGTTACATTTGTAATTCACAATCACGAAATTATTATTTGGATGATAAAAAGTGAAATAACACCGGCCATTTCGAAAATAATCACTAAAACTGGAGAGGTGATTTGGCGACAGAAATATTTCTCGAGATCGACGGATAAATCGGGAGAATAGGCAGCGCTGATATCACTATGATGTCACAATCCAACCCCCACATCCGCGGATCTACAGATTTTCATATGTCTATGTTGTATAGATAGATAATCAATTTCTTATGGGAACATTATACACTGGTGACATATGGCATTTGTGGATATAATAAGCACGGTGGTTATTATATTAAATTTCAGTGGTGTGGAGGTGCACATTCCGTGACATTAGTTAATATTAGACTAAAACAGAAGTTCGGTGGCAAAGGAAAGTTTTTAATGTCACCTGCCACCTGGGCCAAGAGGTCTAGTAAATGATACCTCGTTCTGCTTAACCAGAGTTAACCCAAACCAACCAAATTAATTCGACACTGGTCCCATATACTTGCAAGCGGAACAGAAAATTGTACCTAGCGACTAGTTCAATTTAACCCCTGAAACAAAGGCTATTGAGACTATAATATTAATACGTAATGGCTTAGAAAGCGAAAATATGTCCGAAGAAATGGAAAATGTTTTATAGGCACCCCCCTTCTATATAAGAATCCATAAAACTATTTTCTAGGGAATAAACATGTCAATAACCCCCGTGCCCCAATTCGTGGCGCCTAAACCGAGGGAGAGAGAGCTTTCCCTTTTTACTTGAGGGTGGAACAATGATAATTGGCATTTCTATGCGTATGGGTGCATTGGCGTACGCACCCCTTTTTGAAGTTCTTGTCAACTTACCTTCAAACTTGAAATTGGAAAATTATGTTTACATTTCATACAAAATTTTGGTGCCATGCTATTCTGGTAGGACAACATTTCAAAAACCAAGTATCAAAAACGTAAATTTGGCACGTTTTTAGGCAACACACAGAAGGGGGTGGGGGGAGGTGGTATCTCGCAACGGCAGTCAATTATTTCTGTAAATTTGTGTTATTTTTAACATCTTTCCTTGATACACCATAACTGTCGAAAAAATTTATGAAACTTTCTGGACACATTTTCATAACGGTCTTCTAGGAGGAACATTCTCTAAATGCTTCTGTTTCGAAAATGTCGTGAAAATGGACTTTTGAGCACAAGGGGCTACTTTACAAATGATGATGCCTTTTATACAGGATGGGATAGTTGAATTTAAACGTTTCGTGAATTCGAGTTTTTACATGCACTAGCATCTGAGTCGACCTTAGTTTTTAATTAAATTATTGATTTTTTATGCTTTCAATATTTTCTACTAAAATTTCTGTACTGCTGAATATTCCTGTTAAAGATGGGTAATATTCCTGTTAAAGATGGGTAAAACCTTAAATGACGGCATTATCCAAAATTCAGAAAATCCGGTTCTAACCATGTTATTAAAGAAAAGTTTTTGTTATTTGTATAATACAATTTTCATCGATTTGGTAGGTATAATTTCAAATTTAAAAAAAATTCCAAGTTTTCTAATTTAAAAAATGTGGCTTCTCGCTTGACATTACTAAAAATACAGACGCGCAAAGAGGATATAATTAATATTCACTTGATTGTCGTGTCGGCTTGCATAGATCAAAATTAGATTTCTAATTCAGAAAATTGACAACTACGTTACGTGGAAATGTACAGTGGGTTTTATCGAAATAAGACCGTAAACCCTAGTAAGTAAAATATATTTAAACATTGTTGCCACGACTATAACTAGTCTGCCATCTACAAAACACACATCCAGTCTTGCTAACATCTGAAAAATATCCAAAAGCCTCTGATTTACAAAACACATATCTAGTGTTGCCAACCTCTAGAAAATACCTAGAAAAACACCATTGGTACCTACTTTACGAACAAAATGTCATAAACGTTGTCGTCAGAGCTAATTAGGACAAAATTGCGAAGATATCCGAAAAAAAAACTGAAATATTGAAAAATCGTTTTATTTTTTTGCTGAGCTTATTTAAAAACAGTGGTATCAGGTTTTGAATCCGACGTTTCGTCTTCAAGAGGTCATCATCAACTTTCTTTTTTTAAACATAAACTTTTTTATCATTTTTCAGATGATATTAACGTTATTCATATGGATATATATTTTTATTTTCTTTTACTCTTTTTTTAATTGCAATTTAAATTTTTTATTAATTATTTATTTTGCTTTGGGGTAAAAAATAAACGAACCTGTTTAATTTCAAAAAAAATAAAATAAAGAAGGCCTCCCGTAAGTAACTTGCATTTATACTTACACGAGGATGCGGCAACCTCGCGTTAGTGATTTAGGCTCTTGAGAATGGGCGGAAAATTACAAAAAATATCATATTTGGAGTACAGTTATAGAAACTCAGTGTAAGTTTTTGGTATTTCATGTTGTGATCAATTATTACATTTTGAAATTCGGCAAAACCCTCTTTAAAAATTCCGTCCTTTTCTTGGTTCTAAGACCATAAACGTATTTTGACAGTTTGAGGGGGTTAATATTATGGTGAACTTTTCGACAAAAGGTTTATCCTTTAACCGTATGCCAATTATGAACATTTTCCCAATTTTATTTATGCTTTTGAATGTCTCCTTCAAGTGAACTGAAAAATGAAACCACATTTATTTTAGAATCCATTTTTTTCGGTCTTCTTTCATTAAGTAGGGACTCAAACACGCTTAATATTATATCAGTTTGAAACACTTCGTTTTTGGATTGATTCGGTTAGCCTGGGTTAGCTTTGAAAATATCTGAAAAGTATAGGGAAGGTGCTGAAGATGTGTTTATTAATTGGAACTTAGCTTGCTTGGGTTAGTTTGGGTTAGCTTCAGTCCCTTGGCATTTGCTTGGTTAGTTCGGTTAGCTGGAGTTAGTGCGGAAACTATAAATATTTCAACGCTTATAAGATGCAGCAGGCACGGTAGCTAATATTTTCTGATATTTAAAAATAGTCTAGAATTAATTTAGACCCAATTCCGTATTTTTAATAAATTCAACTGACAAAATGGGTATTGTCATAACATAAAATACAAAAATGCATATTGTCTTAATAACTATAATTACACGAAGCTAAGCTTATAATAAAGCAATTATTTGCTTGTAAAACAACATTTGATTGAACCATATGAGCACCATCGTCATGGCAAGGGCGAAGGTTGAACACTTGAACAGTCCTTATGTAGTTCAATTATATTTTTTGTCAGTCGTTAAATTGATTTGAAAACAATATAATAGACGGCCATGTATTAGCTAAATTTATAAATTTATTGGCGTTCGATTCGGTTTATTTGCAAATGTCCAAACATTTTTTAACGTATTAAATATGACTATGTTACTAGCTTGTTTGTATTTTGTTTGTAATGTTCTATTCGTCGTTCAAGGAATTCTTCCTCTTAACCTGGTAAGTGACAGTTTAAAAGTTCATTTATGGAACATATTTCCAAAAGATTTGTATTTGATCCACCCAATTGTTCCTCGTTAAATAATATTTTAATATAATTTCGACAAATTATGAAAAATCCTAGAAATTCATAACAAGCGGACGCTGCAAGTCCTTTTGGCTGATTTGTGTTTGTTTATATTGCTTGTGTTATTCTGTTATTGTATCTATTTGCTATTTTCTTAGTTCCGCATCCTTGATTCAATGTTATTACTCCGCTATCTAAATACACATATATTTTTATTTTATTTATTTAAATATGAATATTGTAAATAGCGAAATACTGGGTGAGTCAACGATGCAGTAAAAATTCCGAACGCCTATCTAGAATAGCGGCATGAAACCAAGCGGCAAAATATATTTGCATTTTTTGAAGGGACACTGTATAACATTAAGAAAATTAAAAATAAACTATTTGGACTTTTTAGAGCGAAAAATCGCACGAAGCATTTTTTATAGAGTGTCATAAATTTAGAAACTATATGCCAAATAATATGATAAAAAAACTTTTAATCCTCAAAATACTGGAAAAAAAATTGAAAAACTATTTAATTCATTTAATGCCTTTTCCTTCTGTACCAAATGGCAGCAACAAATTTTAAATCCTACGTTTCGATTTAGGGCCGCCAACATCAACTTTATGTCTTTTTATGTAATTTTTTAGTAGCTTTTGGCCACTCAACTTCTAATAAATTATAGTTCATATTTATAATTTAATTAATAGGAATATTTCCCCAAAAAGGTATCAGCTTTCGAGTGTTTCGAGTAGATATTTCTGAACTTTTATTATACAAGTGTGGCCCATGATCGGTTTAAGGAAGTAAAAACATTATTAAAAAACAAATCAAGGTTAGTGGTTCAAGCAATGATGGCGATGGGTGTCAAAGTCGAAATATCGAATTTAAAGTTGCGGAGAAAAAAGAGGCCAGTGAAAATTAACATTAAAGACGCGAAGAATAAAAAAATTAAAAACTAATTCCCTTTTTCAACATTTGAAAACTAACGTTTGGAGCTCGTATCTCTTATACTTTCGGAGATCACTGTAGGTTACTAATTTCTAAATTTGGCCCATGTAAGCACTACTATTAAATAAATATTTTTTATCTCACTTTGTATTTTTTTAAAGATACAGTTTGAAAACATGGAATTACACAGTGAGGCAGTGATAAAAATCAATTATTTCGTAAAAATTAAAATGTTTGTGTCATTGAATTTTGTAAAACACTCTATATATATAAAAAAAAAATCTACGCAGCAAGGCATGCTTTAAATGAATCACCCTGTATAGAGTGTATTGAGCTTTCCCGGCTATTAACTCAAGTTTTAAATGTGTTACATTAACAATTTGTATTTTTTAGTTGACGCACTCAGTCACTAACTTTTGTTATAGCCTGTATATAAAAACCACATTATTGCTAAATAATTTGGTTGATATAAAATATAAAATTTGAATAATTGGACATCCAAATAGTTTAACGTTACATTTCATTTTCTTCTTTATTTCAAAAAATGTCGATCCTACAGGGTGGCTTAAAAATTATCTTTCTGCTGAATATCGACAAGATCCTAAACTATAAATAAAATTTCCATGTTCTCATCAACTATAATCGACTTGATAACAAACTCATGTAGATGGACCTGATACATAAATACTTTCATAACATGCTTTCATTATACAGGGTTTTTCGAAATGTTTCACATCAAATTTTAAGTGCACTTTTATTTTTAAATTTAAGGAACAACAAATCAAACTGCACGGATACCCCGTAGAAACACACCAAGTGATCACAAATGACGACTACATACTGAACATGTATCGGATACCTCGTGGACTTGGAACCACCGAATATAATCCAAAAAATAAAAGTGCCGTCTTGCTGACCCACGGGCAAGGAGGTTCGCCCCACAACTTCATAGCGCTGGGTAGGAAATATGCGGCGGCCTATTACTTCGCGGACAGGGGCTTTGACGTGTGGCTGTTCTGCGCGAGGGGTGCGGAGTGTCATGGCCCCAAAAAACATAAATTTTTGGATTGGAATAAGGACCCCGTTTATTGGAACTTCAGGTATTTGCAAGGATGTGTTAACCCTCCACATTTGCTTTGATAATGACCCAACCTTAAAAAATGTTCATGCACTATTCCTCGTATTAAAAAAAAAATTGAGTTATTGCATGTATTAGTATTTTAATCTTAAAATTCATCGCTGAATATTTGTTTAAAAACTGATTATTTTGATTATATTATTTTCAATTCAAGTCAAGACGAGATGAAATGAGACACACTGATTTTCTAGAAATTTTAAAATCCTGTAAAGTTCTTCTATCTAAATAAGAACCCTATTTTTAAAAGGACCTAAATTGATAAAAATTTGATAAAAAGTAAACTTTATACAAATTTATAAAAAATAAAAAATTATAGCAATTTTGGAAGCTTATTTACTGGTAATACTTGGAACTTTATCTCGGGACATTTTTATTTTTTGCTCCAAAGTCGATCCGTATTTGCAGATGACAAAACAGAAAACGCGATACATACATTCATGGTCTTTCGAGATGGATGTATAAGTTACAAAACAGAGCATTTAGGCCCCTTATTTATGATCCTTCGAGCCGGATATACAACTGACAAAACAGAGCAAGAAACAAATAATCAAGAGAATTACACCCCTTGATCATGATTGTTCGAGCTGGGCATACAATCTGCAAAACAGAGCCAGGTTATTAAATTCTTTATTCGCGGTCCATCGATTCGAATTTATAGGTGACTAAATGGAAAAAGAGAACATAAGGATGGAATTTAAACGCATGGTCCTTCGAGCCGGATATACAAGTTATAAAACAGAGCATTTACACCTCTTATTTATGGTCCTTGGAACTGACAAAATGAGCAAGAAACAAATAATCGAGAGATTTACGCCCTTGATCTTGGTCATTCGAGCTGGATATACAAGTAACAGAACATAACATTTAGGGCATAATATTCGTGGTCCTTCGAGCCGGATTGACAAATCAGAAAACAGAAAAAAAGGGATTTATACTCCTTGTTCACAATCGTTCTAGTCGGGTATACAGGTGGCAAATAAGAATAAGAAACAGTTCATTCAGGGGTTTACGACCATTAATCATAGTCCTTCAGACCGGATATACAAGGACAAAGCAGAAGAAACGACAGACAACGAAGAAATTTGCGCCTCTTGTTCATGGTCCTTGGAGTCGGCTATAGTAGAGTAGAGATGGCTAAAAATTAAAGCAAATCTATACGAATATTAGTCCAAAATTCGTTTAAGCTTAACGAACTGTTTATACTATATATTTTTTTACCCCTATACATTAATTTATTGACTTATCCGACATTTATTATCTGCACTTTGATGAAATCCATTAATACAAGAGTTTATAATCAATAAAAATGCAACATGACAATGACAGATTTAAATTTCATAAATTTGGACAAGTGACATTGCATTGTATTAAATCGGCCTTAACTTAAGTTATGCGGACACTAATTTAAAATAAATATCAGGATATCACCAAATTACCTATAGGTACCAAAGAATACACCGGAAATAATCAGCCTAGAATACAATATGCGAAAACGTTCCGTGATGAAGGTCCAAGTACTACATGTAAAGTCCCACAAATACTGAATTTATCGTTTTTTTTTTAAATATAGTGAGTTTTTGTATAGCCTACTTTATTAATCATCCTGTTAAAGGAGCAATCGTTTTCTCGTTTAGGGAAACATTTCATAAAAAAAGTTGTCCACTTCAAGTGTTGACCAGTGTACTTGCATATTGTTGCTTAATATTTCAGTAATGTTTCTTGGAAAAAGAAATTCCTAAAGATCTAAGTCGTAAAAAATAAACACTGAAAATGTCCTGTGATTTTCAGGGATTACCCTAAAGTCTAGGTTGTGTGGTGTACAGTGCTGGCGTTGACAAGGGGTCGCGAGGGAAATTAAAATGTCGCGTGTGATATGTCGTTTTTATCAAGGTTTCTGGGGGCGAAATAATCCAATTTTAGAATGATTCCAGTGGTGATGGGAAGAAGGTATTTTAGAATCTTTTTGTTATAGCATGCATGACATTGCAATTTACGATCTGCCGGCCAGTATAGACCTCATACTGAACAAAACGGGCCAGAAGAAAATATTTTATGTCGGCCACTCGAGCGGGGGACCTCAATTTTTCGCTCTGATGTCGGAAAAGCCGAAATATAACGAGAAAATCAAAATTAATGCCAACTACGCTCCTATGGCCATTTTGAAGGAGATGGACTATCCATTTTTGCAGTTTACCGGTATATTATCGAATATTATGAAAGTAAGTAGTATTATTAATTACTATACACAGTGATTTCCTATTCCCAAATTGCCCTCCCTCAATTTGATAAAATCGGCAAAATATTAAAGATCTTAAATGGAATAGATCGATATAACTATGTGTGGAGGACGCCTTATCGCCTTTATGTCACTGCGACCTGTAAGATCTATTGCAACCCTCCTTGTACTTACAGTATTGTGTCCAACCGTGTCTTCTTGATCAGACTCCAAAGTCTCGACAGTGGCTCCATGGTGTAGCTTAGCGCTTCTGGGTTGGTTGACCCCGCAGTTTCGAAGCGCAACCTCGAAAGTCCTTTACAGTGGCAGAGAATATGTTTTTCCGACTCCTACCCTTCCTGGCAGAACCTACACAGGGTTTCATCCGCCAGACCTATCAGACTCATATGTCTCTTTAGTCGGCAGTGTCCTGTTAGTAGTCCCACTATGATTCTTATTGACTTCCGATTATAACTTAACAAGTCTGCTGTTAATTCCGCCGAAGGTTTGCTGATAAAATATTTGGCATGTCTATGTCCCGGTAGATCAAACCACCACCTCTGGGACGCTTCTTCTATCCCTTTTTGAATGCATGTCTTAGCTATGGGCCTTACGACTTTGCAAAATGGTTCTGGCCCTGTTAGTGGCTGGGACGGGCTATCTCGGGCTAATTCGTCTGCCATCTCGTGTCTTGGCACCCACGCCAAGGTGTGCCAAGGTCACTTTCCTATTAAGCCTTCCCATTTCGTTCAACAGATTTATAGAGTCCAATACTAACTTTGATATATTGGAAAATACTGCTTTGATTGCTGCTTTGCTATCGAAGTAGGTAATGACTGTCTTGTTGCTCACCTTCCTCCTGATCCTTTCCTCAATACATTGGATGATAGCTGTAATTTCCGCCTGAAATACTGTGGCGAGTGTGCCCATAGGTAGAGAGATTTTGGTCTCTGTCCTTAGTTCGTAAATTCCGGCTCCTATTCATTGGTCGGTTTTCGAGCCGTCTGTATACCAGACTATGTCTGCCCTTATGGGTGGGCCGTTTATCTATAAGTCTCTTGGTGGTATTTGTGTTGAAAATGTCTTTCCAAAGCTATACCGCGGTGTGGAGCGGTCCGAGGGCATGCCTAGGATTTTATCGTCCTTAATCTCGCAGTATAGTTTATTGTTTTCGGTGACGAATTATCTTATTAGTGGTGTTTGGCCTTGTGTTAGTCTGTAGCAGACCGATTTGGCTTCGCCTTGTATGAAAACATGGAGTGGGGGTAGATTTAATAATACCTCCATCGCTGCTGTTGGCGTTGTGCTCATGGCTCCGGTAACACAGAGGCAGGCTAGTCTCTCTACTTACCCCATTTAGCCTTCTCATCACCTCTACCAGGCGAATGCTCCATATATTATCATGGGTCTAACCGCCCTTGTGTATAACCATAGAGTAATTTTCGGGTTCAATCCCATGTTTTTTCCACACATTCTTCTACATATACCTAGAGCTATTGCGGCTTTTAGCGCCACTTTTTGGATATGCGTGTTCCATGTAAGTTTTTGGTCAAAGATGTCTCCCAGGTATTTGGCCTCTTTGGAGAAGGGTATAGTTTCTCCAGCTAGCTTCATTTGCTTTAGCCCTGTTAAATCTCTCTTTTTAGTGAATGTCCCACCACTGTTGTTTTATGTGGATCAACTCACATTTGTTCTTCTCTGCACCAGGAGTCTACGATGTTAAGGGCTCTTTGGCTTCTTTCCGATATGGTGCCCGTGATCTTAAATGGAAATGATGATACACTATTTCTTTTGAGACCTTCATCGTCCGCGTCATAAATTCACTTTATTGGCGTTTGAAAAATGGCACTTTCAACAATTTAAAAGGCCCTTCTGTACCATCGAAACAGCTTAACATTTAGAAAATTATGCCCTTTCTGACTAGGGTGAGAGCCTTATTTTGAATTTTTGAAAGGAATTCCTGTGTTTTATCAACTTGTTCCACAACGGAAGCAAAGAATTTCGGAAAAATACCAAAAACTATTACATTTTTGTCAACGTTTTTACCTTTTTGGAGAAAAAATATTTAGCAAGGCAAAACTTTGAAATAAACTGCCTTTAATTTTATTATTTGGTTGTTACAAATGTTGTTACAAATGAGAAAAATAACCATGAAAACCAACAAAAAAAAAGTATCCTGGAAAACATTCGGATATTTAATTTAAAAAAAATATATATAAGAATTAAATTTCGGTTCTTCTAAACTGTGGATAAAATTATGATGAAGCATATAAGGTTTTCAAAAAAATTAATTGAACTTCTTTTTCATTAAAAATTAGTGGGTAAACTAAATGATCGAATGTGGGAAAATATTAGAAAAATGTGTGCTACTGGTGGAGCCCTTCATGTTGAATAATTATCATCTTATTTTAATATATATGAAGTGAAAATTTCTTTAGGCGCCGTCAGTGCATCTTTTCCTGGGTAGTGACTAAGATTGAGATGTCTATGTGTGTAACGCTCAAGGCTGTCTACGCTCGACTATTTAACGCCCATTCGGGTTTCATTGATATTTTTCGCGAACACGGCTGCGAGCCGACGCGACGGACGGTAAATTATCTCAGCAATTTTTCAAAATGTTCATTTAATACACGATAAAAAGTTTATTCAAGAAAAATAAATAAATTCCAATCAGCTGCACACAAATTCTAAATTTATTAACTGGGAATGTAAAATAAATAATTATAATTTAATTATTAATAACACATATTTTCAGAACCTCTATAGGGCAATGGACATGTACGAATTTCTGCCGCCTTTTTTGGGTGAAATGATTTTTGATGCACTTCGAAAGATATGTATTCAACAGAAATCGGTCAAGACATGCAAATTAGCTCTATGGTGTTCTGGAAGTCATAATTCAACTCTTATGGAAGACGTAAGTATAAGTAATATTACCCCGGAGAACTTATTTGCAAAGAAACAAACTATGTTGAACGAAACCTCGAGAAATATTAAAATTTCGCAGCAATTTAAGGATACATGTTCGAAGTACTAGCATACAAGTTGTCATCATTATAAGCGCCTTTCCTTTAACATCCATTCTAATTTTTTCCATCATCATATCATCATCATAAATAAGTTTTATTTTTCATCGAATCTATTTAGGTTCTTATAATGAAATATGGCTATATTTTCAGGAAGTAGTAGAAGCTGCTATCAGTGTCACTCCAAGGCTATCGATGAAGCAGGTGACTCATTTTATGGATAACATGAATAAAGGTGAGAGTCAGCGTTTGAATTGAAGGGATGCGTACATTTTAAGCGCAGATTTGCTAACCTAAAGAATCAATTAATGTCAAGCGGTTATCCTACCGACCGCGCCATGTTAAATTCTGGAACCAAAGGTCTTAAGGAATAACCACAAGAACCTTGACCAGGAGAGCAACCAGTAGGCTGTAGGTACGCTTTCATTCAAGCATTCTAGACCAGCCATGAAGGTTTTCATTTGCTTGGAAAGTCTTCATTTTTATCGAGCTCTTATGCTACCGACTGCGCCATATTATACGACAGTTTTCTAGAGGATGCCATTCATTTTTAACTGTCAAATCTCAATCATAAACGAATAAAAACTTTGTTATATTAAGATTCCTCCGCAAATCCATCAACATTTGATTTAAAAGTAGTAACTCAGAAGTGATCTTCAATAAATTCAGTATTTCGTGGGTTAACAATTTTGAGACTATCCGGTATATGACGTTATTCACTGAATTTTTGTTTACCCTACGTCTAACTAATCCTGATGTTTTTCTTATTTAATACTTACACATAATAATGATTTTTTAATAACGTTGTAGGTGATTTTCGTAAATACGATTACGGTCCGAAGAACAATTTGGCGATATATGGGACGAAACTGCCTCCAACTTACAATATGACCGCTTGTACAGCTGCAAATGCCTTTTTTTACGGTGCAACTGATTCCCTAAATGTGAAAGAGGTACTTTTGTCTCCATAAACGTATAATTCAATGAAAATTCAAACTTTTGTTGTTCCTGTGCCTATGCTATTTTGTTTATTATTTTTTGCTCAAGCATTTTTATCTTCATGGCAATTAATGATTCAATTTTTGTTTAATAATGATAACTCTTATTTTTATTCTGTATAGGACGTTTGGGCGACAGAAGAAATGCTACCGAATACAATTCTGGATTATGAAGTTGGTCGGAAGTTCGTGCATTTGGACTTTATTTTCGCTAAAAATGCATCCCATATGGTCTATCAGCCAACGGTAAAACTGTTTCAAGATTTTGACGCAGGCGTCATTCCGCCCAGAGTGACAAGAGATACCAGAAATACGAAAAAGGAATGCTGTTAAAATAAATACTTAAAAACGTCTATCTGTGTTTGAATTTGTGTTCGAAAAGTATCTTCCAGTCTAGTCAGGAAATAAAGGTGGAACAGGTTCCAACTTGGTTCAGTGCATAAAGTAATAAGCATAATAAAATGATTATATAAAACAATGTAAAGGGCCTAGGTACATAATATTAGGTACAACTAGAGCCAATAAACATAAAGTATCTGTAAACAATAATATATTAAAAATTGTCATTCTTGATACATACTAGGATAAAACAATCTGACGTTTAAAAAAAATAAAATCAAAATTAATTTAAAAAGCAAAACATAAATTTAAAATTATAACTGAAACAAAAATCAAAATTAAAACCTAAATCACAAATTTCAATTACAATTACTATCAAATAGAAAAAACACAATCACACATAATTAAAATTAATTAAAGAAAGTTAAATGGGGATTATATCATAATATTATATATTCAAGCATTCAAATTTCTTATTTTTGTCCTAAACGATATCGAAATTATGTAAGAAACACCATCTTCAGGATGCTCTGTCCTAGACACGCACATTTTCGACCCAAGTTTGTATGCATTTTTAGTACTATTTATATCGTTGGTTAGGCTGTAAAAATATTGCACCCACACATCAGACCACCCTGTAGATAGGTTTTTATATTAGTACTGCCAGAAAGTTCAGAGTATCCTTGATATTAATAGGAAAAAATCTAATCAACATGTGCAACCTAAACGCCTAATTTCAAAGTATGGAAAATTTTTAAAAATGCCTCTAAAATTAATTTTTAATAAATAATTGTTGTTCTCAAAATTATCAAATTTGAATACCATGGGAAGATGTATACGCTGAATCGAATTTTGATCTTAAAAATTTGAAAAATCAAACAAGTACCTCCCAATTGGGGCGGAGAAAGAGATGTAGCTTCAATTATGGTGGATTTTCCGCAAATTATTAATATTCGCAGTTTTTTACGAGAAAATACGAAATCGTGATACCCTTTATACATTAATTAATCAAATTTGAAACCAAAAAAGTCAATATTTATAATAAATAAAATAATAAACTTCTTATTTTTTCCTAAACGATTTTGAAAATATGTGCGAAAAACCATCTTCAATATTCCTGCTTTAGACAGGTATATCTATTTACAAAGAATTTTTCGACCATTGTTTATGTCCATAAAGCCAGCCCCACCATTTTGGGTTTTCTAAAAAAACTTGTCGCAATTTGTTTTCAAAAATGATAAAAAAGTTAGCCGTGCCATATTTTTTCTTAATTTTTCTTGTGCTGAGTTACATCCTCTTTGTGCTGCCTTGTGCCGTTATTCTTTTTTGTATATATTTCGTTTATTTTTATTATTATTATTATTATTATAATATAAAAAAAAGAAACCATTAAGCCTTCCGCTGCTTTTATTTCTCCGAGCAACCTGCGACCTGACTGCGGCTATTTTTATTTTATTACATTTTTTAAATGATTGTGTTGTGAAGTTGTTCTTATAAGCAGAAAATTAATTTGTAATACTTATATTTAAAATAAATCAAATTAAAAAATTAAAAAAAAGAAACCATTAAGCCTTTTGCTATTTACTATCTCTTCGAGCACCCTGAGACGTGGTTGCGGCTATTTTTAATTTATTTTATTTTTTAAATAATTTTTGGCGTAAAATTTTAAGAACCGATTTATTAATGAAGAAATACTGCTTCAAAAAAGTTTAATAAACAGAAATATTACAATAATAAGCCAACAAATTAAAATAATAAAAGAGAACAATTTTAAAGAAAATACTAGTTGACGGAAAAAATATGCTCAAACATAATAAGTTGTTCTTATAAGCATATACCAAATTTATAATATATTTATAATAAATAAAATTAAAAAAAGTTGAACAATGAAATATAGCTTTAGCATTCAGAATCGAAAATAATGTAAGTAAGTATAACAATAATAATGACAAAGCAAAATATTTAAAATATCAAAAAAGTAAGAAAATAAACAAACTGTTTATTTCACGAAAAAGTAAATGCTCGAACATAGTAGGTTCGGTTAGTTTGGGTCTGTATAAACAGAAAGCAAATTTATAATATATTAATAATAAATGAAATATAAAAAAACAAATCGAACAATCAAAAATGTAGTTTCAATTATTATTATTTTAAAAAATGGAGTAAATTTACAAAAAATAAAACTTTTAAGAATTATAATAATTATGATCGTAACGCAGTAAAAAAAAACGGATATTATAATAAGTCAAAGATGAAAAACGCATAGATTTATGTATTGCGTTTTATGAAAACAAGAAAATTGGCTTCTATAAACAGAGAGCAACAAGGAATAAATTTTAAAAAATCAAAAACGTTTTTCAGAACAAGGAACAACGCTCAATGGAAGGTCACACTTGCGATACATAAAGCTCGTTTTTTTTACGCACATCACACGCTTCCTGTGTTCGGTTTTTTCGTTGAAGGAATTTTAGAAAGGTAATGCCTGGAAGTTAAGCCACGTGCGTCCGTAGCACTTGTGGCACATAGCATAACCCTTTTACAGATGTAAAATATATCAAAGTTAACAGAATAGTTAGTTTATAATATTATCATGAGTATAAGTGATCATTTTCGTATATTGCTTATCCTCAACCTACAAGGCTGGTCGCCAGGAATATTATAATGATAATATTCGCCCATACATTGTGTAACTATACCATATCCCTTCAAAACAATACAATTATCTCGACAATAATTATACATTCTGTTAAGGTGCAATGTTTTTTTTTTACTCGAATTACCTATTTACTACTTCAATTATATTAAAGTACCAATTGAATTAATAGCTGTTACACGTGTTTTAAGCTATTCTATTATTATTGTTTACGTAAAGTAATGATGGTCAATTTTAGAACAATATCCAATTCACGTTTAGTGCCTTCTAATATATGAAATTTGGTGCAATCCGTTTGTAGATAGTGTAATTATCTGATATCAAGAATATAGCAAGAAGGTAATCTAACTACATATTATCAAATCAGGGACGTAGTAAATATATGTTTCACGAACTTTTTGAGTATACAATGATAATTAAGTGTTGTGTTTCAGCATAAGAAATTAATAATGTCGGAAACATGGATGGCTAAACTTTCAATATTATGTATATTATTATTCATCTCATATTCGATGGTATGTTGCAAAGGAGGGGAGATACATCCGGATATCGATTTAACGCTTGTAAGTTTTGGTGAATATTGGTTTACCTCCTCGAAAAAGCTTAACACCCCCTATAGGAGCATTAAAGGTATAAAATTTAAAAAAAAACTATCTTACATTAGCTATTTTACCAAAAACAAAATGAGCCGCTCCTAAATTCCCGTTTTAGCACTAGCCATGCCTACTCACCATCGAAACCCTTATCCAGTGCCGTAACTAGGGCTGTATCGTCAGCGGAAAGCGGGGCTCGGGGTGCGTAATTTGCGATTCAGATAAAACATATTTGTTTCATGAGGAACTTATTGTTGATGATTAAATCTACATGATTTTTTAGCTTTTTGTCTTATTACCAATTTGGAAAAGGAATTTGCATTTTTTTATATTCCCAATATTTACGTTTTTATATCAATAATGATTTTTACATTATTCAAGTTTTGCTCATCATTGGATTCATGGGTGTTAAATAATGAAGCCACAACATGTATTTAAAAAAAATACATTAAAAGCTCATGATGTGCATATATTTTATTTAAAAAATGTAAACTTAGAAAAATATAATTCTCAGTTTCACATGACTATGATACATTTCTTAAAATTAACAATTTGGGTTTTTACAAAAATTATCTGTCAACCTTTGGCCTAAAAATGTGTTAATTTTTGGTGCAATCAGCTGTTTTTAGGTGTCAACTATTGGGTTTTATCATAACAACCCAAATAATAGGAATAAGATTAAATATTACTTTTATTTGTCCAAAATCACGCCAAAAAATATAACAAGCCTTGGGTTTCATAATTTAAAAATCGCATCATAACCAGCCAGTGCTATCTGCAAGTAAGGAAAACCCGTCAGGCAAAGTGAAAATTTTATTTATGATTTTTGGATAACCAATATTATTTAATAAAAAATTTTTGAGTTAAAATTATGAAAAATAACTGAAAGAGTTTAGTAGGTTACTTGCTCGTCAGGAGTCACAAAAAAGAAGACAAATCAGTATAACGTTTAAAAATTAACAGTTTAAAAATGGCCCCTATTTCCTATTTCCCATTAGGGAGAACATCTGTTAACTAAATTAAAAGGGTAAATAGAATTTTTTTTTTACAATCAATCTTCTTAATCGTAAAATTACTCAGAAAACTGTGTAAAATTCAGAAACTTTCAGAAAAGAAAACTGTATTTAGAAAATCCACACTGCCGCCAACGAGGCCGCCAATAACTGTATTATCTTAACTATGTACATATTTCAAGTTCTACATTTTCTACAGGAGCAAATGGTTAGGAAACATGGATACCCCATAGAGGCACATCAAGTGGTAACAGACGATGACTATATTATTTCGGCGTACAACATACCGCACGGACTAAAAAAGGATGAAAACAGAAACAAAAGCGCAGTTTTGCTAATACACGGAATGGGGGGTTCGCCTTATAATTTCGTCGCCATAGGAAAAGAAATTGCTCCCGCTTACTATTTAGCCGATAAAGGCATGGATGTGTGGTTACTCTCTGCTAGGGGATTGGATGGTTCATTCAAGCAGAAACACAAAACACTGGATTGGGACAAAGATCCAAAATACTGGCTGCACAGGTATATAGCGCGGGTGTAA